>QGSO01000189.1:1205044-1287544 GCA_011037825.1 Carya cathayensis
GGGGGGGGGGGGTGGGGGTGGTGTTTACTCTAAGAGGAGTCCAGTTTAATGACTGTTAAGTTCTTCCTTGCAGGCTCATTGGATAGTGAAGCTGGAATCTATGCTACATGCTACGACTTAACTGGTTCAAGGCTTGTTACTTGTGAGGCCGACAAGACAATTAAAATGTGGAAAGAAGATGAGAATGCCACACCAGAAACTCATCCCGTTAATTTTAAGCCACCTAAAGATATTCGACGGTTCTAATGGTCATCCTACGCCTTTTCTGAGGTTGGTTATATTCATGCTAGTTCACGTTGATATGGAAAATGTGAAGCAAAATTAGAACTGTAATGTGTGTACACAATTTGCTTTATTAAACACACAGGGCTTTCCGGGGAATATGTTTTTGTAAGTTTTGATGTAACGTCAAGACCTGTAGGCAGAAATTTTCATATATTTGGTTTTTAAAGAAGTTTTCGTTGTACTGAAATCTTTAGCTGTTGTTGAAGAGTGACTGGAGTTGCTAAATTGTTTTTGTTTTGGGTTGATGTGGCTCAAAACTATTGAAACATTAGCGACTTGTAGTTGTAATTTATCAAATTAGTGCCAGTTTTCGTCAGGGGCCTATCTTCAGCATTTTAAAAGCCTTCTCTTACGATTTGAATTTTTGTGTCCAATTTCAGTGACGATGGTAGTTTTGATTGGACTTGGTTAGAATTATATTGGAAGTGCATAATTAGGTGGACCTTGAAGATTTTTCTAACGCTACGTAATGAATTAAGTTTAGAACATAAAAACATGGGTTGCCATAATTATTATGTTCCAAGTTCATTGGTTATTCTGTTCCCTAATAGTTTGCTGGATTGAAGCGAAGGTACGGTTTTTAAGCATCCATCAACAAAAGCTACTTCTCTTGCATGTGTGCGCCTGATTTGCCTTTTCTTCGGAGATAATACAGGAAAAGTTATGGGTCTTTGTTCCCAATAAAATGTACCATATCCGTAGTATCTTCGTGTCGCTATAATTGACATTGTTTCCAAAAGGCCGGCACTGTATTCATGGCACACCTGGCGGTCAATTAAGGGACAACATCACATGTTCCCGGTCTGAACTTAATCATCTACGACAGATCTATCTCTATTTTCAGTAAAGGCATACGTACGACAATGCCTCAGCTTTAGATCAAAATCATGAGCACCTACTTTCTCCTAGTTCACTTTTTTAAAATTTTTTATTTTATTTGATCACATTTAATTATTTTAAATTTTTATATAAAATAAAATAAAAAATTTAATTTTTTTAAATCTTAATACAAAATTAATATTAAAATAATATATTCTCATAAAATTTTATTTAATTTATAATTTTAATTTCAATTCATCTTAATTTATTTTATCTCATCTTTAAAAATTAAACGAGATGAGTAGTCAAACCTGAGTTGAGTAAGGTGGCCTTCAAAATAATTTTTTTTCCAAGTAAAAATATATAAATAATTGTATGGATTCTCTTTCTTTAGCCATATAATCAAATCCTTTATACATCTGCGTTTCAAAAAAGGGAAAAAAATGTCCCATTTTTTAGACTTGAATATGCCGGGCCTGAATTGATATCACTATTATCTGTCCCCCACCACATAACGAGTTGCTGCCAAATTTTTCGCATAATGTCTCTAAAAGTAAACAAAGTTAAGCACCCTCCCTAAACCCACCGACGAGCTTAATATTGCTACTATGCTTAGCTCTGACAATTTGACACTTTGAAAATTTGATGGCTCTTCTGTGATGATTGGTTGGGTAGGCCATAGTTAACCCCAACGGATCTATGTTAAGGTGAATGTGAGTCATGTGACCAGGTGCGTGGAGGATAGAAAAAGTAAACTGGGTCTATGTTAAACATGTTAGAAACCAAGTTCAAATTGTATTGTATGACCACATTTAGCCATCAATGGTAATCTTAGGTACACCTACCCTCCAATAGTGATTTTAGGTACACCTAACCTCCTTTGTACTCTTTACCATTGGATTGATGACAAGTGTAACAATCCTAACCATCCTTTGTACCAAGAAATCCCTATAAATAGAGGGAGTCCTCATTTGTGTAAGACCCCAAGAAATAAGAGAAAACAAAGTTCTCTAAACATCTCTCTCTCTTTTGCTCTCTATCTTTTCATTAGTTTCATAACACGTTATCAGCACGAAGTCTCTGACGGTTTTGAAGCTAGTAGTCTTCTACTTCAAGTAAGTTTTTCAATATATTATTTGTAATTCTCAATATGAATATGAAATGTTATATTACTTGATGAAACTCTATGTTTATTCTCATAATTTTGTAAATGTATTTCTTAATATAAACATACTTATGTTCCTGATTTATATATGTAGAAAATGTCAAATCTTACGAAATTGGAATTCGTTGCTCTTGACATTTCTGGGAAAAATTATTTATCTTGGATCCTTGATGCTGAGATCCATCTAGATGCGATGAACCTGGGAGATACAATTAAAGAAGGAAATCAAGGGTCCCGGCAGGACCGTGCTAAGGCAATGATTTTCCTTAGGCACCATCTCCATGAAGAATTAAAAACTGAGTATCTCACGGTGAAAAATCCCCTTATTTTGTGGAATGATTTAAGGGAGAGATATGAGCACCAGAAAACTGTGATCCTCCCAAAAGCTCGTCATGATTGGATGCACCTGAGGTTGCAAGATTTCAAGAGTGTTAGTGAGTATAACTCTGCACTCTTTAAAATTAGCTCAGTATTAAAATTATGTGGTGAAAAAGTCACTGATGATGACTTGTTAGAGAAGACATATACCACTTTTCATGCCTCGAATGTGCTCCTGCAGCAGCAGTATCGAGAGCGAAAGTTCAAAAAATATTCTGAACTTATATCTTGTCTTCTTGTAGCTGAGCAAAATAATGAGCTTTTATTAAGAAATCATCAGTCACGTCCTACTGGTTCTATATCATTCCCTGAAGTGAATGATACTAGATTTACACCATTTCCAGAAGCAAATGGTGCATATTTTCAAAGAAACCGAGGACGAGGACGTGGTAGAAAAGATTACAGAAGTGGAGGTCCTAGAAGAGACCACACTAAAAGGGATAATAGAAGATATACACCGTACCACCAGAAGTGGTTCAACTCAGAGAAGGGCAAAGGTCCTCAAAATAAATCTTTAAAGAAAGATGAAGATGGATGCCATAGATGTGGTATGACTGGACATTGGGCTCGTACCTGTCGTACAGCTAAGCATTTGGTTGACTTATATCAAACTTCTATAAAAGAAAAAACAAAAAAGTTTGAAACAAATTTTGCTGAATCATCAGATGCTTTAGATAGAGAAGATATTACAAATCTTGATGTTTCTGATTTCTTTGAAAATTCTAGTGATAGAATAGATCACTTGATTGGTGATGGAAGTGTTCCTTTTTGATTAATGTATTTTCTTTATTTATATTTTGCAATGTTTTAATGAAAGTTTTATATATTTTGTAGAATCATGAGTATTACTGATGAACTTGAGATGAATAATAGAGATGTATGTCTGGCTGACAGTGCTACAACTCACACAATTCTTAAAGACAAAAAATATTTTCAAAATATAACATTGAGTAGAGCCTACGTTCATACCATATCTGGTTCATCGAATCTAATTGAAGGCTCCGGAAGAGCTTATATTGTGTTGCCTAATGGCACCAAATTTTGCATCGATGATGCTCTATTTTCTTCACGATCAAGAAGAAATTTATTGAGTTTTAAGGATATACGTCGTAATGGTTGTCATATTGAAACCACCGACGAAGACAATAAAGAGCATCTTCTCATTACTAAAATAATTTCGAGCCAGAAGCTCGTATTAGAAAAACTGCCTGCCCTCTCATCTGGATTGTATTATACAGAAATGAAAACAATCGAATCACATGTGGTAATGCACCAGAAGTGCATTGACCCCAAAGTCTTTATGACTTGGCATGATCGCCTTGGACATCCGGGAGCAATAATGATGAGACGAATACTTGATAATTCGTATGGGCATCCCCTAAAGAATCAGAGGATTATCTTACCCAATGAATATCCATGCTCTGCATGTTCTCAGGGTAAATTGATTATCAAACCATCTATCTCAAAAATTGTTTTTGAATCTCCGTCTTTTTTACAAAGAATTCATGGGGATATATGTGGGCCTATTCAACCATCAAGTGGACCGTTCAGATACTTTATGGTTTTAATTGATGCATCAAGTCGATGGTCACATGTTTGTCTTCTTTCCACTAGAAATATTGCATTTGCTAAACTTCTTGCCCAAATAATTAAACTTAGAGCACAATTTCCTGATTATCCAATTAAAACTATTCGATTGGATAATGCAGGTGAATTTACATCTCAAGCTTTTGATAACTATTGCATGTCAATAGGCATAGATGTTGAACATCCAGTTGCCCACACACACACTCAAAATGGTTTAGCTGAATCATTAATTAAAAGGCTTCAGTTAATCGCTAGACCTTTACTTATGAAATCAAAACTTCCTATTTCTGCCTGGGGACATGCTATACTTCATGCAGCATCATTGATTCGTGTTAGGCCATCAGCATATCACAAATATTCTCCATTACAGCTTGCATTTGGTCAACAACCAAATATTACTCATCTTCGTATTTTTGGATGTGCGGTATATGTTCCAATTGCACCTCCACAACGTACAAAGATGGGTCCTCAACGTAGACTTGGAATATATATTGGGTTTGATTCTCCATCTATTATTAGATACCTTGAGCCTCTTACAGGGGATATGTTTAAGGCACGTTTTGAGGATTGTCATTTTGACGAATCCATTTTCCCAACATTGGGTAATGAGAAGTCGGTGCCTGAAGCACGACAGGAAATTACTTGGAAAAATAAAGCTCTTTCCCAATTTGATCCTCGTACAAATGAATGTCAACTAGAGGTTCAAAAGATTATTCATTTGCAAAGTGTTGCAAATCAATTACCGGATGCATTTACTGACACTAAAGGTGTGGTAAAATCATATATTCCTGCTGTTAATATTCCAGCAAGGATTGCAGTCCCTGAAGGACAAATTGCCAAAACAGCAACAGGTGAGTCCAAGATACGCCTGAAGCGTGGACGGCCTATTGGTGCAAAGGATAAAATTCCTCGGAAGAGAAAAATACAAAATGAATTTGGTACTCCTGAAGAGTCCATACCCACAACACAGGCCATAAGAGTAATTGATACTCCTGAAGAGAATAAATCTCCTGAAAAAGAACCTCCTGAAGAGGTATTTAATGAAATGTCTTCCCTTGAAGAGGGACAGGTACCTGAAAATAACGAGATCTCGATACATTTCATGAATACTGGAGAAATTCTGGATAGAAATAAAACCGTTGTGGACAACATATTTTCATATAAAATGGCCCTTGACATTACCAGAAGTAATGAAGAAATTGAGCCAAGAACTGTCGAAGAATGTCGACGTAGAAATGACTGGCCAAAATGGAAATCAGCTATTGAAGCTGAATTAAACTCGCTAGCAAAGCGAGAGGTCTTTGGACCAATTGTACAAACACCAAAGGGTGTAATGCCTGTTGGATATAAATGGGTATTTATGCGTAAGCGTAATGAGAAAAATGAAATTGTGCGATATAAAGCACGACTTGTTGCACAAGGTTTCCTGCAGAAACCAGGGATTAATTATGAGGAAACATACTCTCCTGTTATGGATGCAATCACATTCAGATTTTTGATTGGTTTGGTAGTTACAAAAGGATTAGATATGCAGTTAATGGATGTGGTTACTGCATACTTATATGGATCATTGGATCATGACATATATATGAAAATCCCTGAAGGATATAGAATGCCTGAAGCTTCTAATTTGAGTACATCTAAAAGTATGTACTCTATTAAACTTCAAAGATCCTTATATGGATTAAAACAATCCGGACGCATGTGGTATAAACGCCTTAGCGAATATTTATTGAAAGAAGGATTTGAGAATAATCCAATATGCCCATGTGTTTTCATTAAAAAATCAGACTCTGGATTTGTTATTATTGCGGTTTATGTTGATGATCTAAATCTTGTTGGAACTCCTGAAGAGATAAGAAGAACCGCTACATATTTAAAGAATGAATTTGAAATGAAAGACCTTGGCAAAACGAAATTTTGTCTCGGCCTGCAGCTCGAGCATTTACAAAATGGAATTCTCATTCATCAGTCAACTTATACAGAGAAAGTCTTGAAGCACTTTTACATGGACAATGCTCATCCTCTGAGTACTCCAATGGTTGTTCGATCACTTGATGTGCAAAAAGATCCATTTCGTCCTTGTGAAGATGATGAAGAAATTCTTGGTCCTGAAGTACCTTATCTCAGTGCAATTGGAGCCCTGATGTATCTTGCAAATTGCACTCGGCCTGATATTGCATTTTCAGTTAATTTACTTGCAAGATATAGTTCCGCACCAACTCGAAGACATTGGAATGGCATTAAACATGTCCTTCGATATCTCCGAGGTACAGTTGATATGGGATTATTTTATCAACATGGATCAAGTCCACAATTAGTTGGATATGCGGATGCAGGTTATCTTTCAGATCCACACAGAGGTAGATCTCAAACTGGATATGTATTTACTTATGGAAATTCTGCTATATCATGGAGATCTGTCAAGCAAACAATATCTGCTACCTCTTCAAATCACTCAGAGATAATTGCAATTCATGAGGCAAGTCGAGAATGTGTTTGGCTAAGATCAGTGATTCAACATATTCAAGAAAAGTGTGGTCTTCCAGTGATTAATGATAGTCCAACAATTTTATACGAAGATAATGCTGCTTGTATTACTCAAATTAGAGGAGGATATATCAAAGGTGATAGAACCAAACACATTTCACCTAAATTCTTTTATACTCATGAACTTCAGGAGAAAGGTGAAATTAATGTCAAGCAGATACGGTCAAGTGATAATCTGGCAGATTTATTCACTAAAGCATTACCAACTGCAACATTTAAGAAACTTGTGCAGAAGATTGGAATGCGAAGACTTGAAGACCTATTATCATGCACTTTTCAGGGGGAGTAAATGTCTTGAAGATTTGTGCTGATTGTACTCTTTTCCCTTCGCTAAGGTTTTATCCCACTGGGTTTTCCTTTGCAAGGTTTTAATGAGGCAATCTTAAAGCACTTGACGATATACAGAATATTGTACTCTTTTTCCTTCGTCATTGGTTTTTTCCCACTGGGTTTTTCCTTGACAAGGTTTTAACGAGGCATATTCTTTATATGTGGTCATCCAAAGGGGGAGTGTTAGAAACCAAGTTCAAATTGTATTGTATGACCACATTTAGCCATCAATGGTAATCTTAGGTACACCTACCCCCCAATAGTGATTTTAGGTACACCTAACCTCCTTTGTACTCTTTACCATTGGATTGATGACAAGTGTAACAATCCTAACCATCCTTTGTACCAAGAAATCCCTATAAATAGAGGGAGTCCTCATTTGTGTAAGACCCCAAGAAATAAGAGAAAACAAAGTTCTCTAAACATCTATCTCTCTTTTACTCTCTATCTTTTCATTAGTTTCATAACAAAACAAAGTTATTCTCTTTGTGACAGGCTGAAGGCAGCAGTGGCGCTTTTATATAGGATCCGGCGGCAGATAAAGTGACCAGGTGTCCACTCACCACAAGCCAAACCCGCAAAGAAAGAGAGAGAGGACTAAAGAAAACGCAGCCAAGCCAGAGGCAAAGGCAAAGGCAACCCTAACCTCTGGAGCGATTATACGGCCAAATTTCATGCATGCAATGCAACTGCAGAGATAAAAAGTCTCCGCTACTCCACTCTACCTCCTCTCCCTCTTCAAAACCTAAACTTTATCCTCAGAACCCTCTTCCATCTACTCTCCCCAAAAAACCTGTTCTTTCTCTTCGCATTTAGAAACAAACTCCGCCCTCTCAAATCTCGTAGAAAAGAATGAACTCTGAGCTCATTCATAGAAGCTACCATAGCCAAAACCCTGAACGACCCAACGATCTTCATTCTCAGAAACCTGAAAAGCCTCTCCAGAATTCCACGAATACGTTCTTTCTCTACATTCTCCGCGAGCAGCGCCTCCTGTTCGTCCTTCTCGGCATCGCCATCGCCACGCTTTTCTTCAGCTTCGTGCCACCGCGGGATCAAGATCACCGTCGATTCCGTCTGGTCCCCGCAGACCGCCCGGTTTTCCAGTCGGAGGAGTCGAAGTCGACTATCCTCCTCCCGTCTACTGGGCGCGTGCTTTTCGAGACCCACCAGCACCATGACTACGGACTCGGGCACGTGAATGTGGGTGGGAAACTGCCGCTGGGGCTGAAGAAGAAGACTCTGAGGGTGTTGGTGACTGGTGGGGCCGGCTTCGTGGGGAGTCACCTCGTGGACCGTCTGATGGAACGGGGAGATAGCGTGATCGTGGTGGATAATTTCTTCACGGGGAGGAAGGACAACCTGGTGCACCATTTCGGGAACCCCAGGTTCGAGCTGATCCGCCATGACGTCGTCGAGCCGATTCTACTAGAGGTTGATCAGATCTACCATCTCGCTTGCCCTGCCTCTCCGGTGCATTACAAGTACAATCCGGTCAAGACCATCATATCCTTTCTTTTTACTTTTTGTTTTACACACAATAGCATTTATATACTCGCCGTATTTTCTGTTTGGTTAATGGCAAAATAGTAGTCATTGAATATGTGAACTTAGCAAGTGATTTGGAATCTTCTAAGTTTTGAGTTCAAATTTGTATATACATTCACTTAGATTATTGGCATATGGGATTCATTGAATTTATCAACGAGTTATTTTAAGCTATGACTCAAACTTGACCTGGAGCCCCTACAACTTTTAGCTGTCTATACACTCCAATCATATTCTTAATAAGGTGGTACTATAATCACATGTTCACGGAAGGTTGTACTATAATCACATGATCACGGAAAAAATCATGTAACATCACTTTCCTGTTGTGAATTACTATTTTTGTATCCCAAAAGGAAAATACTGTTAAATAACTTAAATTCAAAGCAGGTTTTAACCTAATTTTATGATCTTTTTGTAAGGGCTTTTGTGTGCTATTATTGTTGTGGATGCCGGTTTGGGGTCCTTGACTTTGTTTCTTTTATGGGCCCACAAGACCAATGTGGTGGGGACTCTGAACATGCTAGGACTAGCCAAAAGGGTGGGTGCAAGGTTTCTGCTAACCAGCACCAGTGAGGTGTACGGTGATCCTCTGCAGCATCCTCAGGCCGAGACCTACTGGGGCAATGTCAACCCCATTGGTAAGAACTAAGCTCTCCCACTTTCTCTTATACCACAAGTTTTGATGTTTCAAAGTTTTTAAAACAACAAAATCGATAGAATTGTATTGTGACTTAATGATCATTACTCTTATCTTCCCTACCTTTAACTAGCAATAGTACATGTTCAGCGATTAGACACCGAGACAATCTCCTCTATTCAGATATATGATTTAAATTATGTAGTTCATTGTTAACAATAAAACCATATTATTGAGTTCTTGAAACATACTCCCTTGACTTATCTAATGAACTTGGAAAATAAATGTAATTATTGATCATAATTATGGTCATTGAACTCCCAAATATTACACCCATTAATATTATGCATTTTAAATGTTTTACTTTTTAAGTGGCAAAACGTGATTGGAGATGACAAGATTTTAAATAAGCTCAACATAGAACATATGATAGCTTAGAAGCAATAATTGAAATGGCTAGTTCATTCAATCAAGTTTTGTTTTTTACTCATTATGATTCTGGTTTCATCGTGTACGTGTGCATCTTGGCATGGCAGGAGTAAGGAGCTGCTATGATGAGGGGAAGCGCACGGCAGAGACCTTAAGCATGGACTATCACCGAGGCCTGGGCATTGAGGTCATATTTACTTGTTATTCCTAAACTTTAATATTCAAATACATGGGTTAATTCCTTCTTTGCTGACTCTATCTTCGAAGCTTCAAGATTTGAGGAATTACAATTTTATATCTTGGCCAGATAAAAAGTGTGGTGAGGGAGGGAGTGAGTCGTCACAGCCTTTTCTTTTGACTGTGGAAATGCACCAAGTAATTAATAATGATCTTAATTTGCAGGTGAGGATTGCTCGAATTTTTAACACATATGGGCCACGTATGTGCATAGACGATGGTCGCGTTGTTAGCAATTTCGTAGCTCAGGTAATCTTTATATAATATATATCAATATCCACTTGTTCTTTCTTTTATATTTCTGATCTGTCTCTGCTTTATCTACTCTAATTATTCACAATAATTAAAGGGTTAAAGATAGTGCTAGCTAACAATTATTCCAATACATTAATTGCAAAGGCATTAAGGAAGGAGCCATTGACTGTCTACGGTGATGGGAAGCAAACCAGGAGCTTCCAATACGTTTCGGATCTGGTAAGTGGTAATGCTTTTTCGTAAAAAAATAAAAATCTATATATTGCAATATTCATATGGATATCCTCTTCAACATTTTTTTAATTCCTTATCTTACCTTTATCGTATTAAACCAAACTTTTGAATCCATCTTGCTTGTTTAGTGGCACTTTGTTGTCTCTATTGCTTTGTGCATATATATATATATATATATATATTGGTGTTACAGGATTGTCTATTTATTACCTACCTCCCATTATCAGGTTTCTTCAAAAGACACGCCATACATGATAGCATGCAGATATACATGATGACGTACGCATTTTTAAATTATCTTAATTTGAAAAGTCAATGAAGTACTTCCCAAACCACATTCAGTTTTCATATTAGTGTCAGCAGTAGTGGATCTGAAATTGTCAGAAAACTTAAGAGGTTCATATGTAGCTAGCAAAATATGAATAAAAGAATAGCATGCCAGATCAGATGTCGGTGTTCTGTGTGCGCAAAACACGACCGGATAATTCTCAATGTAATAAACTATGATCATGGCTATCAATTATTTAGGATGTTTAAAGTTACATGTTCTCTACTAGCTAGCTACTTGGTACTTAATATCAGTAGACGATAGATCTTAATGCAATCGTGATCCATCCTTTTTAATGGGTTTAAAAGAAAGAATAATTCGAATTAATTGCAGGAGACTTGAATCAAAATACGTACGATGGTGTTTGATAATAGATGAAGTGACTGTTTGATGTTTCCTTTTCACTGTCTTAATTAGATAAGATATTTTCTTTCCTTTGCTTGCGTGTGTATGTCTGTGTTTGCGAATTTTATAAAAAAAGAGCCTGGCTTCGGGCCGGAAGGCAGGTGGTTGGGGTTTGCGGGGTAGGCTTTCTGACTGCAGTAGTCTGATGTCCTCCAACTTGCTCACTCGGTGCATTACGCATTATTTATGGTGAATATGATAATTGATGATTTGTGTTTGTGTTTGCACAAAACAATGTTAGGTGGAGGGTCTAATGCGGCTGATGGAAGGTGATCATGTGGGTCCTTTCAATCTTGGGAACCCTGGTGAATTCACCATGCTCGAACTTGCTCAGGTTCTGTTCATTATTAAATTCCTCCATTTTTACTACACATAAATCTCTCTTTGCTAACACCTTAAAAAAAAAAAAAATCTCTCTTTGCTAAGATAATCTCGCGGAAAGCATGAAAAGTATTAGGTCTATATAGAGATCTTACAAAAAGAAGTTTGCAAATTGAGGTAGCTTAACGTAATGTACCGGATTTGTTTAACAATAATAAGAGTTTTATAAATTAACATATCACATTAAGTCAAAAGTATATTTATAGACCTTTAAGCTAAGAAGAGTGAATTGGATGGTGTTTGTGCAGGTGGTACAAGAGACTATAGATCCCAATGCGAAGATAGAGTTTAGACCCAACACAGAGGATGACCCACATAAGAGGAAGCCAGACATTACCAAGGCCGAAGAGCTTCTTGGATGGCAGCCGACTGTATCCCTTCGCAAGGGACTTCCTCTCATGGTGGAAGACTTTCGACAGCGTATATTCGGTGACCTCAAAGACGGTAGTACTCGTGTTGGAAATACAGATACTATTACGTCCTTGGTATAAAATATACATGAGTTCTTGAAGGCCACGCGCATCCAAGAAAGGGAGTTACAGGGAAAATAAAGATCCCATAAGAGGAATCCTTTTGATTAGCTAAAACCTTGGCTCTTTCTCTCGAGAACATTGAAGAATAAAGTTAGCAGCATCCAAGACAAATCAGCATCTAAGACAAATCTCACAACTCCCAGGAGAAGGATCGTTTATGAGAGCGACTGAGATTTGAGCGACCCTTTTCTCTGTCTATATGTAGACTAATCCTATTATTTATATGTGCATTTGTTTTTTTTTGTTTTATGATAAATCTAGTTGTAAGTGATTCTGCGCATCAATATGTGCATCCATCCAACATGATTGGTCAGAAAGTCAGACTTTAATGAAAATAATGTCAATTTAAATTTTAAATATGAATGCAGTAGCATTGGTATGAAAATTGGTACACAAATTTTCTTATATGTAGCAAAATTCATTTTGTTATCTCTAGTCATTATGGTAGGTATTATAATATTTAAGTGGTTGATATATGAAACTCTCTAAAATGTGTCATGACAAGAAGTGTGACAAATTCTATCAATAACATCATACAAGGTCATTTATATGGTAATTGTGAGAAATTATTAGGGTGCAACGCTTGTTCTTGAATTTGTATGCATTTCTTAATGATAATGGAAATGCGCATTCATCTTGTTTGGGGTCAAAACTTCCACATGACATTATACATGCCTACACGTTTAAATGCTTCACTTCATTGCAACTTTTTCTTTTAATAGAAAAAAATTATTTAGGGTGCACAGCCAACATTATTATGATAATAACAAGCCCATTAATGAGATATTGGGATTTCTTCGTTTGTCGGCCCAAAACAAAGAGGAAGAGAATAGAAAGAAAATGTCTGACAAATTTTAAAGAATAATATTAAATATAATTAAAAATTCTGTAAATATTGTATATTATTTTTTGAAAGGGTTTTTAATTATTAAAAATTTAATTTTAATTTTTTTCAAAAAAAAATTTAAAGCTAAAGACAAAAAAGAATTTTAAATAGACTAGCAAAGGCAAATAAGTAGTTAAACATCAGATTCTTATCATTTCTAAAAATGATTCTGATCCGCAACTGAAGAGAGTTCGGACCGACTCACTCTGCCCCGGGCATACTCCCATTTTCAACACGAAATTACCAAATAGTCCTCTAAATACTAACACAGCCAACATAGGTAAAACACCCTATGTCCACAGTCGCAAAATTCACTAAAATCTCTCTCAGCTAGCCACCAAAGAGCTGCGGAGAGCCTCTAGCCCACCCTCTCCCTCTCTATCCCTTGTCGCCTGTCGGCTCGCCCTCGATTGAACCAACCAGGTCCGTCCCGCCCTCTCTTTCTCTCTGTGATTATCTTCTCGCCTCTGTTATACATTTCTATGTACTCTGTGATCGGTGTAGCTTCCGATTTCCGATGTGTGATTTATGGGCTTTTTTTGTGAGATTTTCTGGCAATATAATGTTTTGGCAATGAAGTATAAGGAGGATTGTCCGGGGGATGAGGATTAAGTTAAATACTGGAGTGTTTTTGGGTTTATTTAGGGTTTTGACAATCGTTTGTGGTTGATGGAATCAGTCTAGAGATGCTCGCCATCACGATAATGATTATGATAATAAAAGACCGACCGATTCTTTGCGAGGTTTGCTGGTTTTATCTTATTTTTGTTAGTCTTTTTTGGCTGAAGAATTGAATATAGTTTTTTTTTTGGTTCATCTCCATTGGGTTTTTGTGTGAGTTTTTTCTTTTTGTTGGAAGGATTTCGGTGGAAATTAGGGGATTAGAGAATTGTAGTCTTGAAGGCTTTTTTGCTGCCATTGATAAGATTTTATTCTCATGCTTTTTGGTTGTGGATTCCTTGTGGTTTTTGTATTGGCGTCTACTTAGGGAGCATAAAATACTTAATTTATGACCAATTTATATATGAAGCACGGTTGTACAATTAGGTGCATTGTATTTTTTTTTCGTTCTCTGCTTAAACGTCTAAGATATTTTCTGATGTAGTTTCTTTCGTTTTTGAAGTGAAAGTACATTGGTACTGTCTCACTGAGAGCTTGCAAATAGCCAATTCTTTCATCAGTGGGGCCCTTAGAAACAGTCAAAATGTCGCGGAAAGGTTTGATGGAGCAAGACCTGAGCAAACTGGATGTAATGAAACTACATCCACTCTCACCCGAGGTTATATCTCGCCAGGCTACGATCAATATTGGTAACTTTTGTTCCCTATGAAAAGCTAAAGCCTCCTTTCACATGTTGGTTATCACAGCAGTTGCTTGATTGAACTTTCATTCATCTAGTTGGTGATTAGTTGTAGATCCAAAAATTTATATCTGAAGCTGATCGTTTGGGACTAAATTCATTATATCAGGCACTATAGGTCACGTGGCCCATGGGAAGTCCACAGTTGTAAAAGCGATATCTGGTGTTCAGGTGATTAATATTAATATAGATGCTGCTTCTAATTTGCAATGCATTTCTTTCTGTAAGCATATGAATCCTTAGGTCATTGCAGTTATAGTATGCTTCAATATATTCGTGTTATCATATATTAATCTAACTTGACTATGAAACTATTTATCAAAATTTTAGTCGACTGTAGAACTGTATTCCATCCAGTGAAAGGAATAAATACTATTCAGTCACTTTTGGACAAGGAAAGTACTTCTCAATTATCTTAATTGAGCTTGTTCCAGACAAACGTTGATTCTTTAATTTTCATGGGAATGGGAAATCTGAATATTTCAACAATTTTTTAGTCTCCTTAACAGTCCCGCTAGAAATTTAGTGAACGTTCACTGGTTAAGCTAAGGTGTCTTGGTCTAGTGGTATTTATCCACCATGGAGTGGATGCCACTGGTCTGATTTCTTTTGTTCGATTGAGGCAAACCTATGCTTGACTGTTATTTATTATTAAAGCTTGAGTTTAGATAAGAAAAAGACAAGCTTTGGAGTGCTATGTAGCTAAATTTTCCTTGCTACAAACACTAAATGGTAAAATTTTGGAATTATACCTCTGTTTGGTCAATCATCCCAGACTGTTCGTTTCAAAAATGAGTTGGAGCGCAACATTACCATCAAGCTTGGTTATGCTAATGCAAAGATCTACAAATGCGAAGATGAGCGGTGCCCTCGACCTATGTGCTACAAGTGGGTAACTATTCAATGAGTTCAATTATATCTTCATTTAGCTAGCAGAATTCTTTGATATGTTACATTGTTGATATAGGGCTTATGGAAGTGGAAAGGAAGATAGTCCTCTGAGCGATGTGCCAGGGTTTGAAAACAGTAGAATGAAATTGCTGAGACACGTCTCCTTTGTAGATTGCCCAGTAAGAGTCTAAAATGCTTATTATTAACAATTATTGTTTGTATGTACAGTTGTATGATTGGGTATAATACGTCTCAAGTTTAAAACCTGCTTTTTACTGATAAATAAATGTCTCAAGTAATTTAGGTTCCATGATTTGCTCTATACATGGCATGAGAGACATTAGACAGAGACATTGGCTTGGGGCGTTGGGCAACGTTGTATTTTAGTTTTTTAACTTCCAAATTCTTATCAGTAGTCTACCTGCCCCAATTTGGTTTTGAATTATGGGTTTCAGTTTACTGCATGTAAAATGTCTGGTCTATGATGCTAAATCATGATATATTTGGTCTTGAGATCGTGGCAATATGATGGTTTCTTAACCAATTCAACAGGGTCACGATATCCTCATGGCTACGATGCTCAATGGAGCTGCAATTATGGATGGAGCTCTACTTCTAATAGCAGCCAATGAAAGCTGCCCTCAACCCCAAACTTCTGAACACCTGGCTGCTGTCGAAATTATGCGCCTCCAACATATAATAATCCTTCAAAATAAAGTAGACTTAATTCAGGAGAATGTAGCCATCAATCAGCACGAGGCGATCCAGAAGTTTATTCAGGTAAGTTCTTGTAGGCTGTCTTTGATGCAAAAACAATTCATTATTCAGTGTGCTGAATAGTGTTGGTTGACTTTTTGATTGTAGGGAACTGTTGCTGATGGAGCACCTGTGGTGCCAATTTCTGCACAGCTGAAGTATAATATTGATGTTGTGTGCGAGTATATTGTGAAAAAGATCCCCATTCCAGAAAGGAACTTTGTGTCGCCTCCAAATATGATTGTAATCCGGTCTTTTGATGTCAATAAGCCTGGTTTTGAGGTTGATGAGATAAGAGGTGGCGTGGCTGGTGGAAGTATTCTCAGGGTATGTTTCTGCTCTATTAAATTGTTTTAAAATTTAAAACCATGTTAAATTGTGCTCATGCCTTTTATCGGCACATGAATCGTTAATTGTTTATACTTGGATTTTCTCAAGTATTTTGGTCCATGTTATTTTGTATAATTGGTTGTTTCATGAGCACAAAAAATGCACATATGGACTTTCTTTGGGACTGTTTAAAACGTTTAAATTTCACCAGGATGGAAAAAGGTCATAAAGCAATAATATGCATTTCTGTTTTGATTAATCCTTTGGGCTGTATTTCTACTGTTGATTATTCGCGCTTTTGATTCTACAACCTATTCTTTAAATTTGTATTAGTTTATGACTTCTTGAAGCATGCCAGATCTCTAGTTTTCCTGTCTGGCTTTATTGTTGATTTGGACCACTGACTATTTGAACTCTGTAATGGAAACGTTCTGCCACCTTCTGCAAATATGGTTTTAGGAGTTGGATATGTGAAACCAATTGTATGTTTGTATCTCATTTGGAACTGTTCTTTTATAGGGTGTTTTGAAGGTAAATCAATTTATTGAGGTTCGCCCTGGGATTGTTGTTAAAGATGAGAGTGGGAACATCAGGTGCACACCAATATATTCCAGAATAGTTTCATTGTATGCTGAGCAAAATGAGCTGCAATTTGCTGTACCTGGAGGTCTCATTGGGGTCGGCACGACAATGGATCCCACATTAACACGTGCTGATAGGTTGGTGGGTCAAGTTCTTGGTGAAGTTGGATCACTCCCGGAAGTTTTTGTTGAGCTTGAGGTAAGAAGATAGTTTGAAAGCTTCTTTTTTTACCAAGTCTCCTGACCGGTGAACTTGGTACCTGTATTAAGTGCAAATATCATTTTTTTTCTTCACTTCAAATTTATTAAGCAAGTGATATGCAATCTCCCCAATGCATCTCATACTTGCTGCTGTCAAATGGATTTGGTCAAACTTTGAACAGGCAAGTTAGAGAATGTTAGCGGAAGTTAACACAAGTGTGTCAGGGGGAAAAAAAGCCCATTGATGTGCATCAATGATGCCTGATTTATTAAAACATTTGAATGAGCTTCTTGGGGGCACAAGATTCTTTTCCATATTTTAAGTGGTGATACTCTAAATGTTTATTCCGGCATTCCTTCAGTTCAAGTAAAACCTAGATATTGTTGGACTGATTTGCTGCTCCATTTGCTGTAGGGGATCGTTTTCAGAAAAGAAAAATCTAGTTAAGGATGATAAGTAATGCTTTATCAATTACGTGTGGTTGTGTGATTTTGCAGGTGAACTTTTTCTTGCTGCGGCGGCTTCTAGGTGTCAGGACTAAGGGCACGGAGAGACAGGGAAAGGTCTCTAAGTTAATCAAGCAAGAGATTTTGATGTTGAACATAGGATCTATGTCTACAGGGGCTAAAGTCCTTGCTGTAAAAAATGATCTGGCAAAGTTGCAACTCACATCTCCAGTGTGCACCAGCAGAGGGGAGAAGATCGCCCTTAGTCGACGAGTTGAGAAGCATTGGCGTCTTATTGGTTGGGGTCAGATTCAAGCTGGAACTACCCTTGACGTCCCACCCTGCCCAATTTGAGTTAAATTCCCAAACAGGTAGACAGAAGAAGAACCAGTTAAACCGTTAAAAGGGAATTAAGGAACAATGTGGGAAGACAGACAATTGTTGGGAACCATTTTTGTCAGGTGGAGAAGAAAACATTGTTTGCATTGTCATTATTTGCTCTGTTTGTTCTCTTTTGGTATTGTGTTTTGTTGTGCTGACAACTGTTTTTTTTTTAAAGCTTTGGGGTAGAGTCATTTTAATTTTTGAGGCTATTTCTTATAGGTTTCCCATGTCCTGTTCAATGTTTTGCTTCTCCTTGCTGTTTGCAAATTTGAGCCTCATCGGGGAGCAAATGGTTGGCCTCGATTTCCCTCTGTGGTCCCTTTGTTTGATGTTTAATTTATTTTATGTTTGAGTATTTTCTAGGTCGGGATTCATTAGATGGCCCTGCTTTACCATATACTTTCATATGCATAATAACATTGGGGTCAAAATTAAAGAATTTGCTGTTTGCACATGTGAGCTAAATGCCAGAATATACATAAAAATGTAATAATTCACTTTCCTGTCTAGCACGAGAAATGGAAATAGTTCAAACTTACATTGAAGAGGCTGGGATGATAATATCCTGGCGACTACATTCAATTGATTTTTACAACATCAGGTACTTCTACTGGATATCTGTTGATATCATTCCATGCATCGGCTATCTCAAACTCTGAGTCTGTAACGCACTGCCACACTGCACTGTTACACTTGAATCCACTCCCAAAGGCAATTTGCCAGACCCTATCGCCCCTTTTCATCCTCCCCTTCGCTTCTATGTAACTGAGCTCATACCAAATGGAAGAAGACGAAGTATTCCCATATTTATAGAGAGTCATCTTTGAGGACTCAACATCCTGGTTCCTTAACCGTAGGCTTTTTTCAATTCCTTGAATCACAGCTCTACCCCCTGCATGGATGCAGAAATGATCAAAAGCTTTCTTAAAGTCAGGTACGTAAATACTTCTTTGCTTTGTATTCCACATCCACATGATCTTCCTGCAAAATATGGAGAACCCAAACTTCAATTGCTCTGAAAATGGCAAGACCAGAGGTCCCAGGGCAGCAATATTTTCCTTGAGTGCATCTCCAGCCACATTTAGGATCCCCCTTGATATTGTTACCCCAACCTTGTTTTCCATGTCCACATCTTGAAAGACGCAGGCATGAGATATGTCATCTTGTGCTTTATTTGTTCGAACAAGGTGTTTTAGCTCATACTTTGCCCTGCTCTTGTCCTGTTCCCTGCTTGACAGCAATACCGCTGCACCCCCCATTCGAAAGAGACAGTTAGTAAGCAACATGGATGGGTTTTTGCCAGTATACCAGTCTTGGTTTAGGGTCTCAGTGCTGACAATTAGAGCCAAGGAGTTCCGGTGAACCCTCAACAGGTCTTTTGCAAGGCTCACTGATATAATTCCAGCACTGCACCCCATGCCGGAGAGGTGGAAACTCATAATGTTGCTTCTCATCCTGAACTTGTTAACTATCATAGCAGCGAGAGATGGCGTAGCACAAAATAGGCTACAGTTTGAAACCAGAATATCAATGGCCTTGGGATTGGTGTTGGTTTTCTTAAACAAGTCCGCAACTGCCGAAAACAGTACTGTCTCAGCCTCCTCTGTGGCAGAAGAGAGTGATTTTCTTAGTGGTAGTTGACTGACAGAGGGAGGAATGCAAGTTTCCTCGCTGAATCCAGATTTCTCTAGGATCTTGGTCTGGAAAGCAATACTCTCAGGATCCATGTTATCAAGAACGAAATGCTCTACAAACATGGACATTGGTAACCGATAACAGCTGGGTGGTCGATAGCAAGCAAAGTCCAGTAAATAAACAGCGACTTTTCTCTTATATAATATAAGGTATAGGACAAGAATTCCTGCAACTAGCACCATCATAAAAGGGTGGGTGCAGAAGATAGTGATCTCAGGGAGGCTGGGTACATGTTGTAGGGTCATTGCCATGGAGGAAGTTTAGACTTGTTTTTGGTTTGTACTAGAATCGAATTATGCCCTGTTTGACAGACATGACATTCAGTCGCATATGTCAATGCGTTTGGGCTCTCTAGAGTTTTGGAGCTATAAGGAATGCATACTACTACATACAGATGGTGCATGATAAAGGAGGAGAAAGAGAGACCTACAGGTAAAGGTAATTTGGACATGAGGGCATTCAACATCCTAAAAAATGCTTTTTTCAAGGAATCAAGTCATGCACGCAGGGCCACTTCGTTGTCACATATTGTGTTTCTTTGCTAATTCAAACTAATCTTAACCACAACTCTGGTCCTAATCCTATATTCCAGCAACACCGTGGCTGTTATTGATCGATCACGCGGAATCCATGTGTGGAGTTTTGTACATGAGCTGAGTTTTGAATCATATATAATACGGTATCGTCTCCCGACCAGTTGTAGATAAAAAGTGGATAACTCATAGAAACCGCCATTTTGAGCTGAACGCGTTCTGTCTTGCTGTAAAGGTTACAGTATACTAATCAGATTGAATTCAGGCTGCTGCATGTTGTTGTGTTTTAGCTTATAGAAGTATATTTTACTTGAAAAGTTATGTTATACATTGCACTCACATCTCACTCTCGTCGCATTATATATGTTGATGAGATGTTGTTAATTTGTTCATCAACCATTAGATTAGAGTCTTTATTTTTCAAAATAATAAATTCAGAAACTGACGGATATTACATTAATGCAATGTAGTGGAATAAAAATGGAATGAAAGTATATAACAAAAAAATGTCTAAATACAAGTACTTTTTCTTTTAGAGAAATTGATGTCACAGGCTTCGAATTTTGACGTGCCAACAAATGTACTGGATTTATTACGAATAATATTAGATACAATTATAGATAATACAGGATAAAAACCGAGAGGAAGTGCATCCACCCAGTAGGAGGGTATGCATGATAGAAATGCGCGCTTTAATACATCAGCCAATTGGACATAAGCCACAAGCACAAGCAACCGACAAACCTTCAAAAACTGTCCAACCCATGCAGCTCCATCAGTAATTATGCCACAAAACGCAATCCACAAGGTACCCAGATCCAGCAGCCAACGAGCAGACCTCAAAACGCCAGACCACAACCAAGAGAGAGATGGAGCACGTAGCTAGTAATTGAAAAAGATTACGTTCAAGCAACTACAAAGTCAGATTATTATATACAATCGGAAAATTTAAAAGAATATACAGTCGGACTATATGCAGGGGAGGAGAGAGAAAGGGGGGGGGGGGGTGTGTGTATGGTGTGTAGCTCTTGAATTTTTGATGTACTGCCAATTTGCCTTGATGTGCATAATAATTTACTAGTCACGTTGAATTTGCTTTGATGTGTTAACCCGCATATTAGCTCTTGAATTTTATAACTTAATGTACCATATTAATTCATATCAGTTGTTGATCTTGATCTGATAATTGTATTGAAAATACTAAACGGAGAAACCGTACCTACCTATCTGGCACACTCACAGTAAAAGTATTCAAGAAAAAAGCATAGGTATCCACGTCAGAGAATTATAAAATTAAAAATTTTAAAATGATCACATGGCTCCATAATTATAGTTGAATTAAGTTAAACCCATTTAAGAGAAAACATGCAAACAGTTGGGCTGGATAATGACGATCAGATGATTGGGCCTCAATAAGAAGAAGGGGGCCCATTGAAGCCTGATTCATCTAAAACGAACAATTTATTAGTCAAAAGATTCAGAAGAGGATATCTGCGAAGTGAAGTGTCACATGAGCTCCAGTTTACCAAGGAAACCACTCACGACTTCTCAACAAACTTGGTGGCCTCGCCTCGCGCCCCTTACTTTTTGAATTATATATATAAGCACCCACAAACCCTAGTTTTCTTTACCCCACTACACAGAGAGAGCGACAGTGAGAGAGAGCGATCGAACAGGCGAGAAAAGAAGGCATATACACATATAGCTGCTGCGGAAGTCCTGTTTTTGCTCTCTCATTGATACTCATTCCTAGAAGAACAGCTTCTGCAGCAGCTGCAGGACCCAACAATACACAAACACACACACACACACACACACACAATGGCTCTCTCTCTCTCTCTCTCTCTCAGGCTATAAGCTTCTTACTGCTTCACTTGCAGATGGTCGATCCCCCCTCTTATCATTTGGTGAGTTTCCCAGAAACATTTATAAACCAGACTTGTCTATTGCTTGATTTCATTTAGTTTTATACTGATCTGATCGTACTTATATTCTTGGTTCAAAGTATTCTGGATATAAATTGTCAACTTGTTTCAAGATTACGGTTTTGCGACAACTGATCTACACATTCGAATCATATTCTGGACGTGTAAAATATTAATCATGTGCATTAATGTCACAACGCTTATTTGCAAAAATATTGATATCTGCTGCCACTTATTCAACTTAAAAAGAAATGTATCCTTAAACCTCTCATCTCCTACTCACTAATTAATGGGTAAGTAAGAAGCGATAGCCCAATTGGTAGAAAATTGAAGCAGGCCCAGCCAGCTACCTGATCTCCCCATGCATTAGATAAGGAGAATTCAATGACCAATAATCAAAGTTACAAGATTCGTGATAATCTTATGACCCGACAGTTTTTATGTCACTTGGAAAAATCGAGTTGCATTGTTTCTTTGACTTGAAATATTACGTATTATTAATGCTCTTATTGTTCGTCTAATCAAATTACTTAATCATGCGCGTTGCTTATTTTCTGATAAATTATTATCACCGCGAAAAAAAAAATTTTTTTTAAATGTTGGGATTATGGGTAACGTAAGCAGATATTTTTATATTGTGGTTAAGAACAAAAATGTCCATTTTAGGTGATATGACAGCCGAGGTTATGCAGTCGCATCACGATTCACATGACTTGGTGTCGGCAAGCTTTGCAGGAGGAGGGTGCAGCAGAGCAGTGGTAGGGAAAGCAGAAGATCGGAGGGCTGCGATTAAAGAAGAAGAATCTGGGGCCTCTTGATCTGGCATGGAGTCCCGACTGTGTGACTGCCAACTACAGGCCGGTCAATCATGCAGCTGAGAATAAATATTGATGCCGTGGAGCACCGAGACATGCTGTTGAACCACAGGGCGAAGGAAGCGAGACCACACTAGCTAGAATATATATGCAGGAACCCATGTGGTTTGGTTATTATATTCAGAAGGATTCTGTGCTGTTCTTGGACGTACTCTGGAACCTGTTCTGGCTATAACTTATCAGGCTATTGAATTTATTTATTTTTTTCTCTCTTCGTCATCAAAGACAATGAGTGACTTTGCATTCATGGTGCTGCATATTAGGCAGCTGATCATGATGAACTGGTTACTCCTTATTTTGGATAAGAATAACAATGCAGTCTGTTTCAAAAAAAAAAACAATGCAGTCTGTCTTTTGTTACATTTCAGAGGTCTCGGACCTTTCAACTTGTCTCCTTAATAATCGGACTTTGGATTTTAATTAGAAGCTTAGAAATTCCTAAAAAACTGGCTACGTAAATTTGGATTAATATTTTGTTACTCTTTTCATAAAAAATATATATATGCATGGGTTGAATCTCAGCACTTGTACAAGCGTTTTGGTTTGAGTAAATTAGTAATTAACTTCACCGATTGATCGAGATCAAAAGCCTCTTTTTACTTCGATTAGGTCCAAAGCGAAAGTCGAATCCCCGTGACTTAAAAGTACAGGTATCGTGGTCCAGTACATACAACACATTAATAGTCTCACCCGATCACTGTTTCAGCTTTCTTCTGTCCTTTTGCAATTGCTGTACTTCATCGACGAGTCGTGTCACAATCATGAGCCCTCAGATTTTCTTTTTCTAATTACACCCAGATAAAAAGGAAAAAGAAATAATATTTCTTTCCCTTTGAAGTCTCCAACTTTTCCTTGATTTTCTTTTTCTAATGAAATCCAGATAAAGAGGAAAAAAAAATAATATTTCTTTCCCTTTGAAGTCTCCAACTTTTCCTTTGAATTCCACATTAGCTTCTACTTCCAATTTCATCCAAACAATTGAGATGAACTGCACTCTTTTTTTGGGTATCCTTTCGGATTGCATA
Organism: Carya cathayensis; assembly: GCA_011037825.1. Classification (NCBI taxonomy): domain Eukaryota; kingdom Viridiplantae; phylum Streptophyta; class Magnoliopsida; order Fagales; family Juglandaceae; genus Carya; species Carya cathayensis. Next base: position 1,229,038 of record QGSO01000189.1, read on the forward strand.
AAGCGTTAAGACATGTTTTGCAAATACCAAATGGAACATTAACTACACTTTTTCATGTTAAGAGTTTTTATAAAGATTAATGATAGCGGTTTTAGTAGTTAATGTGGTAAAGGACTTGGGTATACTCTTTCGGGGTCTAAGGATCAAATCCTCTTAAATACAAACAATTTCTAAACACTATCAAATTGAAATTTTTTTCTTTAAATTTACCCAAAATGCATTTACAGAAAACTTACCAACTTACAGAAGGCCCATACAGCCTCGAATTATTCTGGACACCCGTGCCCATCAAAATAAAGAAAAAAAAAATGTTCGTATTCGCTTTGAGTTGTACGTGGAGTTTTGTCCAACTGTTCAACCATTGGCTGCAAAGAACGCTGACATGTATCCATTGTCTACAGTGTTGAACTCAATGATTAAATTGAACACTGCACCATCTTAACTCCACTTATAAGCTGTAACTAATTAGTATTTTCTATCAAAAGAATATCACCAGATGGAATTTTTAATACTAGATGGTAGTCAGAATCGAAGAGCCTAAAGGTCAATAACATGGCCAGCAACGATGGGATTGGATTAGAAATTCCAGTGTGTTTGATACCACCAAACATGTGTGTGCATGTGGGGAGTGAAACTCAGTCAAACCATCATCTACATTTAATTATTTAATGGAAAAAACACATATCTTTGCCATAACATCACAACGCATGTTACAGAACAAACCCAACAATGAATACAGATTATAACACATGCGCAACAAATAACATGTAGTACTGATGAAATAAGTGAAGTTTCATCTCCTTTTCTAAGCAATAATCCACAGCGCCACACTCACTAGGTTTTGGTACTATTCCATTATCACTTTAACCTCCCCAAAATGGAACCCAGAAAAAGAAGAAAAAAGTGTGACATTAATAATGGAATTGACACAAACAGAGATAAACATGGAGTTGAAATCGACAAGTAACATGAAAATGTGTATTAAGCCAAAGGCAGAACTAGTATCGATCTCTAGCCTCTCACGGCCAGCAAGGAAGGAATGGCGGCCAAGTTGGGGGTGGTATTCTTATCTGAAGCGTCTCTGATGATATCTCTCTTCCCATCTTTAGAGGAAGGCCTGCCGAAAGCTCTCATTGGACTAGCAAATGCCCAACCCCAGCTCTTACTCCGACCATGCACAAGTGGCCCTCCAGGCTGCTTCCCGTTCATTTCCTCAGCTGAAGAAGACACCCAATAAGAAGAGGAAGATGACGAAGAAGATGCGGAAGTTATCATAAACCCACCAAATAGGCCGCCGCACTTGACCCTCTCTTTCATGCAGTGATGGTGCTCGCCGCCAGCTCCGCCGCGGTGCACGGCCGAGGTGGAGACCTTGGGCTTGCCTTCCCGCTGGGACTCCACTCTCCTTAGAGTGCAGTCCCCAAACCCAGTGGAGATTCTCTCAAAGAAGTCACCGGAGAAGCTCCTGCTTCCACACCCAACAGATCTGGATCTTGAAACCTTACGCTCAAAGGACGAGGCTGAAGCGGTGGCTTGACTATTGGGACTGTCATCATCTTCCACAATGTCAGTTTTCTTGCCCAGAGAGGACCCCAGACACTTCTCCTTCGGCTTCCCCACTGAAACATTTGTTGTTGCTGCTGCTGCTGTTAAAGTTGTGATCTTGGGGTTGTCTCTGAAGTTCTTGTCCATGCTCTTGGAAGCACTGGGCTTTGAAGAAGAAGAGGATGCAGAAGAAGAAGAAGAGAAGTAAAGAAACGACCAAAAACCTCCTCTTTTTCTTGGGCTGAAGTCTTCACCATCATCAGCATCCAAGAACCGGTTTCTCCTAGGGGTTGCGGTGGACTTGCTTCGCTTGAAAACGATGTCGGATGCACGATCCGATGATGCTATTGTAGTAACTTTCTTCTTCTTCTTCTTAGCCAAAAGAAAAGGGATCCGGGCCCGCCTCGTATAATACTCATGATAATGACTATCTTTGGTTCCACCATCGTTGATAGCTTTTGTTGATGTGGGTCTGATTGAGAGTGAAAGAGAGGAAGAAGAACCAGCACCGCCATTCCGATCAGATCTAAAAGAAGGAGAGGGCGAAGAAGAGGAAGAGCCACGAATAGGGAGAGGAAAAGCAGAAGAGACCAGCTTGCCAAGCTTCTCTTGGAGGCAGAAAGCACAGATCCCACCTGGATTGTTTCTGTAGGGATGGTCACTGCATTGCATACCATCCCCCATATCTTCCTCACCAACACCAACTCTTCCTCCTCCACCACCCCCTAGTCCTTTGATTCCTTCCATCATCACCTTCTTTCAGCTCTCTGGGAAATCTTTGATTCCAATCCTAGATATCTTTCTCTCACTGTTCCCCTTTTTTCATACCAATTCCTTTCGCTGCTTAGCTTTTTAGAGAGAAGCTAACAAAAGGAAAACAGTCCGTCAGAGAGTGTAATTGAGTGAGAATAAAAAATGGCATTGAAGTAAGGGTGAGATGGGGGTGGAAGAGAGAGAGAGAGAGAACTGGCTGGGGGAGAGTCCCAGGAGCACGTGGAAGACTGACTTACCCAGATATTAAAAAGTGTGAAAGAAGACAAGCAGGACTTCAATATCTTGAGAGAGCTATCCTCGCACCAGCCCAAGCAGAAGTGGCCATAAAAGGCTGGCCACAGAGACCTCTAGGTTCACTACATTTGCACAGTATTTATTTTTTGGCCGTACTTTTTTCATCACCCGTCTTCTCACAAGTGGGTTCCATTCTCATGTTTGAGAAATGAAAATGAACGTTGAAACGTCAACAGACCTTAGAGGGAATGGACAAATATTTTTTTTATCCCCACACTACAATTTTAGATTTGGGCTACATTAATTATGTCTGGTCTTTTTCTTTAATTTTTTATTTTTACAAATCTACATGATCTCTTGTTTAATGCATCTGTCATATACGACACGAACGATGGGCGGATAAGAATGGTTTTTATTTGAATTTTAAACAGTATATAAATAATAATTTTATTATCTTTTACATCACATAATAAATATAATTTTTATTTTTTTCTTATCAAATATATAATTTATGAAAGATAAATAAAAGAAATTAATTAGTTTAAAAAAATTATAAATTCTTTTAAAAAAACTAAAAATATAATAAAAATATTATTAATAGTGGCTGGTAATTACATCCGTTATGGTGATTTTTGCTCATGGTTTCAGCGTTCTAAAAATTATTTTTCTTACATGGTAAGAATTTCATTTTCAAAAATCAAACGGCATCTAATGGTGCAGTTGATTGCACAATCTAAGGCCAACATACACCTGCAAGACAAGTCATGCGAAGTATCGTAGGCCTGCCTTATTACCTTAACGTCGTAGATATATTAAAAAACATTAAGAAAAAATAATTTTCATAAAATAAAATCTACCTTAATACCTTATAAGCAAAAATTAAAATTTTTGAAAATTTAGGCCCAACTTATCCAGAGGTTTGGAAGTTTATGATGATGGTAAAGTATAAGTATAATCACGTCTGGCTCAATGGTAAGGCCATCGAGGTTATTGCCTAAGGCACACATCTTATGTAAAACTTCTAAAATAAAAAATGAGGTGTTTTTTTCTTTTTCTTTTTTTTTTAAATAAAAACTATTTCATTAAATATATTTCAATTAAATTTTATATTTTTCAAAGTGTGCAAGGCTGCATAATACTAAATTTAATATTTAATATAACAAATTATTTATATTTTAAATAATTTTTAAATCTTACTAAATTGAGGTACAAAATTTGTAATGAGACATTATTTTAAGTTGTTGTATTAAACATAAATTTTAAAAAACTTTATTTAAAGATTTTAAATATATTTTATTAAAAATTTTGAAAATATTATATATATTAACTTATATTTTATTATATTACAATTACCAATAATTCACTTAAATTTTATCTTATGTCTCGATTTATATTTTGCCACCCTATAATGAATGGCCTGCAATAGATTGGGGAAAGAGGGTCGTGGTGCCAAATGTGGGCAACGTGCGTAGTATGAAACAAGACGCACGTTTGCGGATACCGGTATATGTGGATTTTAGGGCTTGGCATTGGCGGAATTGCGGTCCATAGTCGTCCCTAGCTTTTGTTGCTGCTGCTGTAACCTAGACTCACTGGAGTTTCAACTTCAAGTGTTTGCTTGCTATGCATGCCGACGTGGCTGGTTCTCTTTAATTAGGTTCCCCCTTGACCGGGCCCTAGCTTGATTGCGACTTGTGCGTTACCATCTCCCTAAAATCTTTACCTTCTTCGTGTTTTATTTGTTCACATATATTAAAGTTAAATAAATATAAATTTTATTTTAATATTTAAAAAATTAAATTATTTATTATATTTTTAATAAAAATTTATAACGATTAGATGAGGTGAAATTATATTATTTGTGAAAAAAAAAATTAGACAAATCTGTAAGATTATGTTTAGTCGGTGAGGTGATATCAAATTATTTATAAATAATAATAATAAAAAATAACAAATAATAAAAAAGTATAATAAATAGTTATAAATAATAGAAAACTTGTAATAAATAATAATAAAATAATGTAAAACAACTTCACTTGCCAAATTCCATTCATTTTTACGGCTTATAAACCAATCCCACCATATGTGTACTAGAATGGTTAACACTATACAATTTTTTATTATTTTATTATTATTTTTCATATACTTTTCAATACAAATGATTAATTTGTATACTAGAATATTAATACTATACTACTTTTTATTATTATTTTATTAATTATTATTATTATTTAATATTTTATCATTAATTTTTTATGAATATTTATAGAATATCTGAGATCATTTTATTATTTAAATGCAACATAAATCTAATAATTTTTTTAAAAAATACACTTTATTATAGTTATGTTCAACTTCTAATGATAACTTTTTATTTATTTTTTAAAAAAGGGCAAAGAAATCAAAGAAATTATTAATTTACTCATAAAATAAAATACTTATTTGGTTAAAAAAGCTTTCCTTTTTTTTTTTTTTTTTAAAGTTTTTTTCTCGATGCATAAAAAATGTTTCCTAGGCTGTGAGCACGATCTCACACGCACGTACCTCCAGCGTGCATCCCCCGCCCTATTCCTTTTGGGTACCTAAACAAAAGATATATACTATATAGGAGTAACATGAAGATCTCATCTAGCCCCGTGAGGCTACGATGCTCGATCCTCTCATATTAGCCGTTGGATAATCCTCACCCTAGGGATCTTCACTTTATTTGTCCCATGTGACTAGGGAGTGTACGACCCTGTCCCTGTAAATGTAAATAAAACTTATAGCAATTTTTTTTTAGTAATGTTATGTACATAATTTATTTTATTATATATTATATAACATTATATAATAAAATAAAAATAAGATAATAGTATAATATATACATTTTTATTATTATTATAAGAGTCACTGGTTTGTTTTTTTCTTTTTAATCTCTGTTCATGTTACTGTTCTATTAAGGCCACCGGATCATATAAAGATGGATGGTACTATAGGCATAGTTAGTGGCTGGGAGTTACTGTTAAATTTTTTATTTTTTAAATATTTTAAAAAATATAAAAAATTTATAATAATATTAAATAATTTTTTCTTAATTATTAAAAAAAATAAAATAAAATAAAATAAACCAACGATGGCCCAGCAATAACCACCAGCGGTGGCCGAAGCATTATCTTATAAAGATTGAAGGGTACAACACCAATCATTGATGGCTTCTTGCAAAAAAAAAAATTGTTTAAAATTATTTTTGTCATTGGTCGTACCATTTAATTATCTTTTAAGTTTGTTTTTTTATTTACGATAACATGCTTAAGAGTAATGAATGATAAGATGTAATAGTATTGTTCGTTCTCGTGTTAAAGGTGTTCCATCGTCACTTGAACTTGAAGTATGAAAATTGTAAATTTGTATATATAAAAAATATAACGTGCCAGTAGTTCATGATTGTCAGCCTCTAAACTTTTTTTTTTTTTTTACTCCTAAAATGGTTGTGAAGTAAGAAAAATGATATTTATAATTATAAAATGTGCAAACGTTACGTAATTTTTTAAAAATAATTAAATAAATATAGAGCTCACAAAAAAAACTTGTTTTTAAATAATAAACTCTATTATTTTTCAAAAAAAAAAAATATATAATTTATTCACTTCATGATTATATATAATATTTATTGTCAAATAAAGAAAGTACAGATGACCTTGACATCTTTTGCCTGAGTTTTATCATGACAGCTCATGATCAACTAATAAGTATTTCATCTCATATTATATATATTTTTTAAATTTTTATATAAAATATAATAAATAATTTATTTTCTTTAAATTTTAAAATAAAAATAATATTTTATTTAACATTTTATTTTCATTTTAATTACAATCATCTCAATTCAGTATGCAACAGTACCAATAAGTAGCGGCCAAAATCGTGAAATAGCCTTGCATGGATGTGTCTCATCAAAACCTAGTCTTTTTGGTAGATTGCTTGGAATTAATTAAAGCTAGCTATTTGCTTTTTAGGTCGCTTGTCCTATACTTTATTAAATAGCATATGAAGACATGCAACGCTTTAAAACGAGGACTTTAGGGAGAAGGGGACCATGCATTCTCTTGGGAGACAACAACACTGGCTAGCAAGCTATAAATGCAAGTTTGAGTAGCTTGTTAATAATGGTTTATTTAATTTGCACGTACAGGTGAGCAGAAGAAGCATTACAAAGCAACTCTCTCGACAACTAGATCTGGCTTTAAAAATAATGACTATTTGTTTGTGTGTGTGTCGATAGCAACATCTAAGTTCTTTTATTAAATACAGTATTAGTTAGAGCAAAAAACCAAGGGATTCAATTCCTGATCATCATCAACTTCCTGGACAATAGTCCTGATGATCTTCATCTCTTGTTGAAAATATAGTACAGTAGTTTGGCCTTTTTATTTATAATTAATTCAAATTTTTTATAAAATAAAATGTTCTGTATTTTTATTTGATTACACAGTTAATATAAGATGTTTTGTTAAAAATTAAATAAAATATTGTTATAATATAATTTTTTAATTTTATTTTGAAATTTAAAAAATTTAAATTATTGATTATATTTTATATGAAAATTTGAAAAAATTATAATGATTATATGTGATAAAATAGTTTGGTTTTGTATAACCAAACCAGTCTTATATTAAATTGATACTATATATTAATGTCAAGTGAAATGAATAAGAGAAATCTGTACTGGTTACGTATAGAGCTGATGCCACCAGATATTCTATTAGAATTTTGTATCGTTGGTGATGAACTTTGGTTAAAATTATCCTAATTATTACGTGCAGGTATAGAGTCAGATGGATCTTAGCACTTTTTATCTCTTTTCCCCGCAGGCAGAATCAACGTGAGAGAGAGAGACAGAGAGTGGTTTTTGGCTTCTTCCAAATGCAGTCCCAACGGTTTCCAATGTGTTTTTTGTGCAAGAGCATTCTACTTTTAATATGGTCAAGAGAGTCATGGAGTACCTGTCGTTCCCAATGAAATGAAAGCAGGCTTATAAATCTTTATTGGAATTGGCTCATAATTGGTTACGTATTTCCTGTTATCAACAGACCACATCGAATGTGCTAAATACTGCACAAGATCTGCAGGACTTTACGAGGGAGGCAGGGGAGCAAATTTCCTACATAAAACTTTGTATTTACCGACAACTTCTTCCTATCAAAATGGATCCAGAATAAGTTTTTTTTTTTTTTTTTTTTAACACTTTTTACGGTGTGTTATCCTTTTTTACAAGAACTTACACGAAAGTTATCTATTTGAAACTTATATAAATTATTTTTTAATTTTTAAAGATGAAATAATTCACACACTAAAAGAGTATAAGACTTAGTTTGGATACAGAAACAGTTTCATCTTATTATTACAATTTTCTCTAATTCTTATACAAAATATAATAAATAATTCAACTTTTTTAAATTCTAAAATAAAAATAATATTCAAATAATATTTTATTCAACTTTCAACTTTCATCTAAAATCACTACATCTCATTTTCTTATCTAAACTACACCTAGTGTTTCGAAGGCAATGTTTATATATTGCCGAAGACCAAAAAAAAAAAAAAAATATGGGGGAGAGAATGATATTGTCTGTGATACAAATTGTTATCGATCCCATGAACACGAACAAGATCAGTTTCATAATTTTGCCCAAAATATAAAACCTAAAGCCCAATTCAAGTCCAGCCCTCTGGCTAAAGAATGAGTTCCAAGACCCATCTTTTCAAAGAGCTGAGCTTTGCTCGACCCAACTTATGGAACTAACAAACTTCCAAACTTCGAACATGAAAGAGCAGCAGGGAAATCAAGCGAAAGCAAGTAGCAGCACAAGATCAATCTTTTCATAATAAATCGTACCCAGTTTATTACAACTTAAAATACATAAGACTATCTTATTTCACACGTGTACATATATAGGAAGTTAGTTATCTTTCTATTTAAAGTGTAAGTTAATATAGTTATTCTGTTACTTTAGCTTACTTCATCTTTGTATATAAAGCAGTTCTATTATGTAACAATTCAATTCAATTCAATATAAGCGAATTATTTTCTCTAGAAATTGGAGTATTTTGACATGGTATTAGATGAAAATTAGGTATTCTCTCTCTATTTCCTTTTGATCATGGCTGATTTCGTTCCTAATAATCCTTCTGTTGCTAATGTTGAATCTGATCCTCGTAGCCCCTATTTTCTCACAATTGCCGATCATCCTGATATTCTTTTAGTTAGTGATAAACTAACTACCAACAACTATCATTCATGGTCGCGATCTATGTTTCTTTCTTTTGAAAGAACGCAATAAGTTAGGTTTTATTGATGTTTCTATTTTTGTTCCACACAAAGATGATCCTCTGTTTTCTCTTTGGAACAAATGTGACACAATTGTTCTTTCCTGGCTTCTCAATTCTCTGTCTTCAAAGATTGCCCTAGTGTCATTTATGTTGACTCCTCTCATGCGATGTGGCTTGAGTTGAAGGAGAGGTTTTCTCAAGGCAATGGACCTCGAATTTTTGAATTGCAAAAACGACAAAATCAGAATGATGTTAGCACCTATTTCACATATTTAAAGGTACTTTGGGATGAGCTTTTGAATTATCAACTCTTGCCTGTTTGTCATTGTAGAGGTTGCACATGTGATTCTTCAAAAACTTTTGTTGTTTATCATCATCAGCGTTATGTGATGAGATTTCTGATGGGGTTTACTGATGCTTTTGATTCTGTGAGGGGTCAGATATTGATAATGGATCCCCTTCCATCTATTAACAAAGCTTTCTCTCTTGTTGTACAAGAAGAGCGTCAAAGGCCTGTTAACCAAAGATATACTTCTTCTACCTCTATTCAGCCTATAGCCTTAGCTGCTAAACCAGACAATTCTTTTAAGAATTTTAAGGCAAATTCATGTAGCAAAGTCACCTGTAGTCACTGTAGTATTCTTGGACACACAGTTGACAATGTTATAAACTACACGGCTATTCTCTTAATTATAAGTTTCGAGACAAGGCAAAAGGTGGACCTGCCTCTTTTAATATAGTCCAGACCATTGAGAGTTCATCTACTTTGCCCCTGACTATGGAACAATGCCAAACAACTACTGGCCTTGCTGAAACCAGCTTCTTCTCCTGACAGTTCAATCAACAATGTCATTCCTTCAGTTAACATGGCACTGGTTCCAAAATTTTCAGGTAACAACACTTGTGTTAATGCCAGTTTAGTTAATTGTTGTTTTTGGATCATTGATAGTGGAGCTTCATATCACATGGTTTTTTCTCCTAGTTTTTATACCAGCATACCTACTATAGTTTCTACTTCAGTCAACCTGCCCAATGGTACCTATGCTAAGGTTTCACACATTGGTGATATCATCTTAAGCCCTTCCCTCTTTCTAACCAATGTTTTGTGTGTTCCTATTTTTTCTTTCAACCAATTAATCCAAACACTCAATTGTTGCTTCCTTCTTTAAGCTAATAAATGTTTATTGTAGGACCTAGCAACTTCGAAAATGATTGAGATGGGTGAATTGCAAGATGGTCTCTATAGTTGATTGTTCCCGGCTCATCTACCATTCCCAGGGATTCTTCTTTCTCTACTTGCTCTTTTGTTCAATCTGATGTAGCCTTATGACACTTTAGATTAGGCCATCCCTTTTTTTCTAGATTACAACTCTTACATAAAAACATTCATATTTTGAATTCCAAGTTTGATTCTTGTGCTACACGTCCTATTGCTAAACAAAAATGCCATAATTTCCAATTGGTAATAATAAATGTACTACATCTTTTGATTAGGTATATTGTGATATATGGGGGAGACCCATGGCCTCAATTAGTTTACTTGTAAAGCTGAAAAAAATGCACTGCAAAACTTTCTTGATCTGGGTGTAAAAACGAACACATGCACACACAAGAGACCAAATGACAACCAATTAATCTAACTAGATAGCATATATAGATATTCAATGTGTCACATGATTTCATATGCTTGATTCGAGGAGCTTAGCTAGGATACGAGGGGCTCATGTTGCCATCCTTCTTCCACTCTATCTGAAACAGTTTTGGGGGAGATGGGCTTTCTGTATATCGTATATAGCACAAGCTGCAATATTCCAAGTACAAACCCAGATCCATTGGGTACCTGTACCAGAAAAATCAGTCTTCTCATTCGGTTGCACAAAATATAAGTTGAAATTTCTATTTTCTTGCAAGTTTTAGGAGGATATTTCAAATTATATATGATGTCACAAAATTCAGGAGAAAACGTACTAGAAAAACAAATATTTTATTTATTAATTTTTCCACTGTGGCCCGAATATGACTCTTTGGAATTTAATGGAAATTCAAATCAATGGCGCCCACAGTGGCCAGCCAACCTCGCATCATGATATATATAATTTATACTCTCCGTCAAAAATATATAATCTGGCTGATGAGACTACGATTGATTTGAATTGAGGCTCTGTCTAAATGAAGAAGAAGAAGAAGAATTTGGCTGATGAGACTACGATTGAAGAAGAAGCTACCAGAAGAAAATAATAATGTCCAGATCGATGTGCTGCAGAAAGTAAGCTCGAGTGATTGAATTGGGTGATGAGACGCACAAACAGCTCGATCCCAAGCATGCAATACATGCAAGCTGTTTAATGATTAATCTTGGAAGGGAAAAAAGATAGAAATTAAATACAAAAAGATACGATAATATCATAATTGACAGCTTTTGTGATAACTGGAGATAGAAGAAAGATTTCTGTGTTGCTTTCACCAGAGATTGCCGCAGAAAAAATGGGTAAGATTTTTTTTTTTAAAATCAAGCATGTTTTATATATAGATAAAAAGAATTACCAAAAGTCAAGGAGGGTCTTTGTCATTATCTATATATTAATTAAGGGATTCAAAAAGTGAGGGGACCATGACGTGTCCTCTCTCATGAATTAATTACCAGCACTCATGTCTAACTTAATTTGACTAATTTAATTAAATAAATAGTTAAACTTCTTAATTAATTTGCTCTCTCAACGCACATGATTTGGTTGTAAGGCTTTGTTTAAATAAATAGTTAAACTTCTTAAGTCGCTTTGTTTTCTGTTTTCTTTCTTCCATCCTTTGGTTGTCAGGCATGCGCTTGATATATGAGACATGTATTTTGGCTGCTAAAAGTAGTGGAATCCCATTAAGAGATTTATATAAAAATAATCTCACAAATCGACTTAATTTGATGTGGTTAATCAGATTATAAAGTTACTTTTATTATAAAATAGATCTAACGAATTAGATAAAACTAAATCAGTTTATGAGATTGTTTTTATGTAATTATTTTATAGATGTAGTAGTACTTTTTAATTAATACGGTGGGAAACTTAGACCACCTAAATCGGGTTAAATGCATTGACTTGCTGAACTTATGAAAGCCTTTGTTAAATAAAATTTAGTTAAATTTTGACTAGCGAGCTCAAAATATACTCATGATAAACTCTCTAAATCTACAGTAAATTTTATTTTTGGATTTTTGACTGACCAAATGTAACCAATCAGTCAAAATGGCTTGCCATACAATTTTTTCTTTTCTCTTTTTGCTTTTTTTGTGAGCTAATCTAGCATTATAATTTGTGAGCTACACGTTGCATGTGGAGTTGATCAGTATACACATTTTTATGCAAAATCTAATTATTCAAGTTAACATTAAAAAAAAAAATTATAGAAGCCCAGAGTTATCAATTAGAAGCCCAGACCAATCAAAATGTCAATTTTTGAATAAGCGAACGAGTCATTGGGAGAAAATTAAAAAAAAAAGGATTTTACAAAGCGCGCAATTCAAGTTGAAGTGAATAAAATTATTGAAAAAATGTTTTGTTTGTAGTGAAAGAATATAACTGTTAAATATATATATATATATTAAAAACATCTATTCGTTGAAAGAATAAGACCGTTAAAACAAATATAACGTTAGGAAAATATGACTATTGGAAAAATAAGATCACTAGAAAACTATATCCGGTTGAATAATATCAACGTTTTATATTTAATGTATACTTTTTTTGATAAGTGAATAAATATTTTAATTACCATTAGAGTTAAAATAAATAAAAATTATAAATAGATATATAAATGGAATACAAATTAGAGAGATTGTTATTTATTGTTATTGAAAAGTGGCTGGAGGCCAGAGTCCAGACTCCAGACCCTAAATTTAGAGGATCAGATTTCTGAATTTTGTCCCTTACACGCAAATTGCTCCACGTACAGCACACATAGGAACGTCGATGAAAATCATATATATGGTATTGGAAATATAGAATTTCTTGCATGCCTAATTGCCCACCGCAAAGAAAGTTTCGCAATCAGCGTTGGAAATTCAAAATATAGAATAATCCAGCATTCGTATAATAAGATGATCTATTTTATAATAAAAATAATTTTATAAATACATCATATCTAATCACCGTCAATTTATAAATTTCTTATATGAGATGCATTTATGACTAAGCATATATCTAATTACACATGTCCCTATATGTTCCATCGTTAATGACGACACAAAGGGCTCGACGATATTCCATTAAGGCAAAGCTATTTCTCATCAGGGTGGTCTGATTGAGCTTGTTCTTTTGTCTTTATCAAAGGAATTTTTTTTAATTAAAAATAATAATAAACAAATAGGAAGAGGTATGATTATCTGCAATTACAGGGACAATACTTTCTGAAGGTAAAAAGGCATACGAGGATGAACATATCTAAATTCAAATAAACGTAAAATGTGGTTGATTAAAGTGTCGTTTGAACAGTTTATGAGCTCTCCTTGATATTATCAACAAAGATGAAGTCCATAAATAATTGCAATAATAGATGATGAAAGGTGGTTTAACACTTGAGCCTCTTATTATGAATGCCCATATAAAACTTGAATGCTTAGTCTCTCCCATCCCATACATTATTTAGCTCCCTCCTCAGCCATCTATCTATTGGTGGTGAAGGGAAAAAGTATTATAGGAAAATAAAAAATATAGCATAAGAAGAACATATAAGGAAATTCTCGGCCGGCAAAGAAACCAGTAGAAGATCCTACAACCGAGATTTTGCTTGCTCCACCGGAGCACTCTGCAAGGGAACAGTGCAAGAACCATTAGAGAGAAAAATAACAGTGAGCATGGGGAACGAATTTACAATGTTTATAACTCAAATAATTTAACTCTTCAAACCAGATCGATATTTTCTAAAATTTGTGTACTGAACGTGGCCATATTAATCTTGACCCATTATAGATCATGTATATTGTAGTATGAAAGTGAACTAATATGTGATTCCTAGATAATAAATAAGTACCAATCAGAGGAGTTTCCAAGAGTGGAATTTACAGCCTAAATCAGCTAAAAATAATAGGTAATCCCAAGTCCCAAAGGATTTAATTCAGTTCAAAATTGGAGGCAATCCCTAGTCCCAAAGTACGTACAGAGCTTCATTTCAATTTTTAGAGATTAGGCAAAATATGATTTCCGATTTCTCACCAGAGGAGCCCCCTTGGCAGCTCTTTCAGCCAAATAGGCACAAGGCTTGAAGAACTCTCCATACATCTTTGACCATTCCTCCAATCTCGAATAGATGTATTTGGATCCAAGAGAATCAGCCCAGAACATGATACCCCCCCTGATCAAACGTAACCCACAGGGTTAGCACGATTTATAGTGTTGAGACCTCTTGCAAAACCAATGAAAATTACAAACCTGTAAGGTGGGAAACCCATGCCCATGACAGCAGCGATGTCAAGATCCGCTGCTTTGACTGCAATACCCTCGGCAAGGACTCGGCAGGCCTCATTTACCACTGGCAAGAATATCATCTCCACAATGTCCTTTTCTGGTAACTTCACCAGCTGTCCAAGTTCAATTTATTAAAAATGAGGAGATAGGACACTTCCATATTAAACCATTAATATTATCTTATATATATATGTACATAATATGTTTCACATGTGCACACATACGTTTCAGGCCATCACCATTTTGCAGTAGTAGATCTCCTTACATTCCCCAGCATAGTAAAACAGGCCAGATACCAAAATATGATTTCATGACAATACACAGTGTGCGTCTTTAGGGGTGGGTGTGTGTAGTGCATGTGTGGGAGAGAGAGAGAGGGAGGGAGAGACCTTAGGGTCAATGGTTACGCCAGAAATGCTCCTTGACTTCTCAATATATTTATATAATTCAGGATCTGGGCTAGCTTTGCGTTTCTCATCATATATATAGAACCCTTTGCGAGTAGACTGACCTGGGGAAGTGTATGGTAAACCAAGAAATACTTAAAGCTGCATACTGAATATGAGTAACTTTAATCAATAATTTAACCACCTGACCCTTCACTCTAAACCAAAAAACTTGTACCTGCTCTCTTATCCTCCTGCATAAGTGGTATAAGCATTGATTTATAAGTTCTCTCAGGAAAATGCTCGACATATTGCATGCCAGTTGCAATTGCAACACCAAATCCAACCAGGTCAACTAATCTGCATGAAGAGAATAAAATGTCAGGGTCAGTTAGCAACAAATTAGATCATTTTAAGAAGCAACAAAAGGAAAAAGATGTTAAACCTGAAAGGTCCCATTGGCATTCCAAACTTGGTAATTGCCCTATCGATCTGATAGGGATCTGTACCACGCTCAACAAGCAAAAGAGCAGCTTGTGAATAAGGGAAGAACATCCTGTTGACAGCAAAGCCTGTGCAGTTTCCAACCACCACTGGAGTCTTCTTAATTTTTTTACCAACATCTAGCAAGTCAACAATTACTTGGGGAGATGTCTGCTTAGTACGAACAATTTCTAGAAGTGGCATGACATGAGCTGGACTGCATGAGAAGCATAACTGAATGGTTTAGCAAAACAAAATTGCAGACAGAAATATAACTGTAAATCTGGTACTACCTAAAGAAATGGGCTCCCACAATCCGATCTTGGGATCTTGTCTTTTCTCCAATCAGGTTCAAGTCAATTGTGGAGGTGTTACTGGCAAGTATGCAATGTGGTGGGCAATACTTCTCAAGATCAGCAAAAATTTGTTGCTTTAAAGAAACATTCTCAATTACAGCCTGTTCCAAGCATCAACAACAAATAGTTAATATTTTCCCATTTCTGAATAAACAACAATAACAAATGTAAACCAATGCATTGTAACCACCTCAATCACCATGTCCACATCTTTAAAGCTTTCGTAGTCAAGGACACCTTTGAGAAGAGAGATGGTTTTCTCAAACTTCTCTTGAGACATTTTCCCTTTCTTCACTCGGCTTTGCAAATTGGCTGGATGAAAAGGAATATTGTAAAAGAAGAAATTAACATTTTAAAAACAAACACTAACTGAAAATTTGTTTACCAGAGCAGAATCTATTTGGATGCATTGAGTAGAATGATTGAAGTGGCGGTAGAAGGAAGGTTCTTGTCGGGTTTTGAGGTGGGAAATGAGGATCGGAATAGCATTAAATTATCTCAGCTTCTCTTTGCCAATGACACTTTAATTTTCTATGAACCTAATCCAGAACATTTTTTATTTTTGAGAGCATTGTTGTTATGTTTTAAAGCTGTCTCGGGTCTAAGTATTAATCTTAACAAGTCTGAAATTGTTCCAGTGGGTGCAGTGGCCAATATTTCAGATTTGGCTAATATTTTGGAGTGTAAGATTTCTTCGTTGCCACTGAAGTATCTTGGTCTTCCGTTGGATGCCTCTCACAAATCTGTTTCCTTATGGGAAGGGGTGATTGAGAAGATCGAGAGAAGGTTGGATGGATGGAAAAAGCAATACTTGTCTAAAGGGGGATGAACTACTTTGATAAAGAGTATGATGTCTAATCTTCCCACGTATTTTCTTTCACTTTTCCCCTTGCCAGCAAGGGTTAGTAAAAGAATTGAGAAAAATTATTGCAATTTCTTATGGGGAGGTATAGGAGAGGAGAAAAAGTTTCATTTGGTTAGTTGGAACAAGGTTTGTCAACCAATTTCTTGTGGAGGATTGGGGGTGAGAAATTTGAGGATGTTTAACAAAGCACTTCTTGGGAAATGGCTTTGGACATATCATTTAGAGAGATGCTTTATGGAAGAATGTTGTTGAGGAGCGTATGGGGTGAGTTTATGGAAGTTCATTACGAAAGGTTGGAGGAGTTTTCGAAACATTACATTTAAGGTGGGGGAAGGGAAGAAGATTCTTTTTTGGCATGATATTTGGTGTGGGGAATCAGCTCTCAAATCTGATTTTCCGTCTCTCTTTAGGATTGCAAGGGATCAAAATGCTGCTGTGGCGGATTTTTTCCAACATAAGGATAATAATATTCTGTGGAATGTTGATTTTATCAGAGAGGTAAATGACCAGGAAGTGAATGATGTTTCTGATTTGTTGGGAACAATTTATAATTCAAAAGTGATGCAGGAAAGGACAGTTTACTGTGGGACCATGCTGGAAAGTCCAAGTTTTCTGTTAGTTCTTTTTATAAGGTGCTAACTTGTCATTTTGGTTGTGCTTTCCCTTGGAAAACCATTTGGAGAGTGAAGGTTCCTACTAAGGTGGTGTTTTTCAGTTGGGTGTTTGCCCTAGGGAAAGTTTTGACCATGGATAACCTTAGAAAACGTGGTATACGCATTGCTGATTGGTGTGTCATGTGCAAGAAGGACGGTGAATCTGTAAATCATCTCTTTCTTCATTGTGAGGTGGCAAAGTCTTTATGGTATGAGGTTTTGAGTCGGACAGGTTTATATTGGGTGATGCCAAAGGAAGTTATAGATCTTCTTGCATGTTGGAGAGGTTTTGAGGGAAGGAAATGTGTAGCTGCCAGATGGAATATGATTCTTTTGTGTTTAATGTAGTGTATTTGGCTGGAAAGGAATGGGAGATGTTTTGAAGACAGAGCGTTCTCCCGGGAGAACTTCGGAATTTTTTCTTTTCTACTTTGTGTTTGTGGGCTAGGATTTTTGTAAGGGATGATGATATTATACTGAATCTGTTTTGGTCTTTTTCCTGCTTCTAGAGTGTAGTAGGTATTTCCTTTGTAAACTTTCTATATACTTGGGTTGTGCTTATTCTTGGTGATAAAATCTCTTATTAATTCTATATATATATATATATATAAAAGAATCTATTTAGGTCTCATTTGGTTTCACAGATGGTCTCAATCCATCTCATCTCAACATCCAAACATAAAACACCATTCAAACACAAAAACTTTTCAATTTGAAATTTTCAACTTTTTCATCTAATTATTACCTAATCATTAGAACTTTTCCAAACTTCCAAACATAACACAAAAAACAATTCAACTTTTTCAAATCCCAAAACAAAAATTATATTAAAAAATTATATTTTGACAATATTTTAACTTTATCATATTTTTATTCAACTCTCTCCCTTACCCTAAATCCCATAAACTATTTCACTATTATTCACAAACCATCTCACTACTATTCACAAATTTCTTATCTCATCTCATTTGTGTAACCAAACGAGGCCTCAGGAACTATAGAGGAATTTTTTTTTTCACAAGTCTATGAAGCGGTTTGTTACAACATTTAGAAACAAAAGCCATGCTGAAATTCTCAGAGAAACTAATTAGAACCATAATCTGAAGATGGGAATGCTAGCCTCACCTCTCACTCTACCAATCCCAGCCTGCAAGAACTTGTCGTTTACTTCTTTAAGGATGACTGGATAATTACTAAGAATCAATGCTGTTGCTATTCCAGAGCCCATTAGTCCTCCACCAAGAATAGCGACCTTATTAACTCGTCTTGGCACTAAACCAATATTAGTAATCCCCGGTACCTGTTTAAGGTTATGAGAAAAGAGAATCTCAGAAAGTTTGTCTTATTTTTTCCAATAAGGAAAATCTAGGAACCTTAAAAAGTAGAAGATATGTTTGCAAACAGGTTTGCAAGGAGTAACCTGGATTACCCTTACTCTAGGACATAGGCCTGAATTCATAAGATCATTTACAGAAAGGAATAAAAAACAAAAATTCATGATTGACCAAGACTATTAGATTAACAAATGTATAGATCTATCCATGCTCCTGACTTAAGTTACGAGTTACAAGGAACAGAACTACCAATCTCTGAAACCTGAAGCTGAACCACAAATTCCTGATTCAAGGGCCAAGTTTTTAAGGAAACACCAATATGATTAAAGGCATTCAGTTTAACCACCCAGGATGGTATGGTCCACTTAAATGCCAGCTAAACTACACACAAGAGTAGCATCATGAATGACAGAGCACTTCGAATTTTTTATTTTATTTTTTATAAGTAAGAGATAAATATTATTGATTTGAATGAAATAGGCATAGCCCGTATACACAGGAAGTATACATAAGAACACCTGAAACAGAGCACTTCGAAATTAGGATTAGCATTCTCATAAACAAGTTAATGCCAACATATTCCAACATGATCAATAAAATCTTGTTTACCGATAAAATAAAATAAAAATATATTCAACATCATACTACCCAATATGGCTCCAAACTTTCTTATACGGCTATTAACTAAATTCCACTAATTGAGTAGCCAAAGCTTTATTCAAAATCAAATCTTCCATAATAATAAGACAACATATCTGTCTGACAAGATTCCCTAAATTTAGTCATCCGCAAACAGGTTTCAACAGGAGAAGAATTAAAGTCTTGATTAGTATATACTGTTAGTAGATCAGCAGTCCCCACCCCCCAAATCCCCCACCAAAAAAAAAAAAAAAAAACTCTATTTGAAGGGTTCTTCTCCATACAATTAGAAGATTAATCAACAATGCTCAAGAAAAATAAAATTTTCATTCTCGAACCTTTGACGTTCCACGTTGAGCAAAGAAGATATGCACCAAACTCTTGGAAGTGTCAGAATGTGGAAGTGCTTGAAAAGCTTCAGCCTCCTGCCAATATCATACAGACCATCAAGCTGTGGCATGCCACTGCTTTTTGAAGGGGAAAAAAAATGGACAAGTAGAGACAGATAAGAACCTTCCAGAGTCCAGCCCAAGGACCAGAAACTATACCCTCTTCAATGGCATCAATGCAAACCAGTGGGTGTTTGAGATTGGGAGCCTGCTTCCGGGCCTGAGCTCTTGCAAACTTCAAAATTTCCCTCGCTTCTCCAAGGGGCTCTATCTTGTCGGTCTTGTAAAGACTAGCAACCCATGGTCTTCTACGGTGAAAGATATCCAAAGCCCACTGACGTGCAATATTTACCAACTCATCCCGTGAAACAATTGCATCCACAAGGCCCAAAGTATGAGCCTCCTCTCCTTTGACGGGCTTTGACATCTATTCAAGCACCCACCCAGAGGTGATAGAGAAAGATTATTGAAATTTATGTTGCTAGCACTCAAAATCAATAGAGCCAAACAAGAGAAAAGGCAAATCAAAATATACCAGCATCATTTCAAGTGCTTTTGTGAGACCAACAAGACGTGGAAGCCGTTGTGTTCCTGGATATGGAGTATACCAACATGAGTAATGATTCCAGAAGATTTTCATAACAAGCTTCATTATACATGTATATTCTCTCTCTTTCCTTTTTGCATTGACTTCTCAAAGCCTAAGTAATTAAAGACAGGCAAAAAAAGGTCTTTGGAATTGACTCTAAATATTAGACTGGCAACACCATTGGTCAAATCTATTTTTCATATGTTGCTTGACAAGGTCTAGTTGATTTTTTTTTTTTGATAGTTACAAGGTCTAGTTGATTATTTTTTTGATAAGTAAGAAAGTATATTAATAAAAGAACAGGCAAAAGCCATGTTCAGTACAAAGAATTTCCTAGCTATGTAGGAGCAATAGAAGCAAGGAAATCATGAAAATCTTGGCCATTAAAATTAACGGCAATGGCCCAAGTACAAAGGGTTCTAAAAAAGAAAGCTTTCAGCTCCTCCATCGATCTCCCTGTCCTCGAACATCCGTTCGTTGCACTTCTGCCACACACACCACATGATACAAATAGGAATCATCTTCCATATAGCCTTGATCTGGTTGTTGCCTCTTAAATCTGTCCAGCTAGCTAGGACTATCACTACTGTCTCAGGCATAACCCAATCCAAGTCTAGTCTACGAAAAACCTCATTTCATAACCCTTGAGCTACCTCACAATGTAGTCAGAGATGATCAACAGCTTTGCCCCCCTTCTTACACATTCAACATGAATCTACAATGATCACCCTTCGTTTTCTCAAATTATCCGTTGTAAGGATCTTACCCAAGGAGGAGACCACGCAAAAATGCTGCTTTGAGAGGGGCCTTGTGTTTCCAAAGCCTTTTCCATGGAAACGGAATAGAAGGCTCATGTGTTAGAGACTTACAAAACGAGCTGACCAAAAACATGCCTTTACTTGTAGGCATCCACCACAACAAATCAACATGCTGGTTACTTGGTTTGGTTGAGTATAAAAGGCTGAAAAAGGCTTCAAAACTATCCATTTCCCAATCTTGAGCCACCCTGCTAAAATTGATGTTCTACTGGATTTGTTCCCCCACCATCACCATGACTTCCGCCACTGAAACATCTTTGGCACTTGCAACCCTGAAAAGTGCCGGAAATAGATCCTTAAGTGCACCACTAGCACACCGAGTGTCGTACCAAAATTTGATCCTGGTGTAGCGAGAAAAGACCTCCCATCCTCGTCTGATATTTCTCCACAACCCCACTCCATACACCCCTCTTGCTTTGTTAGAACACCATCCACCCCATAATCCCCCATACTTACTCTCAATCACCATCTTCCAAAAAGCTTTTGGTTCTTTATGATATCACAACTACTTACCAAGTAGCGCCCGATTAAAGATTCTCAAATTTCTAATGCCCAAACCACCATTTGAAATAGGCCTACAAACCTTCTCCCACCTGACTAGGTGAAATTTGAACTCTTCGCCTATTCCACCTCACAAGAAATCCCTTTGTAATTTCTCGATACGAAGTGTCACACTTGCTGGAATAGGAAATAGGGACAAAAAATAGGTCGGTAGATTAGATAATGTACTCTTTATCAAGGTAATCCTACCACCTTTTGATAGGTACATTCTCTTTCATCTTGCTAATTGGCGCTCTACTTTCTCAATCATTGTATCCCATATAGAAGCTGCTCTCGAGAGGGCCCCTCTAGTTCATTATTGTAGCCAATGCTTTAAAAGAAGGCCCTTCGCACTAATGTAAATGGGCAAAGTCTTTGAAAGAAGAAACCAGAGGATAAAATTATGGTTCTTGTTTAAAATAGCATGACCAAGTTCAAGGGAATCCAATTATAGTTAATAAAAATATATATGTTTTTGGGCAGTTAAATTTGTATGTCTTCATGAACATTACATTTTTTTTATAAGTAAAAAAAAAAAAAAAAAAAAGAACTTTATGAACATTACAATAAGCCGGTAAAAGAACACATAAAAACGGTAAATTTACCCCCCCCCCCCCCCCCCCAAAAAAAAAAAAAAACAAGCATGATGTGATTGGCTAAGCCATTCTGCTTGTCTAATAAAATATTACTCAAATGATGAGCCATCCTCAGAACAAGACCATAAACGAAAGCTAAAAGATATACCATCTCTACTCTTGAGTAAAAAGCATGCTCTCTCCAGTTTTGTGGTCAGCCAACTGAATTACTCTTTTGATAATTAAAATCTAATCATCTTAACATAGGTCCATAATATAGTTCTCACAATGTACAGCCCCCACTAGTATTTCTCTTTTATCCTTCCCTCGTCCTTATTGTGCCTCTCTGGTCAGCCACAGGACAAAAAAAATCTTAACCAACTCCATCCATTTTCTTCCAAAAATGCTGTATCATAATGTCTCACAAATGCTGATCTCTTGCACTACACAAGTTTAATATTCTCATTTGCTAGCTTGATTGTATATGGGCTACTTCTATCTTCCCAATTGATAGCCATAATTCTGCCCACTTCTGTGGAGGAGCCATCTCATGCTGCTGTCCTTTAAAAGCCTGACTAAGTGCCTACTCAACAAGGGTAAACAAGTGCACTTCAAAGGTAGCATCATTCAAAATTTCTTCAACATTGGAAGATCAATGCAAAATAATGAAATTGATTATCTAGATTTTGATAGAAAATATGCATCTAGGATCTTCGTTTTGAAGATACCCACTTTACATATGAATAGTGTTAGATCATGAACTACCAATCTACATAAAACCAATTGGTGTTGGGGAAGACACACTCAAGTCTTTTATGGCATTCGACATCACACCCTGCTGGCCTGTTTTTAGAACAGTTGCAGGAGCGGTATTGTGGACACACCCCAACAAATAGAAACTGCAATTTCTATGTTACAGTGTTGCTGTTACTTGTCAAAAAATATAAACTGCAAAATAATAACTTCAAAGTTCTGATCCAAACATAGGAAACAGATCAAACATAATGATTCCATCAGTAGTATATATTAAAAATAAAAAGGACAAAGCAGACTTACCTCCAAATCCAGGAATTAATCCAAGCTGAAGTTCAGGCAACCCTAATTGAGCAGTGGGAGTTGATACTCTAGCATGGCATGCCTGATACAGAAAACAGAGAATAATGAAACAACAAAGTTCAAAGATATGCTTCCAGTTCAAGAGAGATGGAAATACGTACCATTGCAACCTCTAATCCTCCACCTAAAGCAAGGCCATCGATGGCAGCAACTGAAGGCTTTCTTGCAGCTGAAAAACAAAAGCAGATGATCAATTTGAGAACAGTTATCAAGCAATTTCCTTGGAGAGCAATTCTTAAACAACAAGAACTCGAATAAAATCCAAATATGTACCTTCTACTGTGTCGGAAATAATCTCTATAGATACATAGCCAGGTTTTGTTTCTCTCGCCACTATAAACAAAAAACAAATCATCATTTCAGGAACCGAGAGAGAATTAGCAGTTAGCAGAATATGAAACATGGAAAAACAGCTAACGTACCGGATCCATTTCGAAATCCTTCAAAAGCTGCAATATCAAAGCCACCAGAAAACTTGCCCTTTGCGCCTGCTCACATAAGATGCTAGCTTCATATTAAATCAACACCAATGCTGGACAAGACATATTAACAAATCTTCAGACTCACCGGTAACAACGATGGCCTTCACATCATCTCTTCTTAAGGCCTCCTCATAAGAGTCCTTTAAGCTGCGCAACACTGTGAGAGAGAGAGAGAGAGAGAGAGATCAGATTAATTGAAAGAGTGCTGCCCAGCAGTGACAGCTGGTGTGCCCCTTAGGCCATTCCCTTTCTAATTTTTTTCATTTTTCTTATTCATATTTTTTTAAAATGTTTAAATATTTTTAAAAATAGGAAAAAAATACCAATACACTAATAGTCACTTCCTTAATAAGTAAATAAAAGAAAAAAAAAAGATATATTAGCGGTCAAAATGAAGGGACAAAATGGAGGGGCAAAGTAGCATTATTCTAATTAAAATTCCAATATTGTTTTGAAGACAAGACTAATGTTCTCGCCCTGCACCGACTCAAACTTTGGAGAAAGTGCCAGGAAATAGGGAAAATGGAGTCGGATTCTATTGATCCAAATATGAATTTTTATTTATCATTGAAAAAAGCCCAAAGTGAATCAAACTTTTAGGACCAGAAATATTTAATCCTTCACCAAGTTAAGGCTTTATTAATGATCAAAAGAGGTTTTTTCCATGTATACAGAAAGTATGCATGAGACACATCTAACAAAAAAAAGACACATAATTCACCAAATAATGGGGCCTAAGATCTAAACAACTGATCTTAGTTTTAATTTCACAGCCCTTTCCACTACTCATAACGTCTAATGTGGTATTACAACAGCAAATTACACAAACAACAACCAATTTATCTGTAAAATAAACAAATATGGTTTGATCCCGCTGATTGCTATCATATTATTAATTATCATCCTCTACCCACAAAAAAAGTTTCCAAAAATCCACCCCAAACAGAATTGGCGAAATCAACCAAAGTTCACCCGAATTTGAGAACGCGGCAAGAAATGAAAACTAATAACGCATGTAAGTCTAATTCTCCCTGAATAAACATAAAGAGGAAAAACACAGTTCTAATTTTAAATGGGTACGAGGGAAAAGGGCAACCATGATAAGAGTTTGGATCAAGGAAGAAGTATACCATCAAAGGAGAGGGAATTCACAGGAGGGTTGATTAGGGTTATGAGAGCCACTCCATCGGCTCCCACCTCCATGACCGTTCTTCCCTTTGCTCTGCTACCCATTTCGTGTATCTGGTATCTGGTATGCTTCTCTCTATCTCTATCTCTCTGTGGCACTCCGCACAAATGATTGAAAATTTGAAGCTAGTCCTACTCGTAGCTTTTAGTTCTCTGATGGGTTTGTTGGGACTTTTAATTATCGACAGAGGAAGTTGGTCTGTGCGAATAACCGTAGATAGTGACGTTTTGGATGAGTTTGTAATAAGGAAAGGCTATCTTGGAACAAAAAAAATCGAAATGGCGAACCCCGTGGCGTATGGACGTCTCTAAGGATGAGGAGGTTCGTTAATCCCACTCTTGCTCCTCGAGAGTCGCGGCACGCTCCATTGGCTCCTGTCCATTAGGCATAGCTCTCCATTAGCTCGAGAGTCGCGGCACGCCAAGTACAATTATACACATTGCATAATTTTTACATATTTTATTAATATAATTAATTATATTAATACATAATTAATTATATTAATAAAATATATAAAAAAATAAGTAAAAATAATTATATATAAATATTTTATTAATTTTATGATAATTCATGTAAAGCGATTTCACATCACCCGTTGCAATGTTTTGGGTGTATTAAAACAAATTATTATCAAGATTAATTAAAGATGGAAATAAGCCAAATATGCATTTAACTTGGATATTTTTAGTTTTGAGATCCAAGTTTTTAATTTTTTTCATATTAAGAGTATATTTGACAATATAACTATTTTCAAGTATTTTTAAATATTTTTAAATATTTCTTTCTTAAATATCACTCAAATATAAAATAATTTTTAATTTTATTTATCTACTCAATATCTAATAATTACAATTTTTTTAAAATTTTAAATAAAATTTAAAAACTAATATTATTTTTTAAATTTCACAATAAAAATTATATTTAAACAGTTTTTTTACTCTATAATATTTTTATTTAAATTTTTCTCTCTTATTTTTCAAAAATTAATAAAAACATCTTAACTCAAACACGTTTCATTATTATTCATATATAAATATAATATTCTAATTATTCAAATGGTCCTAATAGTTGATTTATAATTTGTTTTCAATCCAAATATTATGATGAGTATTTCTTTTATTTTTAATGAAGATTTTGTAGTTTAGAGTATTTCACCACCCATTCTTGTTAATAATTTAGGATAATTGATAATTTAGTATGATATTAGAGTTGCACTTCTAAGGTCGAATCCTATCTTTATTCTTTATTTTAATTCAAATATAAATATTTTTTAATTAGTGAATCAGACTATGATGCATTTAACACTCCATTTTGTAATACGAAGATTGGGTCCTAATAATCTATATACGGCCAGTATAGTTTTCTTAAAGAAAAAAGAGTGGTAAAAATCCCTTTGACCTAAAGCACAAGCGGAAGGGTTTCCCGATTCTCACGCATTGTGGTGGCAAGTGGAGCTTCCTCATTTGTGATAAGTCTTTTGTTTTATAAAAACAAAATCAAGTAGTTTTGCATTGAAAGTTTCAAAATCCTCACGAGGGTCGTGTTTGTCCGACGGCAAGCCACGTAGGATAATACGTAAATGTCGTGGCTTATCCTGATTGATTGCCTGCCTGACTTTACAATAAGTATTTCTCTAGGAAAGAAGAATGATTATGTTTATTTATCTTATCTTTTCCAGATGGCAGATCGGATGAGAATGAGCAACCACTTGATGTTTTCAAGGTTGCACGATTGTCGATGCACCGTCTTCAATCTTGTTCACTGCGTCTGCTTACGTCAGCAATGTATTAAAAATATGAATTTTATTACGTATAACGCACGCAATATTTTTTTATTTTAAAATTATTTTTATATTTATTATTTTTAAACTAATTAAATTATTCTGCTCATTATTTATATATCAAATATTTAATAAAAAAATATATGGTTTGTAAATTTATGTTTAGAATTTTTTATCAAAATAAACGAAGTATTTATTTTCCTCATTATGAGAAATTTTACTTTTAGACCAATTTTCTACTCTAACACCACTGTCAAGATCTCAACAAAAATTGTCTCAACAAAAATCGCCTTAAGATAAGATTCTAGACGTGCATGGACATCTGAGATCGGACCACTTAGAAGGTTGAACCTAGCTTTAAATGACTTTTCTGGGATCTAGTGCATATCTTAGGAAGATTGCAAAAATAGCACAGGTCAATTGGAACGTAGCTCACATGTTTTCATTTGATTAGGTCATGGCTCAGTCTTGACAGCCTCATAACACTGCTGTTGGCATGCCCTGACAGCTCCACGACATTGTCGCTGACATGCCCTAATAACCCCATAGGCCATCAGCATGCCCAGCATCATTAGCATGTTCAGCACCATTAACATGTTCAGCATCATTAGCATGTCCAACACCATCAACATGCCTATTAGCCCATCAGCACGTTGCCATAGCATACCCCTGATAGCTCCGCAGGCATGCCATGCCTCCCACTATGACACGCACCTGACAGAACCACTAACATGCCATGACATGTGCATGAAAACCTCACAGACATATCGCAGGCTTGCCATGGCATGCCCAGGATAGCCTAGCAGGCATGCCATAGCCAACCATGACATGCCCTTAACATGCGGCAACACCCAGCAAGCATGGCTGGCCCCAACCATGACATGCCTATTATAGCCCATGGTCTGGCCATTAGCACGCCAAGGCCATGGCAAGACAAACTCAGCATGCATAGTAACAGTAGTAAGACTAGTGGCATGCCTTATCAAGCATGTCATCCAGCACACGGTTCCAACCCTTGTCTTGCAACACCAACATCCAGGCTACCTGCTTGGGCCATGTGCACAACATCAACGCTTAGCGCCCAGGCCAATTGTCTGGGCCATCCGCGCAGTACCAGGACCCAGGCCACCATCCTGGGCCATGCACACAACAGTAGCGTGCCCAATGGCATGCACAATGGCATGCCCAGGCCACCATCAAGGCTAGTGACATGCCCCAGCGCACATCAGTAGCACACGACTTGGTGATAGAAGCCTCACTCTCGCTCACTTGTAATTGGCGTATTGAGTGATTAGATCTAGGATTACCTCAAAGCAACACAAAAATCCAAATTGGTTTGTTGGTGAAAATTAAGACTAATTTGGGTTAGCACTTAATTCTCAAAAGGATTAAAGAGAAAATTCTTATATATTAAAAAAAATATAACATAATTAATAAATAAACAAGCAAGGCCGAAACTTATATAGAAACCTATAGGGTTTCAGCCATAATAGATCTATATCTCATCCCAACATACATCAATTTCTAACTTAAGAAAATAAAATCAAATACCTAATATAAATGAAATGAACTAGCAAAATAATTATAAACACATTAAAACTAGACGAATCTCTTAATTAAAAGGAAATCAACCAAGTGAAAAATAAACAAACTTCCTAAAATAATAGAGATGGTCGGCCACCCCTCTAGATGGCACCACCACCCCTATTTTTTAGGATCTTGTCGTCTTCTCATGTAACCTTCTTGTTATCTTGTCATCTAATCCCTAAAATCAAGGAATTGGCCAACACATGAAACTCCTCTAGTTGCACTTGCCTTGGACGCCTAATGTCTTAACACCCGAGCCATGCATGCTACCCAATACAACCCTCTTAACCTCGTCAAGCCTAGCCCTCCTAGTGACATTACAAATGGCTCTTCTCGGATCTCCATCAATCCTCCCCCTTCAAGACCGATCTTGTCCTCAATGCCAAATCTGGAAATTGATCATTGAGAACTCGAACACTCTCCCATGTAGCATCCTCGGATGGAAGCCTCTTCCATTGAACCAAGGCTTTGGTTCTCACTCGGCCACCATTCCTTATAAGCCTATACTCCACGATCTTCTCGAATTGGATTGCTATTCTTCAGTCTTCATCCACCACGGGTATCTCACTCACCACCTTATTTGGATCTCCAACCTTCCTCCTTAGCCATGAGACATGAAAAATATGATGAATGTGAATCCCGATCGATAGATCTAATTTGTTTACTTGTTTGCAAGTTGTCCGCACTTCTCCAACACTTGATATGGGTAAAAATACTTAGCCCTCAACTTGCTTAATATTGCATTGGATAGTGCCTTGTGCTCTCTTGGTATGTACTTGAGAAATACCCACTCTCCCGGTTCAAAGGACTCCATACTCCTCCATTTGTCAAAGTGCTTCTTTATTTGGTCTTGAGCACGTGTCAAATTCTTCTTGAGATCCTTCAAGACTTGATCCTTCTCTCTAAGTTCCATATCTACTAAATCATTTGGTGAACTCCCCACTTCATAGGCTACAAGCACCCCATCACAACCATTTGAGAGTGGCAACATCTCCACAAAATCCATGATAACATCCTCTCAAGAGTAAGTAGGAATCGGTAAGGGTTGCATCAACCTTTCGAGTTTGCTACTCTCACCCTTCACCCTTTAGCAAGTGTCACATCTTCTCACATACTCTCTCAAATCAAGAGGCACCTTGGCCTTTAATTCCCTCCCCAAGCTGCCATCCTCCACTTCATGGTCCTCATTCAAGCCCCTCGGTTGGAAGGCCAATGTGATAGCAAAACATTGCCCCCCTTGCCTCAAGTTCTTCTCCCTTTCACTAGGACTCATGACCTTGCATCCTCCTCTTCCACTCATTCTCATGGTCATCCATTTGTCTACCATCATTAACTCCATAGTCATTTTTTTTATAATTCAATACAATCTTCCCTAACTCCTCTAACCATTGCACACCCAACACTACATATAGCCCAACAATAGGCAAAGAATACAAGTCTACCACAATCTCAATATCTTGTGTTTTCAAACATACCTTTTTATATACTTCTCTACACACCATATTCTCCTCACTAGCTACCTTGACCTCAAATTGAGTAATAGAAGTCGTAGGCAACCCCAAACTCTCGGCCACCTTTGAATTGATGAAGTTCAAAGATGAACTATTGTCAATAAGAACTGTTACCTCAATCTTGCTGATGTGTGCTTGTGTTTTCATCGTTTTAGGCCCGACAACACCTACCAAAGCATGAATAGAAATTTGAGGGTCTCCCCCCATGGCCTCGTGTTGATATTGCTCCTTTTGCCCTTACTCTTCCTCCACTACACATTCCTCTTCCTTGGACTCCACTTCTATGAGATAGATTTGCTTACATTTGCATTTGTGGCCCATAGTGAACCTTTCATTGCAATTGAAGCAAATCTCATTCTCTATTCTTCGTTGCATCTCATCCCAAGATAGCCTCTTCACCTCTGGGGGTAAGGGTTTAGATCCATTTGATGCGGTTCCACTAGGACCTCCCGGTAGGAAGT
Organism: Carya cathayensis; assembly: GCA_011037825.1. Classification (NCBI taxonomy): domain Eukaryota; kingdom Viridiplantae; phylum Streptophyta; class Magnoliopsida; order Fagales; family Juglandaceae; genus Carya; species Carya cathayensis. Next base: position 1,259,112 of record QGSO01000189.1, read on the forward strand.
CATTGCCAAAAGTCATGTTTGTCTTCTCCTACTACCCATGTGCTCTAGTGAACAAATACTCGAATTCTTTTTGGTAATCTCTTGAAGATCCGGTTTGTTTGATCTTTGAGAGAGTCTCATGGTAATCCACATACTCGGTTAGCCGGAATATTCTCAAAAGTTCATTGATGAACTTCTTCCACTTCAACTCCCTCATTTGAGCCCTATACGTCTTCTTTATCCATTGCCACCATTAGTTGGCCTCCCCTTCAAGGAAGTAAGCAGCATAGGACACTTTCGCATAGCCCTCCATGTGATTGTGATCAAAATATTACTCGGCTCTACTAATCCACATGCTCGGGTCATCACCATTGAACTTTGGAAAGTTCATCTTCAGTTTGAGAATTTCTCCCCTACGTGCTCATCTTCTCTCTTCACGATTCCTTTCTTCTCCTTCATTTTCCCAGGTTGATTTCTCATAAGTGCTTGACGAATCTTGAGAAGATGAATCCGAGTCATCCACCCTCTCATGGCGTTGGCTTCTTCTAGATCCAGCGGAACCCTCGGGACTATAAACTCGTTTTCTATGGCATTTTCTCTCTCCATTCCTCATTTGATCTACCAATTGGTGGAGTACCTCCTCAATCCTTCCAAACCTTTCATTGGTGGCGGTTTGTTGTGCCTCCAAAGCGGTTTCAATATTCTTAATACACTCCCTATGAGTTGGTTGTCGATTGGCCATAGCTTCCTCTCCTTGAGTTTGATTTTCGATGAAAGCACCAATTGATTGAAGCCTTACTCTCGCTAACTTGTAATTGGCGTGTTGGGTGATTAGATCTAGAGTTTGTTGCTTGTTGGTGAAAATTAAGACTAATTCGGACTAGCACTTAACTCTCAAAAGAATTGAAAAAAAATTCTCATTCATTGAAAAAAACAGAGCATAATTGATGAATAAACAAGCAAGGCTGAAACTCATATAGAAACCTCTAGGGTTTCGGCCACAATAAATCTAGATCTCATCTAGATCTAAATCTAAATCTCATCCCAACATACATAAATTCCTAACTTAAAGGAAATAAAATCAAATACCTAACATAAAGGAAATAAACTAGGAAATAATCATAGACATACTAAAACTATATAAATCTCCTAATTAAAAGGAAATAAACCAAGTGAAAAATAAACAAACTTCCTAAAATAATGGAGATGGCTGGCCACCCCTCTAGATGACGCCTCCACCCATATTTTTTAGGATCTTGTCATCTTCTCATACAACTTTCTTGTCATCTTGTCATCCAATCCCTAAAATCTAGAAATTGGCCAACACATAAAACTCCTCTAGTTACACTTGCCTTGGACGCCCAATGCCTCACCACTCGAGTCATGCATGCTACCCAATGTAACCCTCGTAGTCTCGGTATGCTTAATCCTCTTAGTGGCATTGTGAATGGCTCTTCTCTGATCTTCATTACCTGGTCATGACAACACCAGGGCCATGCCATGACATGATCGACGTGCGCTGCAGTGGCCCAACAAAGTTAGTGGCATGCCTCAGTAGGCATACCAGCCCTGCGCATGGTCCCTGCTTGCACCCCACAACTACAGTGCTTAGGCCCCTTGCCCATCAGCACCAACACCCTGGGCCATGACGCACCAGTAGGCACACCATAGTAAGTCATCGCCTAGGCCACCTACCCGGGCCATGCCAGCCATGTCAGGCAGCACTAGTGGGTAGCCCAACGCCCACCACGTTTGGGCCATGCCAGTCACAAGCACAGCCTGTCCATGGCCCATGCCATGGGCTAGATCAGGCCACCAAGGGCCATGACTGTGGGCCTCCACACCACTATCATTTATTTATTTTAATCATTTTATTATTTAGGGAACCTATTAGGGTTTCCAAGTAGGTTAGTTTATAAATAGGACCCTTAGCATTTCATTTTACATCTTTTATCTTTGATCTTTTGGCATATTTCCCTAGAGGATGATCACATTGTTCTTGAGATCATTTTCAGTGCTTATGCACTTGGGCTAATTGGGTGCAATTCATGAATACCAATGAGAGGATGGATCATCATCTTGCAATTCGTGAATATGTGGTGATTCATTTATATTTTTCATCACCATGCGATTCGTGAATCGGTGTTGAATTATTTATCAATCTTATGAGTATTTTTTTTCCATTCAAGTATCTATCTTTGTTCTTATTTATTTCTTAGTTTATTCATTTATATTTTCTTGCGTATCAATCATATCCTAAACGCTATTTTTACTATTCTTTGATTTCTCCAAATATCCATATATACCAAAAAATAGTCTTCATCTTTCTTTTGTTGAGTCATTTATTCTTTGTTCATATATATTTTCCTACTTGTTCATCTAATTTCCCATTGATCTTAAATTTTCTTGCATCATCTCATATTCCAAACACAAATCACGCCTAACCTATTCCATTCCATAATTCCTTAATTCTTCATTCATATGATATCCTAGGTCTACCATTCCCAAGAGATCTAGTCAAATTACTCATTACCACATACTTTCCATATACTTTCCTACTAAACACTTCATAAGCTTCCATAGATGCAAATCCCATTTAGATCTATTCCATAAAACCATAAAACCCTAGATATATTGCCCCAACAAGCCTAGCCGTAAACCTTAATTCCTATAAGGATTTCCTATATTTTAGGAAACCATAACCCTAGCCTCCACTAATCCCTAAATCATTTCCTCATATCCTAGTGCCTTTTAGGGTCTGAATGACCTAGTGACTTGGATTGTGGATGATTGCGCCAACTTGGAGTCAAAAGTTTGTGCCAAGAAAATGTTTGCATTCTTTGCTAAAAGGGAACTGGGTCGGCTGCAGGCCAAGAAAACTAAGGTGGAGTCCTACTTGGAGTAGTCTGATGAGCACATTCACTTCCTGGAGAGCGACCTTGAGCTCTTTCGCAACAAAGCATCTGAGCTTTGCCATGAGCTACTTTGCCCAAAATCCATCAACTTACGTAACAGCTTTGCCTTGTAATTGGTGGAGTTTGAACGTGATTCTGCTCGTGCCCAATTAACCTGTGTGAGTGGGGAGTTGAGCTCCTCTCAACAATTGTTGGTTGCCGAGCAATGATGCTTGGGGTCTACCCAAGCGTTGGCTTCTTCTAAAGGAAACCTGCAAACAACTGTCCCTTGAGCTTTCAGAAGTGAAGGCATCATATGAGGATGTTCATAGGTAATTTGGCCTTGAGCTATCAAAGATGATGGGATCTTAGGAGGATTTGCATGGCAAGTATTCTGCCTACAAAAAGGACAAGAAAGAAGAAGATGCCAAAAAGGACAAAATGAACCAATACATGCTATACCTAGATATGAAAATGAAGGAGCAGAAGAAGCAGTTGTTAGAACTAGAATTAGAATTGGTTGCTTCAAGGGCTGAACTGGTCCGTTTGTCTCCACAACTGGCAACCGCCATGGCTGTTAGGGTTCGAGCCTTCAGATATGGATATGGGGCTGGTGTGGCCCACTTACGATCTCACCTACTGTTACATCCTCAAACTGACTTCAGGTGGTTAGACCTCGACACCTTCAGACTTGATGAGGTTTCATGCCAGTTTGTGGATGCTTTGGGGCACAATACTATGCCCGACGCCTTCACCCTTGAAGCCTTTGGCAGCTCCACCTTCATAAAGATGTTTTTTTTTTTGGAAGATTGTCGTGATATCTCTCCATTTGTGCTTTCCTTTTGTCATGTTAGCTCTTGGTTTAGCCTTATTTTACGTTGTTGATATATGGCTCCATTTGAGCTTTCCTTGTCGTGTTGGCTCTTGGTTTAGCCTTATTTTGCGTTATTGATATACGGATCCACCACGAGTCTTTAGATATGGCTAAGTAAGGGGGTTGTGGGACCTCCTTACCTCTATGCCCATTGGCTACATCGTAAGTCTTTGGACGTGGCTAAGTAAGGGGGTTGTGGGGTCTCTTGACTTCCTCACTCATTGGCTTCACCGTGAGTCTTTGGGCTTGACTTTGGTGGGGGATCATGGGTTTCTTGGCCTTCACACCCATTGGCTCCACTGCGAGTCTTTAGAGTTTCTTGACCTCCATGCCCATTGACTCCACTGCAAGTCTTTCCACTCAACTTTAGTGGTTGTAACACTAGGGTGGGACACGTAAGTTGAATAACTATCCACCTTTATTGATCTTGTTTTATTGAATACATTTTAGAAAAGAATCAAGGATAAAAAATTTTCAAATGCTTGACGTTCCAAGGGTGTTGCAACTTCTTTACTTGACTATCTTCGAGGTGGTATGACCTCGGTCGGTTGCTAGCGACTACTACGTATGGCTCTTCCCATCGCAATCTGAGTTTCCCTTCGTCTTCTGTTGTCACTCTCACTTCTTTGCGTACCAAGTCGCCTACTTTAAAAGATATGGGTTTTCATTCGTTGAAGTAGGGCTTCGTCTTTCTTTTGCTGAGGATATTTTGAATCTCAACTTCTTCTCTTTTCTCTTCTTGAAGGTCAAGATGCTCTTCCAATGCCTTGTTGTTTCCAAGTTGGCTAAAGTGGCGGGTTCGATGCGTAGGCAAGCCGAATTCTACTAGGGCGACCGCTTTGCTCCCAAAAGCCAATGTGAACGGTGTTTCACCTATTAAGGTCTTCACAGTTGTCTTGTAGGCCCACAGCACCCCTGGGTGTTCTTCCACCCTTTCTCATTTCCTGTCCGTGAGCTTCTTTTTTAAAATCCCAAGTAAGGATTTGTTTGTTGCCTACGCCTGCCCGTTAGATTGTGGGTGCCCTCGTGATGAGTACTTGGTTTGGATTCCCAGCTCTTTGCACCATTCTTTGTAATGTTTTGAATCAAACTACTTCCTGTTGTCAAAGGTTATATTGTGGGGGATTCCAAATCGGCTGACAATGTTTTCCCACAAGAATTTGGTGATGGCGTTTGCTTCCACAACAACCTGAACGAAGATGATTGACACCATTATCATCATTATAACAAGTACTCCTTTCATGTCCTTTTTCAGTCCGTAGCTCCCCTTCCAATTTTGATTTTCCCCCTTCTTCTTTTTTTTGTTGTTTAGAAGGCTGAAACTAAAACCGAAATTTATATAGCATCTGAAAACATTCATTCTCCAAGAGTTGTTTAACTCTAATATGAAATTCGATTTAGATTAAAAAGAACATTCATGGGGATTATGTGGAAACATATTAAGAAGAGCAGTCTTTACTTGAGTTTCGATTCAATAAACAATCTGTACATGCAGTTGGTGCTCACCCTTTTTATTTGGATTCTTCCACAACATAAGAGATGAAAATGATATAATCTACAACATTTAAAGTTAAAACAGGGAATATAACAGAGAGATGAGCTCCAAAAGCTAAGTTGCAACAGGCAGGAGAGATCAGATGACATCCTCGACATCTTCAGCAGCATTATTTGATGGTCTGTCTTCATTATCCACACGAGTAAATCGTTAACATTTTGATAGTACGCTTGACTGCAATTGGTCGAAGGGGTTGTTGGTGAAGTTGGTCTCACTCGTGTAATTGGACAAAATGCTTGTGGGACTGAGGCTCGTGGAAGAATACAAGGAGATTTTTTACCCAAGTAGGCGATGCAACCCAGTAATTCGATCTTACAATTGAGGTGCTGCTTGCTGCACTGGAGAACTCTGCAACTAAACAGTGCAAGAACCATTAGAAGTTGATACCACCGAGCAATGATCAGCTTACTATGCGTCTATAGCAAGTAATTCAACTCTTCAATTGAGGTGCTGCTTGCTGCACTGGATCCCTTAATTAGTGTGTGCTGCGTGTGTTGCGTGAAAGCGAACGAGTATGCAAGTGGTTGCTTCTTAAACGGACCTAAGCTGTCTTAGTCCATAAATTATAAGAGTTTTCCAACAGTGGAAAGCTATGGGGGTTCAACAAAGATTTTCTGACAATACTAAGCCCCATGTGGGCATGGATTTCACTTCTTGTAATCTATTACTGTTATCCGTCAAGGATTCGTAAATATCAAAGAGCTTCACTGCTACATTTAGTGGATAGACAAAATTCAGTTATAGATATCTCACCAGAGGAGTCCCCTTGGCAGCTCTTTCAGCCAAATAGGCACAGGGCTTGAAGAATTCTCCATATATCTTTGACCATTCCTCCAATCTTGAACAAATGTATTTGGATCCGAGAGAATCAGCCCAGTACATAATACCTCCCCTGATCAGATGTAACCCCAACAGGTTTAGCTACAATTTCATGAAGTCCAGCAGGAACTTGCATTAAACCAATGAAGTTTACAAACCTGTAAGGTGGGAAACCCATGCCCATAACAGCAGCAACGTCAAGGTCTGCTGCATTGATTACAATGCCTTCAGCAAGGAGTCGGCAGGCCTCATTCACCACGGGGAAGAATATCATCTCCACAATGTCCTTTTCTGGCAACGTCGTTAGCTGTTTCCAAGTTCAATTTCAAGAAAAATTAGAAGAGCGAGGGAGGGGGACAGACTCCAAATATAGATGTTACATCGGCAGGTACGTGTGCTAATCTCTGTGTGTGTGTGTGTGTGTGAGAGAGAGAGAGAGAGAGAGAGAGAGAGAGAGAGAGAGAGAGAGAGACCTTAGGGTCAATGGTTACTCCAGAAATGCTCCTTGACTTCTCAATATATTTTTCCAACTCAGAATCAGGGCTAGCATTCTGTTCCTCATCATACACATAGAACCCTTTGCGAGTAGTCTCACCTGAAACAGAGTGCATGGCAAACCAAGAAATAGTTAAAGACCCAAACTGACATTTGAATAGATTTAAATCAATAGGTTAATCACTTTTTCCTTTCAGTTTCAACAACAAACTCATACCTGCTCTCTTGTCCTCCTGTAAAAGTGAGATAAGCATTGACTTGTATGTTCGCTCAGGAAAATTCTGAACAAATTGCTTGCCAGTCTCAATTGCAACACCGAGTCCAACCAGGTCAGCCAATCTGCATGGATAAAATAGAACAAAAAAGCCAGTTAAGTGAATGAACTTGGATCAGGCAACAACAAACAAGATCAATATTACTTTGTCATAATTTTAGGTATGAATTAAAAACCTGAAAGGACCCATTGGCATTCCGAAGTTGGTAATAGCCCCATCAATCTGATAGAGATCAGTACCACGCTCAACGAGCAAAAGAGCAGCTTGTGTATAAGGGAAGAACATCCTGTTTATGGCAAATCCAGTGCCATTTCCAACTACAACTGGAGTTCTTCTCATGTTTTTCCCAACATGTATCAAGTCAACAATCACTTGAGGAGACGTCTGCTTGGTGTGAGCAATTTCCAAAATTGGCACGGCATGAGCCGGACTGCATAGAAGCAAAACTAAATGGTTTAGACTTGAGCTAAATGGATTGCAGAAGCGAAAACGACAATGGTAAATCTGGCACTACCTGAAGAAATGAGATCCAACAATACGATCTTTTGACTTTGTCCTATCTGCAATCAGGTTCAAGTCAATTGTGCAATCGCTACTTGCAAATATGCAATGTGGTGGGCAATACTTTTCAAGATCAGCAAAAATTTGTTGCTTAAAAGAAACATCCTCTGTGACAGCCTGTTCCAAGTGTCAAACAACAAATACTGAATATCTTTTCACCCGCTTTCTGAATAAAAACCAATGATAAAGGCAAACTAAATGCATTGGGAACTACCTCAATCACCATGTCCACATCTTCAAAGCTTTCATAGTCAAGGACACCATTGAGAAGAGAGATGGTTTTCTCAAACTTCTCATGAGACATTTTCCCTTTCTTCAAACTGCTTTGCAGGTCGGCTGAATGAAAAGAAATATTACAGAAGAAAATTTAACTTATTAGAAACAAAGACCAATTGGAATTTTCTGTCCACAAGAATGGAAGCTATAATATACATAGAAACTATAATGCAAATATGGGATTCTAGACTCACCTCTGACTCTACCAATCGCATCCTGCAAGAACTTTTCATCTACTTCTTTAAGGATTACTTGATAATTACTAAGAATTAATGCCGTTGCTATTCCAGAGCCAATTAGTCCTCCACCAACGACAGCAATCTTATTCACTGGTCTTGGAACTAAACCGACATCGGTAACTCCAGGTACCTGTTTAAGGTTATGTGAAGAGAGCTTTTTTAGGAAATTAACCTCAGGATATTGGACTATATTTATAGAGAAAAAATAAAAAGCTATATGCAAGGTTCTCCTTCTCACTATTTGAGGATGAATCAACTATGCTCTATCGATAAAAATTTATTTTTCAAACCTTTGATGTTCCATTTTGAGCGAAGAAGATATGGACCAAACTCTTGGAAGTGTCGGAATATAGAAGATCTTGAAAAGCTTCAGCTTCCTGCCAAAATCAGACACAACATCAAGCAGTTGCACTTCACCTTTATACATGGGAACTAAGAGAATCTTAGAGACAGATAAGGACCTTCCATAGGCCTGCTCGGGGACCTCGAATTATGCCCTCTTCGATAACATCAATGCAAATCAATGGGTGTTTAAGATTGGAAGCCCGTTTCTGGGCCTGAGCTCTGGCAAACTTGAGTAAATCCCTTGCTTCCCCAAGGGGTTCTATCTTGTCGGTCTTGTGAAGAGTGTTAACCCATGGCCTTCTGGAGTCGAAGATATCAAGGGCCCATCGACGTGCAGTTTTTACCAACTCATCAGGTGAAACAATGGCATCCACGAGACCAAAAGTAAAAGCTTCATCCCCTTTTACTATCTCTGACATCTGTTTGAGCGCACCCCAAGAGGGGATAGAGAATTTGAGAAAAAAATGAATGCGATTTCTGTCGCTAGCATGCCAAATAAAAGAGCCAAGCAAAAGAAAAGATTAATCAGATCAAGCATACCAGCATCATTTCAAGCGCCTTTGAGAGACCAACAAGACGTGGAAGTCTCTGTGTTCCTGAGCCATATCTAGAATGTTAGACGTGTGCACATATAATAATTTAAGAGAATCTCAATAAAAAGAAAATATTTTATTCTTTTTCTCCAAATCCATTTAATGGTTTCTTAAAAAAACAAAGAGAGAGATGAACATAAATGATTTAAGCAAAACAGCCATACCCCCAAGTCCAGGAATTATTCCAAGCGTCAGTTCAGGCAACCCTAATTGCGCAGTGGGAGTTGATATTCTAGCATGGCATGCCTGATATAACAAAAACATAAAAAAGATTATGTAAAAGAAGTACTTGATAGAGAAGATTCTAGCCCGAAGGAATTAAATTTCGGCACACACCATTGCAATCTCTAATCCTCCACCTATGGTAAGCCCATCAATGGCAGCAACTGAAGGCTTTCTCGCAGCTGAAATTAGACAAAAAGCAATTAGCAGTCAAATAACGAACATAGATCGAGTACTGTCTTTGAATAACAACCCGAAATAACGAGGACAGAGATAAAAACCGGAATATATACGTACCTTCGAAAATGTCAGTGATAACATCTACAGCTAAATAGCCAGGCCTTTGTTCTTTCTCCACTGAAAACACATAAACGTTGAGACTTCATTCACTTATTAAACATGGTCGAAGTACTTCTTCGATATTCAAAACAAAAAGAAGGGAAAACATACTCGTTCCCCCTTGACATCCTCCAATAGCTGAAACATCAAACCCCCCAGCAAAATTGCCCTTTGCTCCTGTTCCAATTACATCATGTAGAGGATATTATTAGCTCCAGATCTCAAATAACTTCAGTCATGCACAACAAGGACAAATTGACATATCTCCACACTCACCTGTAATAACAATTGCCTTCACATCATCTCTTCGTAATGCCTCCTCATAACTGTCTTTCAAGCTGCGCAACACTGAGAGAGAGAGAGAGTTACTTCATCATATCGATTAGTTAAAACTCCGATATTGTTAACTGAAAGACAGGACAACAGTACTTTAGCAACCATGCATGGTTTTGATCATGTAAACGAAAAGGTTAGTCTTGTATCAATCCTACTCAATCGCAAGGTCGATTCAAACATTAAAGTTTGAATTTTAGAGACATGACCGGGAAGGAATTTTGTTATTCATAAGCAACTGTTTCCACCCATAACACACGGTTTTTTTTTTATTTAATTAATATCAGACCCATCATCACAGATTCATAAACCAGAACCCATCTCTCTCCTCTTTCTCAACGTTTGAATTTTGGAGAGGGGTTTAGCTAGTACCTGTTTCCACCTAACACAGTTATTTTATTTTATTTTTTTATTTTTAAGTATAAGTTTAAAAATAAGATGAGATCAAAAATTTTCATATCATTTTATTATTATAATTTTTTTAAATTTTTACATAAAATATAATAAAAAATTTAACTTTTTTATATTTCAATTAAATTTTTTCAAATCTCAAAATAATAATAATATTAAAAAATAATATTTTAAACTTTTATCTCAAATTTAAAATTATCATCTTACTTTTAAACTTATTCTATCAGACCCATCATCACAAACTAGAACCCATCTCTCTCCCTCTCTCTCATCAAACCCCTCTCTCTCTTCGATTTGGGATGCTGCATGGGCACAGCAATGGCCGTTAACTCCTTGGCCGAGTAGTGCCAAGGCGCAGTAAAGGTGCCGGTGTCCACCATGTGAACCGCCGATGTTTTCTGTTCCTGGAGCAATGCCCCTGAGCACTGTGGCGCACGGTAGGCAACGGTGACTTTTATGGCTGGAGTGGAAGATAGGGCACAAGAGGACGGGGAGAAATGATAGATCCGGATGTTGGTAGCTTTTAAAAATAAGAAATGATAGATATAAATTCTAAATGCATAAATTTTTTATAAAAAGGTAGACTCTATTATATTTTTTTATAAAAAGGTAGACTCTATTATAGAAAAGTGTGAAGAACTCATTTTTTGTGAAGTTCACATTTTTACAAAAAATTTATATAAAACTAATACATTTAAAACTTGTATCTAATATTATTTTTTTAAAATTTCTTGATAGAATGGTGACAACTATTTTAAATGAGTTTATTTAATTTACATCCTTTGTACATAAAAGTGGTGGAACCCGTTGATGAGAATATGGTTATATAAAATAAATAAATAAATAAATAACTTTTAATGATGATCATGTTGATGATTATAATAAACAAAAACAAATACTTTATAATATTAATATTAGTTGCCTCCAAAAATTGATTAATTAAAATTAAACAGCATCCCACCATGCATTCGATCCAGTTTTGATCGAGTAGTATATATATATGACAGGCTAACATCTAGCTCATTCATAATTTATAGACAATTTTAAATAAAATAATATATTTTATTAAATTTAATCACATCAAATCAAAAGTTAAAGCTAAAATAAAATTTAAAAAAAAAAAGTTATTCTATTACATAACTGTATACAAGATGTTATTGAGTTTGAACTTTCAAGGCTATCATTATTATTATTATTATTATTATTATTATTATTATCACATGTGATATAGTACGAGTGTTTCTGGTCACTCTATGGTGCCCATGTCAAATTATCTGTGGTGGAAGCCACCCTCGATGGCCGTGCCTTTTTTTTTTTTTTAAATTTTAATTACTATTTATTTAGTTTCTTTTGAGTGTTTTAAAAATAAAAATGATTTGGACAAATTTTAAACAGATAACTCGTACAAACTAATCTGATAAAAAAGTGAATTACATTTAAAAAAAAGTGTAAAAAAATTATTCGTTATTAGTAAGATCTAATTTTTTACAAAAAAAACTTGTGTCCGACTTGCCTATTTGAGATTTACATCTAACATTATTCTAATTTAAACATATATAATTAAAGAGTTTTTACATGTCTTAACAAAAGCATGAAAATTTTCTCGACACCCGGTTTTTCCTGCATGTAGTATGATTAATATTGACTAGTGAAAGTTAGATATGCAGGCAATTAAGCTGGTAAATGGGATCAATAAGAAAAGTATCAAATTTTCCAAAAAAATTAAAAAAAAGGGAAGAAAAGTATCATCTAATTTATAAGCGGAGAGAATTTAAAGGAAATTAAGCTGATATATATTATATGGGGCCTGCATGTATGGTGCGACAGCCACTACCCGCTACCCACTCTCCAATATCACCGGTTCTCATCTCCGTCGAAACAAGTTATACAAGATCTACTCCGGACTCCGGCCCATGATAAATTCATGAAAATGTTTTTGACAAAACAAAAACTCAAAAACAAAATCTGCATATATGTATTTACACACGCGCGCCGTAAATGATTTTTCTTTTCAAATGAAATGCATATGTACGTGTGGCCGGCCGGTGGTTAAAGGCAAATTGAAATTGCACGAACCATTGAAGCCGGCAGCGCAGATCATCAGAGTCTCACGCATAATTAAACCACGAATATATTTGTGAAAAAAAAAAACACAAAAAATGGCATAATATATATATAGATATATAGATATAGATATATATGATGCTTTAGAGTTGATAATTTGTAGGGGAAGAAAAGTACCATCAAAGGAGAGGGAATTAACAGGAGGGTTGATAATGGTTATGAGAGCAACCCCATCAGCTCCCACCTCCATCTCTATTCTTCCATATGCAGTACTGCTACCCATTTTATGTATAAATATGTCTGATCTGCTGCTCTAGCTCTTCTCTGCTTCACGATCTCTCTGTCTGTCTCTCTCTCTCTGGCTATTTGCAGAGAAATGAAGCTAGCGAAGACTGACTGTCTGTTTTGAGAGGTTGGATCGTTGGTTTTTATAATCTGGATGCCAGGCGGCGTCATATATACCTGTGCGAGTCTAACTGACCAAGCAGAGTGACGTTGGACTTTTCTAAATTCCAACAAGGAAGGAAATAAGTAATTAGAAATTAATATATATATATATATATATTTATATATAATTTGCTGCAATGAATTGCATAATTCTATGGACCTATCACGAGGGTACGGAGGACTATTACTCCATATAAAATAATAAAAATTTTATGTGCAGTTATTTTTATATATTTTTTTACGCACTCTATTGATATGATTGACTACATATTAAAAAAATTGATGCAAGTAATTATATCAATGGAGTACACAAAAAATATACAAAAATGACTATATGAAACATTACTTAATAAATAATTGAATAGATCAGAATTCTTCTCCTTTAATTAATATTAATTGATTAATAAAAAAGAAAACTTTTAAAACCCACCAAACACATGATTCCTCACTACATAAACAATTATTAACTAGTGATGAACCGAATGCATACTGATACTCTTTGTATTATGAAATGTGATAATTGACAGTGTATTATAATATTATGATTTAGTTATTTTCTTGCAGTAATGTATATTTAGTTTTAGAATTTTTGTTATCTAGAAATTAATTTCACAAGGTAAGAGATGAATTTTTTATTTACCTATTAATTGTATATAATTTAGTGTACACATGATTATATATACAAGATGATCGAAATTTTAAAGCTTGATGTATTGAGTCTATTGACCCCTCGGAAAGGGAAGTTACACCGGTAATTTCCATGATTTGAATATTTCGAGTGGGGTAATTTCCTGTATTTTTCCTCCATAGAGTACTTGATGCTTATTTTTGCTAAGTCATTGACTATATAGCTCATTCAAAAGTAGGCAATTGGTACGTGATCATGACCGCGATATATATATGTATAGTGGTTTTTGCCGCTGATTAGCTTAAACAATTGGTACGTACGTCCATGATACGTGTCGATTAATTTCAAAAAAATAAAGTGCATGCAATAACTAAAAGGTGTTGAATAATATGGCATATGATGCATGCATGCATGTAAGTAATTTAAATTTGGACGTTGATCGATGATTAATTCCAATTTTATCATCTTTAGACTTTTACGTAGTTTATCGCCTGATGTATTTGGCGTACGTACGTAAGTAGGTAGTAGATAATTTCTAAATCGTCGGCTAGCTGGCTGCCAAGGAGATGAGGAATATTTGTGGATCGACCAAGTCTACCGTATAATTGATCATTATCTGATGATTCTGCATGCAATTAACGCATGCGCGCGCGCAGGACCTGCACCATGATTTGGTTAAATTAGCTAGTTGGACGAAGTGCTTGTCACATATGCATGATAAACAATACTTGCACGCCACTTGTTGAGTCAATAGTCTTCAGATAATTAATTTATAATATATATCTCGATCACATTCTTTGATCTATAGAATTGATTTGTGAATAGGCCGCCGGACGACGACTGGTTGAATAATTCTATTTTTTACAGCTACGAGCTAGCCGGCTTCATTTTTTGGCCAGGATTGAAGTTAGTTATTTGAATTTTCAATGTCCTTATTATACGCAGGGCAGCATGCATGCATGCGTGCTTGACTTGTTTCTTTTTTTTTTTTGGATGGGAGCAGCTTAATAAAGTAAAGTTGGATATATAAAAGTCGTAAATGACTCGTCTTTGAACAGTTGAACGTCTGGGTTGGTGGCCATACAGATCACTCAAGGTCTAAGCTGTCGACGCTTTTGATCAGTACTTGTATTAATTATTCTCCACGCAAATTACACGATCGATCTGTACGTAAGATTTAATAGTGATTGGCAGCTACTTTGGAGCTGACCATGCATGTATTAATATAGATAAGTTTGTCACAATTGTTGTTACAATATGAGATCTATCACAAGTTTGAATTAATTCAAATATTTAAAATACACAAGTAGTTAAGATATAGATGTGGTACTGAGGTCGTTGAGGATTTGAATTTTCTGATGATAGATCTATTATCTTCTAATATTTTGTGATGATGAGTTGGAGGTCTTCAATTGATCATACCGTAGCTTAATCCCCGGCCCCCTCAAGTTAATGGGGAGTTAATGAATTATTAACTTTTCTCTTAGCAGTTGAAACCGAGCACTAGTTAATGACTTTGTAAACAAATTAGCTAATTAAGCAGTAGTGGAGATATGCTGAAGAAAAATGTCCTTCCGTGCAACTTTTTTCCTAACAAAATGATAGTCCACTTCTATATGCTTAGTTCGAACATGAAAGATTAGGTTGGAAGCTAATGACAATGCACTGAGGTTATCATACCGTAAAGTTGGAGCAATAAATAGTGAGACACAAAGGTCATTGATCAGTACCATTCGAAACCAATACAATTCAGCTGTGGCGAAAGCCATGGATCAATATTCCGAATCTGTACTTGAACAAGAAACGACGGGCTGTTTCTTGGAAGACCATGATATCAGACAAGGTCCAAGTATGACTTAACCCGTGCTTGAGCACCTATCATCAATGCTACCAACCCAATTAGAGTCACTAAAAGTATTTAGCTGAAGAGAGCAATGACCATATACCAGATCGTGATGGAGTGAGCCTTTAAGATAACGTAACACCCTCTTAGTAGCAGACCCATTGGCTATAGTTGGCTTGTGCATAAATTGATACAATTGATTCACTAAAAATGAAATATCGGGTCGAGTTAGTGTACAATATTACATAGCACCCTCCACTAGTCTCTATACTCATCCGTGGCATCTTACAAAAGATCTCCTTCAAGCTCAAAATATCTCCTTGATTTATATATAAGAATATAATTAATGCACTTTGGAGTTATTTTAAATTAAAAGAAATATATATACTAATGGCTTAAAAATATATAGAATTATACCACTCTTAATTAGTTACTCTTGATCCCCTTAATTCCAAAGCTTAAAAGCTATTTTCATAGAGTTTTTATTTGTATATTTTATCATGCGGCAGAGAAATGTGTCAAACGAGTAACACACTTAAATCACTAAATTCCCAAACGACAATCAAAGAAGCCAAGACAAAGGTGGAAATAACAGTATCCACAAAATAATAATAAATCGGGTCACCGTTCAAAAGTGGCGCATTTTACGTATAAGACCACGGACTTCCAAATGCAATGATTCTTGACCAGCTGACTGCCATACCAGCCCACTACTTATACAGAATATGTATTGTCCCGCCCACGTTGAGTCCACCGTGATGTGTCCATATCATTTTGGGAGATGATAATCTTACCATTTATCTACGATTCATTTATAATTTATGAATAAAATAATATTTTTTAAAATTTCAAACACATCAAATTAAAATCAAAATTAAAATAAATGTTTAAAAAAATATTATATTTTTGGAAGGTTGTAGAGAAATTATAAATGAGTAGTTATTTTGTCATTTTCCTATCATTTTTGTTAAGAATAAATTTACTATGCCACCCACTCTTACTACTATTACATTTGACCGCTCATAAAAAAAATTATTAAATAATTAAGGAGGTGATTTTTAATATATTAGTATATTTTTTTATTTTTAAAAATTATTTAAATATATTAAAAAAATATAAAAACAAAAATATAAAAAAATAAAAACCTCACAAAAGTGCTAGGCAGCACACCGAACAGTTATTGCTTGGCGGCAGCCTAGCACTGCTCTTTTATTAAAAATAAATAACAAACAAATAAAAGGATATGATATTTTATGCTTACTACTGTTGTTGTCATTTTATTTTAGAAAATGATCAAATGAAACTATACTACAATTTAATTATAATTAAGAGTAAAAAATTAATAGTTTTCATGTGCTTTGAGCTATTGATTTTATGATAATTTTGAACTAAAGTAAAAAATAAATAAATAAATAATAAATGACAAATTGTAGTTGAATTGACAAATAATTCTTCCCTGCAGCCATATATACCAACCCAATCGCGATCATGATGTCGCATAGAATTTTTTTTTAAACAAACAGAAAAAAACACCGTGCATGTTGAAAGAAAAGGAGGCCAGGAATTGAGTTATAAGTTTACCTAACGATACCTTTACACTTTTTTTTTTTTTTTTTACTGTTGCTCTATTTTCAAATTATTATTATTATTATTTATTTCTTTTTACTCTTTCAATCTAGATTAGAAATTTTAGACTATGAGATTTCTGTATAATCTAAAAATAAATAAATTTAATCAACTAACGTAATAAATGAGCCTCTTTCTTTTTGACAGTGTTTTTAAAACTCATAACAAAAGAAGGTAAACTTTTATAAATTTGAATTTATTTTTTATTAAATTACATAATTATATATGTTGGTTGATTGAATTTATTTTCTTATAAATTATGCAAGAATGTTATTTTCTAAGACTTTTTAATCTAGATTCAAATAATAAAAAATAATAATAATAATAATAACTGAGCATTAAAACAACAATAAATGAAGTGTAAGGATATCATTATCCAATATGTCCTATCATTCATGCATTCATGATTCAACCCTTTTGATTGTGTGCTAATTGAAAGTCATGTTAATGTATTTATAAAAAGAGTTTTGTTACTCTCATCTTTACATATCACACACTACACTTATTTTTATTATTATTTTATTCTTTCTAAATTAATTAATTTTTTCTAGTCATCATCCATACACCACACATTTGGTAAGAGAAAAAATAAAAAATTATATATGGTGTGTAATGTGAGAATGATGAGTATAATTTTTTTTATAAAAATATTGATCGTTTGAACAATAATAATAAAGTTACTTTTTTTTATTATTTTATATATTTTTAATAAAATTTAAAAATACTAATGTATTAATAATTGCTTCTTTAATTATTAAATAAATGAAAATTTTATACACCATATTATTATTTTCTTTTTATTTTATTTAATAAAATATGACATGTTTATTATGATTAAATGATCAATTATTAAATATATTTTTATTTTTTAATATTAATAAATATATTTTATTTTCTTTAATATTATAAAATTATGGTGTATAGGATTCCTTGAAAAAATCTCTTTTATCGATGAGCATCTTACTCATTTTTTAGTTTTGTTACGTACAAGCGAATTTGCATATCGATTTATGTACTAATATTATTGTCTTCATATTCAAAATTCAAATTGACATCATTTTCATTAAAATCTGACTTTCTTACCAATTACGTTTGATGAATATATGTATTGGTGCGCATGCACTGCAAGAAAAAATAATATTTGCGGTTAAATTTATTTCCAGCGGTACAATTTTGGTTGCAAATAACCTACTTTTCAATTTCAGGAAAACGTTTGTGTCAACTTAAAAAAATAGCCTCTAAAAATCATTATTTGTGGCGAGTTCAGTGTTCCGGAAATATTCTGGCCGCAAATAAATCCATTGGCCATTCCAAAGTCGACTTAATAATATTTTGACCATTATATATATTTGTTATAGCGACCTTTCCTTACTTTTTACGGCGACTTTTAAGCCGCCTTAATAACTTCTGCAGAAATTATTCCCTCGCTCCCTCCTCTAATTATTTTTCCACGCTTGACATTTTCCCTCTTTCTCTCTCTCTTGAGTTCTACAGGAGGGTTTCCGTTCAGAACCTAGCGCCGCCGTCTTCTCGCTGATGAGTTTGTCTTTACAACTTCTAGGCTCCATTAATCTCTCACTCACTCTCTGTAACCCTTGCTAGTTTCTAATCCAAACCATAGTTCTCTGTTTTTGAAACAAATTAGTGTATATGAAGTTGAGTTTCTTCTTTCCGTCATTATGGTAATTTAATGAAATTTAATGAATCAAAAGCATAATCGCTTACAACAAGATTTTTCCGCTAATTAAAGGAGTCCCACGTTGGTGTTTACCAGATGTTCTTTCTTAACAGGTTGCTTCTAAGTAGGGGAGAGTATCGGCTGGTCTAGACTAGATAAAACCTTCTGGACCGGCCATTTTTGGACCGGACCGAATTGGTAAAAAATTATATATATTATTTATATAAATAATTATATAAATTTATTATATATATCACAATATTACTTAAGTATTATATTCTTTAATGTATAACTATAATATATAGTACTAGTATATATTAATATATTAACATATTATAAGAGTTATAGTATAAATTATAGTATATGTATAAATTTTTAATAGTATTAGATAGTTAACTTAATATGTTAGTATTAAATCACTATAACTGCATAGAATATTATTTAATATAGTATTACCAATTTATCGCTAACATATAATATATTAGTAATACTACTAGTACAGTTATTAGTTATAGTATTGATATTAAGTCTATAACTATATATATTTAGATCAATGTATTACTATATTCTTTATTGTATAATTATAATATATAGTATTAATATATATGAATAATTGTACAATTTATTATGTAATTCTCATTTAATAAGCCATTTAATTTTAATTTAGTATTTTAATTTTTTTATTAATCGATTTAAAAAAAAGGGTTAAACTGACCGGACCGGACCGATAGCTACCGGTCTAGTTTGGTCATGTCCCTAGGGATGTCCAGTCCAGTCCAATCTGAAAAAATGATGGACCATCACTTGGACCGGACCGTGCTCTCCCTTACTTTTGAGTAGAAAATTTAATGAAAGCTGTCCTTTTCCACCAGGGTTAATTGTTCGCTTGGGCCAAATTTAAAGTATTTTAGTATATTTTGAATACTAATAGAGAAGAAATTAGATTTTTATTGATTTTGATGTTTTATTGAATTTTTTCAAAAAAAAGAAAAAAAATAATTAGAATATTATAGACTAAAAAGTTATTTGAATATTATTTTTATTTTAAGATTTAAAAAAATTATATTATTATTTTTATTTTGTTTGAAAATTTTGAAAATTTTGTGTTAATAATTAGATTAAAAAACTAAATGTTTGGAATTGAAAATGTTTTGTTTTTAGTAATATTGTTTGGGAATAAAATATTTAAAAATAGTTATATTGGCAAACATACCATCATTTGCTACATTTCAACTCATTTAGTTGAAAATGTGAATTATTTTTTCATCACTTTTCTAAAAATATTTGAAAATAGTTGTATGGCCAAACATACCATCCTTTGCTACATTTCAACTCATTTAGTTGAAAATGTGAATTATTTTAGAGAGAGAATATGTATAATTTACATAGTGAAACGAGATGAGATAATTTTAGATAAAAATTGAAAGTTAAATAAAATATAATAATAATATTATTATTTTAATATTATTATTATTATTTTGAGATTAAAAAAATTTAAATTATTTATTATATTTTATATAAAAATTTGAAAACGTTGTAATAATGAAATGAAATGATATGCAACTGTTTATGTATCCAAACAGGGTCTAAATATAGTCGACTATAAGATCCATACTAACAATTCTTTCATCTATTTTAAGATATTTTAGAATAATAAAGAATATATATATATATATATATATATATATATATATATATATATATCATTAGGAAGATCTTGATAATTTTGAGAAATGCTAATTATACTTAAGAGAAACTCATGTCTCTATATTCTAGTTATTGATATATTAAAAATTATAAAATTATAAATTTTTTTAAAAAATTGACAAAATAAATATTGTATGTTTTTTATAAATAAAATTGATAAATATATGTAGCTACTCTGTAACTTTTTCTTTACTTTTGAAGAAGATTTTGTAGATAAGATTTGAATGACACGTAGGATATAAATTATTAACGGAGATAGTCTATGTACAATTGCATTAAAAAAAAAGGTGATCCAATAACATAAAAAGAAAACAGAACTGCTTTGGAGTGAATACCTTCTGTTATTGGGGTGAAACCAGCCTTAGATAAGAAATTGCCACGTCAATAATATAGTAAGCCCTGCTATGAGGACCACCCATAAGATTTTTTTCTCAAAAATCCCTAAACATATTTTCACTCTGTGTTTCACCTCACCCAGCCGCACGTTCCCACCCCCATCCAAAGACATTGTCGCCACTGGTAAGAAGTTTCTCTCTTAGGATATATATTTGCTTCTCTCTCTCTCTCTCTCTCTCTGATTATTTCATTAGCATGTTGTTTTATTCTTTGTATTCTCTGCCGCTTCCAAGGCCGAAAGTTCTCGGAGGCACAGTCTCAGGATACACTACAACTACGTCACCTCATACATTATCATCCATCACCCTAGCATTCTTATTATCATTTTCATCCTCTTCGTTATAGTCCTCTCCCCTCTGCCTTTTCCTCTATCATCTCAATTGCCGTTGTATTAGCTACTTCTGTCTTG
Organism: Carya cathayensis; assembly: GCA_011037825.1. NCBI lineage: Eukaryota > Viridiplantae > Streptophyta > Magnoliopsida > Fagales > Juglandaceae > Carya > Carya cathayensis. Next base: position 1,280,120 of record QGSO01000189.1, read on the forward strand.
CCTCCTCTACTTTCAACTCTAGTACTAGCACGGACTCTCAATTCCTCTTCGTTCGCCGTGTCTCTCTGGAGAATCCTAACCGCTCATTTGTCCACTCTCTGCTTCTCTTCACCTTCTCCTCCATCATTTGTCGCACATTATTAAGTTATTATTTATAAAAGTATTTTTTTATATTTTATTTATTTTGTATAGTTTTTTAGGTTGTATAGTTTTCTTTAGGTTGTATAGTTTATGATTAGGACCTTTTGGTCATTCTGCCTGCCCAAGGGCAGTTTAGTCTTTTGTCCATTTGTATATATTCCTGTACAGTGCCTCCTTCAGATGCACTTTACCTTTTTTTGAATGCCTTCTTGAATACGAAGGGTTTCTAGGTTTTCTATTCTTGTTATGGTATCAGAGGTTTTTTCCTAAATCTTCTCTTATGGCGCCGACGGATCCCCCTCCCCCTCCTCCTCCTTCATCCTCTGATGCTGTGAGTCCCTTCTTTCTCCACCCCAGTGATAACCCTGGGGTTGTTTTGGTCACGCAACTCCTCATCGGTGACAACTATCACACTTGGTCTCGCTCAATGACCATGGCTCTCTCTGCCAAAAACAAGTTAGGGTTCGTCGACGGTACGATTCCTAAACCTACATCTACTGATTCTCTTTCTTCTTCTTGGTTACGCTGTAATAATATGGTGATTTCGTGGTTGCTTAACTCGGTTTCTCCTGAAATCGCTGCTAGTGTTTTGTATGTTACTACTGCCTTTGAGATCTGGACCGATCTTAAGGAACGGTTCTCTCAAAAAAATGGACCCCGGATCTTTCAGATCCAGAAGTCTATTTCTTCGTTATCTCAAGGCCAACTTACTGTTGGTGCTTATTTTACTCGGTTGAAGGCTCTCTGGGATGAACTGCTTAATTACAAGCCCGTCCCTCTATGTTCTTGTGGTGCTGTTGCTCTGTTGAATTCTTATGTTCAACAGGAACGCATTTTGCAATTCCTCATGGGATTGAATGAATCTTTTTCCTCGGCAAGGGCTCAGATCTTGTTAATGGAGCCTCTACCTCCTTTGAACAAAGTTTTTTCTCTTGTTCTTCAAGAAGAACAACAACGAGATATTTCTGTTCCCCCACCCCTTACTGATGCTCATGTTTTTGTTGCCAACTCTGATTCTTTGCGATCTGTTAAGTCTTTTCCAAAGAAAGATCGGCCGGTATTCAAGCATTGTGGCATAACTGGCCATGTTATTGACAAATGTTATAAACTACATGGATTTCCCCCGGGTTACAAGCCAAGGCCACGACCGCAGGCCCTGGCTAATACTGTTGCCCTCAGTGACAATTCTGCAGCTGCCTCACCCTTCTCATTGACTGAGGAACAATATAAGCAATTACTGTCTATGCTGACCTTTAATCCTCAGCCTAAACCTGCTGATTCTAGTCATATGGTGAATACTGTCTCTGCTACTACCTCATTCTCTGGTATTGTTTCCTCTCCTTCTTATGCTCTTCATTCTTATAGTACTACTGTTCCTATTGCTAGTTGGATACTTGATACAGGGGCTACTGACCATATGGTCCCTTGTACTAGTCTTTTTAACTCTTTTAAACCAGTTTCTAATAAATCTGTCAAACTAGCTAATGGACACAGTGTTATTGTTACACATATTGGCACAGTCTCTCTTTCTGCACATATTACACTTAGAAATGTTCTTTGTGTTCCCACTTTTCAGTTTCCTTTGATTTCCATTAGTCAACTCACCAAATCTCACATTTGTTGCCTTTTTTCCACTGACCTTTGTCTTCTTCAGGACCTGATCACCTCGAAGCTGATTGGAATAGGTAGACAACACAACGGACTCTATCTTTTGCAACTACCAGTGACTCCTCTTGTCCCTCAATTCCCTTTGTCTCTTACTAATACACCTTGTAATCAGAATACTGCTTTAGTTCCTTCTGCATGTTTTCAGTCTTCTAAATGTTCTTTGTTTCACCTTTGGCATAGTCGTTTGGGACATCCTTCTCCCTCTAGAATGAATTTTTTACATCACATTGTGCCTAATTTGACACTGTCTGATGATACTTGTTTTGTTTGCCCTTTAGCTAAACAAAGGAAGTTACCTTTTCCTAATTCTAATACTTTTTCTTCTTTCCCTTTTGATCTTATACATTGTGATGTTTGGGGCCCTTTTTCAGTCCCCACCATTGAAGGATATAAATTTTTCTTAACTATTGTTGATGATTGCACTCGGGCTACTTGGGTTTATCTTTTCAAACATAAATCTGAAGTTCCTTTTCTCATTCAAGCTTATTTTAAAATGATTAAAACTCAGTTTGGTGCCAAGATCAAAACAATTCGTACTGATCATGGTACTTAATTTTTTTTATCCTCTTATCTTCTTTCTAAAGGAGTTCTTCATCAACGTAGTTGTGTTGAAACTCCACAACAAAACTCTGTTGTGGAAAGGAAACACCAACATATCCTTAATGTTGCTAGGGCTTTATTGTTTCAATCTCATTTACCTCTCAAATTTTGGGGTGATGCTGTTTTAACTGCCACTTATCTCATTAATAGATTACCTTCTCCTATTACTCACAATAAATCTCCTGTCGAACTTCTGTGTAAATCTGCTCCTTCTTATGATCATTTGAGGACTTTTGGTTGCTTATGTTTTGCATCCACTTTACAAAGGGCTAGAACAAAATTTGACCCTAGAGCTAGAATATGTGTTTTTCTTGGTTACCCTTTTGGTATTAAGGGTTACAAATTATATGATCTTAAGTCTAATCACTCTTTTGTTTCCCGCCATGTGATTTTTCATGAATTCATTTTTCCTTTTCAGTCTTCTCCTACTGGTTTGCCTTCTTCCTCTTTCTCTCTTCCTCTTTCTATTCCTTCTCATTCCTCTACTTTTGACATGTTTCCCATATCTTCTCCTCCCTCTAGTGTAGATTTTTCTACTCCTAATTCTGACTTACCTATTACTTCCTCCTCTCAACCTCCCACCCCTATTTTGCCTTCATCTCCAAGGAGATCCTCTAGAATCCGAGGAGCTCCTGGTTATTTGCAGGAATATTATTGTAATTCCTCCACTACACACTCTAATTCTTCTCCCTCCTCTTTTAAATATGACATTTTCAACTTTATCTCTTATGATCACTTATCCCCTGCTCATAAGTCTTTTGTTTTTGCTATCTCTACTGACATTGAACCTGAGTTCTACCATCAAGCAGTCCAGCACTCCCATTGGAGGGATGCTATGACTGCTGAGATTGCTGCTCTAGAACTCAACAATACCTAGACTGTTGTTCCTTTACCTCCTGGTAAACAAACTATTGGTTGTAGATGGGTCTATAAAATCAAGTATCGTGCTGATGGCTCTGTGGAAAGGTATAAAGCACGTTTAGTTGCTAAAGGATATACACAAACAGAAGGTTTAGACTATTCTGAAACCTTCTCCCCTGTTGCCAAAATGACCACTGTACGAACTTTGTTAGCTGTTGCTGCTGTTAAAAATTGGCATCTTATTCAACTTGATGTCAATAATGCTTTTTTACATGGTGATCTTTCAGAAGAGGTTTACATGAAATTACCTCTTGGCTTTCATATTAAAGGGGGGTCTCAAGTGTGCAAATTGAATAAGTCCCTTTATGGCCTTAAGCAGGCCTCTCGACAATGGTTTTCTAAATTCTCTACCACTCTTCTTGAGTTGGGTTTTGTGCAATCTAGATCTGATTACTCGTTGTTTACTAAATCTGCTGGTCCCTCATTTATTGCTCTGTTGGTTTATGTTGATGACATTCTGATAGCTAGTAATGATATGGAATCTGTGAATTCCTTAAAAAATTTACTTGATGCAAAATTTAAGCTGAAGGATCTTGGGCCCCTCAAGTATTTTTTGGGCTTAGAGGTGGCTAGATCATCCAGTGGTATTTCCCTAAGTCAGCGAAAATATGCTCTTGAAATCCTACAAGATGCTGATTTTTTAGCATGTAAACCAGTTTCTTTTCCTATGGAGCAAAATTTAAAACTTAGTAAAGATGATGGTGCTTTGTTGCCTGATCCTACAGTTTTCAGAAGATTGATTGGTAGACTTCTCTACCTTACTCTTACTAGACCAGATCTGTCTTATTCTGTTCAAAGGCTTAGTCAGTTTATGGATCGCCCTAGACTACCTCATTTACAAGCAGCTCACAAGATTTTACAATATGTCAAAAATGCCCCTGGTCTTGGTATTTTTTTTCCTGCTCATAATTCTCTAACTCTTAAGGCTTTTGCAGATTCAGACTGGGCTTCTTGTCCTGACAGCAGAAGGTCCACCACTGGTTTTTGTGTTTTTCTCGGTGACTCTCTGGTTTCTTGGAAAACTAAGAAACAACAAACTGTTTCTCGTTCTTCAGCTGAAGCTGAATATCGGGCCATGGCATCCACTACTTGTGAAATAGTTTGGCTTATATCTCTTTTATCTGATTTTCAAATTTCTCATACTAATAGTGCTCTTCTTTTTTGTGACAGTCAAGCTGCGCTTCACATTGCTGCTAACCCTGTTTTTCATGAACGGACAAAGCATATTGAACTTGACTGCCACTTCATTCGAGACAAACTCCAAGCTGGGATCATCAAAACTTTTCACCTTGCATCTCAACATCAGCTTGCTGATGTTTTAACCAAACCTTTGGGATCTCATCAATTTCAGTTCCTGATTTCCAAGATGGGAGTTCATTCCATTTACTCTCCATCTTGAAGGGGGGTATTAAGTTATTATTTATAAAAGTATTTTTTTATATTTTATTTATTTTGTATAGTTTTTTAGGTTGTATAGTTTTCTTTAGGTTGTATAGTTTATGATTAGGACCTTTTGGTCATTCTGCCTGCCCAAGGGCAGTTTAGTCTTTTGTCCATTTGTATATATTCCTGTACAGTGCCTCCTTCAGATGCACTTTACCTTTTTTCGAATGCCTTCTTGAATACGAAGGGTTTTTAGGTTTTCTATTCTTGTTACACATCCTCCACTACCGACTGTGCCATTTGCCTTTCCAAGTTTGAGCCCAACGGCCAACTCCGTCTCCTCCCTCTTTGTCGCCGTCTCCTCCCTCTTTGTCGCCACGCCTTCCACAATTATCGATGAGTATTTGATGAGAGAGAAAGAGATGAGCTCTTTGAGAGAGAGAGACGACCATGAGGGAGAGGATAGTTTCTGTGACATGCGTTTTCAAAGAGAGAGATAGAGAGAGAGGAGCTTCAGTGCAGTGCACGACCATTCCTTTAGTAATGGGTGGGCTACGTTGTTTTATTCTATTGGAGGCTGTTCTCAAGCCTATCTCAGATATACCGACCAGAAAGTTTTCTAAAAAAAAAAACCTTATAATTAGCAACTAACTATATTTTTCTCCTTTATGGTCTCCTTTTATCAAATACATAAAAAAAACAAAAACCTTTTTGCTATTAATAGCATACTTGTCAATTTAATTTATCTCGAGTATGTCTAGTCAATTTTATTATTATTATTATTATTTAATTTAAAAGTATATAAATTTCATACAAATCCTTTATGAAACAAGTAGACATTAACAACTTGTAAGTTATGCCCAAGGGGAGTAACGGGGATGCAGAGAAGTTCTTTTATTATTATTATTATTATTATTATTATTATTATTTAATGACATGGGATATGTGGTATAGAAGGAATCAAAAAATGTATGAGGTTAAAATATTAAAACCTAAGCAAGTAATAGAGTATGCCCTGTCCTTATCTCATGAATATAAGGAAGCTCAAGAACACCAAAAGTAGAAAAAGTTGTTCGTTGCAGTTGGTTGCCTCCTCCTCCTTTGAGGGCATTAAAATTGAACGTTGATGGGGTTATATTCCATGATCAAGGTAGAACAATTGTTGGGATTATCTTTAGAGACGATAAGGGTGGGGTCATCTTATCTACTAGTATAGAAGAAAATGAGGTAAATTATCCAATAGAGATTGAACTGATTGCTACCTATAAGGTTGACAAGTTTGCATACCTTTGGACATATATTAAGGGTAGAGTCACCTTATCTACTAGTACAAAGAAAATGAGGTAAATTATCCAATTGAACTTATTGCTACCTATAAGGTTGACAAGTTTACATACCTTTGGACATACATGAGCTCCTCATTGAAAGTGATTATCTTCTTATGGTTAATTAGTTACTTGCTAATGGAGAATCCATATCTTTACTGGACAACCTAGTATATGAGATTAAGAACCTGATGAAGTTGATCTCGAAATGCACTATCCAACATACTGGACGCATGACTAATGAAATAACTTACAGAATGGCAAAACATGCCTTGCATTTTAATGACATGATAGTTTAGTGAGATTCATATTTTGATTGTATTTCACAAATTATTTAATCTGATTCTATAGTATAAGTGTGGTTTTTCTTAAATAAAACGATTTCTTGAAAAAAAAAAAAAAAAAGGAAAAGAATAAAGTGTAGACGTCAGCATAAAAAATGTAAAAGTATAATTTTTTTTATTTACTCTTTATAAAGTAACGTTGCAAAACCTCGACCCTCTAAAACTTATCCATAATATTACTCACATAATTTTCCAACATGGATAATCTATTAACTTGCTCCTATACGTAGGGTGGAGTCGACAATTGAATCACCTAACTCATTATTAGACCTGAATATAATTTATAATTAATTTATTGATGCTCTTTTTTCTTAATTTCTCTTTTATTTTTTAATTGCTACTTAATTAACTTTTTGCAGAGCGTCTGTTAAACACGTTACAGACCAGTGGTACTACTTAATTGATTTATGAGTTGATTTATGAGTTTTGTTAAGTATAAATAAAATTACGTATGAATTTATATATTAATATTAATTTTTTTATATTTAAAATTTCAATTAATATTATTTTAATAAAATTTATTTTTTAATTAATTATATTAAATTAATGTATATATTAATACACATTTATATTTTTTTTCCTTGATTTATTATCCAAGCGAAATCGCCGCCCCACCCCACAAATAGGCCATCAGTTGACCCCACCTACCTTCTCCTATATTTGTACCTTTTGGAAAAGCGGGGCTGGTAGCTCGCCGCTAGTTATTTTAATGTAAATATTTTATTTTAAAAAAATCACATCATTAAAAAAATATTGAGAGTGACGAGACTAGCATTATTGTTTGAAAAATAATAAAAAAATATCAACGGTACCATTGAGAGCGATGAGACTACCATTATTGTTGTTTGAAAAATGATTCCATTAACATCAATTGATGTCAATATCAGATTATCAATTTACTGTTTTGACGTCAAGACGTCATGTGGTCATGTCTAATTGTAAACTCTATAAAAAATAATAATTTAAAAAAAAAATATTTAATTATTATTTGATTAAACAAGTATAATTTAATATGAGAATTTTTTTTAATATATATATATAAA
>QGSO01000189.1:1292544-1545325 GCA_011037825.1 Carya cathayensis
GAGAATATTCATCAAGAGCTTCTGATGATAAATGTTGATGATGATGGTAATGCGGAGAGAGATATGGTCCAGAGCCAATTACTCTGAAACTTTTCATTTCAAGATTCTCCACGTATTGTGTCCTAATGAAGGCCGAAATCATTTCGATAAACAAAAAAGGAAAATATATCGATGAAAAAGCGGTGTTGCAGCATTTGTAAAGAAGGGCATGTATGAAGCAAATGTCCATCATATAGGTACTTGTAATGATTCCATTATATTTATACTTATGCAAGAATTTTCCTTGTATGAGCTTTTAACTTGATGAAATATATCCTTTTTTTCCTTCATAAATGTGAGGGAACTAAGCTCACTATATTATCTCAAGACCAAGCCACTATGTCAACTACATTTGACATGTCTAAATACTACACTTATCTTATCTATTTCATATAGATACTTTTAAAAAAAAATAGTTGGTTCTTTTTTTTTTAAATAATCGTGTAGTAATTTTTTGTTTTGTGTTTTTTGTGTTTGTAGGAATGTGCAAGGCCTGACTATGTCACAAAATCAAGGTTTTGGAGCATCGTGGAATTTTTATCTGTCACAAGATTAGTAGCATTAGGACATTGTAACATTCAGTTTTTCAATATGAGAAAATATAACACTTAAGTTTTATAGCCATGGAATTGGAACATTCAATTTGTCTATGATATTTTTGGTTTTCAACTTTTAAGTTTTGGTTGGCTGGATTTGATTGTAAGATCAGTAGCTGGATTTGTAGCCATGTTTTGTAACTGGTTTTAAACTTTTACATAATGAGTTTGTCTGTTTGATATAGTGAATAGTCAGATGCTACTGAAATTCAGCCAACTTTTGTTGCATGAATGCTATTGAAATTGTGCTTTTATATGGACAATATGGGTTTAATCTTTCAGTGTCTGTCTGATGACTTGCATAATTTAGTATATTTTATCATTTCTTAACTTTAAATTTTAGTCTAATTTTATTTATTTTTGTTGATTTGAGGCTTCATTATTATTATTTAAATTTTATTTTAGATTTGAAGAAAATGAAGATCTAAATTTTAGAAGTTTATCATTTAAGGACTCTCTCTCATTTAAATGAAGATTTATTTGAATATGAGAGCTGGTCATCAGAATTGTTTTGAAGATAAAGATCAAGTTGAAATTAAAAGCCAAAAATTGAAGGAATCTAAAAAAAAAATAAAAGAGAAAGGATGCTTACTATTGAAAAAGTGAAGGCATGCAACTCGTGGGGCCATTAATTTAAATTGAATGAAGAAGTTTTTGGATTTGACTTAACAATGAGATGCAAGCTAAACTTATTTGGGTTTGACTTGGCATTGAGATGCAAGGTGGCATGTAACTACAAGGTGAAGGAAGCTAGCGATTTGGTTTGGATCCATGTGTAATGAGCAGTAGCCATTGAATTTATTTGATTTTATTATCCGTTTTGGAGGTTGGACGCACTGATGGAAGACTGGTTTCTATTTTTGAAAGCTGGAGCAAGTTGCAACACGCACGAAGCGGAACTGACAGAACGAGACGCTGGCAACAAGATTTGATTTTATCCGTTTTGAAAAGGACGGAGAGATTTTTTTTACTCTTATTTTGCACAAAACACAACGCGAAAAAAAAAAAGAGAACAGAAGGAAGAGAGAAGAAGAGAAGGACACTGAGACTTGGAAGACGACACTGCAGACTACGACGAGTATTTTTTTTTTAGTGTTCATTTCCTTCCATTCTTCTTAGAAAAATTATGGTGAATTCGTTTATGTTGAATTTAATTTTTAGCATGAACTAAATTTTCTTTATTTTAGGAAAACAATATAATCTAGTTCTAAATTATGCTTACTTTTCTATGCTAATTTTAAATAATTCTTTTCTATATTTGTCTTATTTATTCTGAATTTATTGCCTCTAATTAATTGGCCATTAATTAGATAATTTTAATATTGTAATTTACTATCGAAAGAGGTAATTATAAGATAGATCTTGGATATTTCGGCATAGATAAATATCAAGATCGAAAGACTTGTATGAACCTATGTTGTATTAAAATCGTTGGTCTTAATGCTTTCTTGCTTTATTAATTTACATACTCTTATGTAAAATGATGAACAAGAATATTACCAGTTGACCATCGAAAGAGACTTTTGGATATTTTTAGAGATTTGCTAACAAATAGAGAGAATTAAATTCAATTAGTTAGATGGGTAAAGCATACTGAGGGATTAGGTGAAATTGATTTTTTAAAAGTTTTCTTTCTCATTAATTTAATCTTTGAACAATAGTTTTCTTGTCCTTTAAATATTTTCTTTGAATTGATTTTATTTCAAATTGCAATTACAAAATTTTTGTGACCTTTCTAAATAAAGTCGAGATTAGTATAATTTCGATACTTGTCAAAAATAAGTTACCAATTCTTGAGGACGATATTGTTCTCATCACTTTACTATAAAACTATGATACTGTACACTTACAGTTTTGTATCGATCAAGTTTTTGGTGCCATTGTCGGGGATTGATTTATTCTTGTTTGTGCCAATATCGATACAAAGTAATCTTGGTTTTAATTTAGAATTTTATTTTAATTTATTTTTCTATTTTATTTTTGCTCTACAGGTGTGTTTTTGACGTTGAATGCGCCGTGTTAGATCTCGTGACATTACTCACTTTAATCCAGAGATTGAAAGAACTGTTAGATCATGAAGAAAGAATAAAATATTAGCTATGGCTGAGGGACAACATGATACATAGTCAAGCACTTTGAAGGATTATGTACGGCCAGTTGTGAATGACAAACTTGGGTATAAGACGCCAACCTATTATGTCAACAACTTTGAGTTCAAACCAGCCTTGATCAGCATGGTGCAGTAAGCCCAATTTAGTGGATCGCCACTTGATGATCTCAATATTCATTTGGCGATGTTTTTGGAGATTTGCGATACTGTAAAGATTAATGGTGTTACTGAAGACACCATTAGACTGCGATTATTTCCATTTTCTTTGAGGAACAAGGTAAGAGGTTGGCTACAATCTCTACAACTGGGAAACATCACTAGCTAGCAGGACATGGCTGAAAAGTTTCTTACTAAATTCTTTCCACCTGTAAAAATAGCCCAACTTAGGAGTGAGATTGGTCAATTGAAACAAAATGATTATGAGTCACTCTATGAAGCGTGAGAAAGGTATAAAGATTTAATTCGACGTTACCCTCAACACGGATTTCCGAATTGGTTACAAATTCAGATGTTCTATAGTGGGTTAAATGGGCAAACTTGAACTATAGTTGATACTGCTTCTGGTGGTACTTTGATGTTAAAGACAGCTGAAGGTGCTACCTATCTCTTGGAAGAAATGGCCTCAAACAACTATCAATGCCAATTGAAAGAATTATGACTAAGAAAGTTGTCGGAATTCATAAACTGGAGCCATTAGCAGCCCTTTTAGCTCAAGTTGCTAAATCATATTTCAGCTTTAGCAACCTAAAGGATACCACAAGATGCAGAATATATTGCAACTGCAAGTATGACAATTTCAAGTAATGAAGCGAGTCAAGAACAAGTTCAATACATTAACAATCGGAACTACAACTATCGTGGTAATCCTATGCCAAATTATTACCATCATGGGCTTCAAAATCATGAGAATTTGTCTTATGGAAACACAAAGAATGTGCTGCAACCTCCTCTAGGATTTGATAGTCAACCAAGCGAGAAGAAGATGTCACTTGAGGATGCCATGGTTTCCTTTATTGAGGAGACAAAAGTAAGATTTAAAAAGACTGATTCACGATTGAATAACATTGAAACTCATTGTAACAATATGAGAGCCACTATCAAGAATCTTAAAGTACAAATTAGGCAATTGGCCACGACCATCAAGGCCCAACAAAATGGAACTTTTCCTAACAACACAAAAGTGAATCTAAAGGAACAATACAAGATCATCACATTTAGGAGTGTAAGAGAAATTGAGAGGTCACCATGAAAGGAAAACAAGTCCATCCCTACAGCTGCGAACAATGGCCAAAGCAAGAATAAAGTAGAAGAAGAGGATATTGTTGTTGATACACTAAGAGAGATTGACATGCCTCCAACAATTTCATTTTCTAACGATCCTCATATTCTCTCTACTCCACTTCCTTATCGTCAATGTTTTCAAAAATAAAAATTAGATAAGCAATTTTCTAAATTTTAAGATATTTTTAAGAAAATTCACATAAATATTCCTTTTACATATGCCTTATAACAAATGCCAAACTATGTCAAATTCTTAGATGACATCATTTTCAAGAATAGAAGGTTGGAAGAGTTCGAAATAGTGAAACTTTTTGAAGAATGTAATGCTATTCTTCAAAAGAAACTACCTCAAAAATTAAAAGATACGAGAAGTTTTACTTTGCCTTGCACTATTGGAAATTCATTTTTTGATAAAGTTTTATGTGATCTTGGTGCTAGCATTAATCTTATGCCACTTTCTGTTTGCAGGAAATTAGGACTTGGAGAGATGAAACAAACAACCATTTCTTTGCAATTAGCAGATCGATCCATCAAATATCCACGTAGAATCATAGAAGACATATTAGTAAATATGGATAAATTTATTTTTCTTTCTGATTTTGTGGTGTTAGATATGGAGGAAGATGAAAAAGTCCTACTAATTCTTGGCCGACCATTCTTGGCTATGGGAAGGGCTTTAATTGATGTTCAAAATGGTGAATTAACATTGATAGTTAACAAGGAAGAGGTTATGTTCAACATTTACAAAGCCATGAAATTTTCAGAAGATCCAAGTACTTGCTTTCGGATAGATGTCATAAAACAATGTGTAGAAGAAGCCTTTCAAGAAGATGTACTAGCTGATCACCTAGAACAATGTATCACCACTTCATCTCAAACTTATAATTTTAATAGCTCTGCTGTTTCTGAATCTGATTTACCTTTTGTTAGTGAATAATTTCTCCACTATGTATTTGCCTTGGGAGCATTGCAGTAGGTTACATCACTTAGCAATGAAGTGGGAAAGCTGGAGCCGATGGTAGCAAAGATGGATTCTGTAATTTCTAAAAAAAAAGATGCAGCAAACTATAACTTCAAAGTTGAAGTAATTACCTGAGCATCTTCGCTATGCATTCTTGGGTTATACCTTTCCAGTTATTGTTGCTGCATCACTCACACTCGAAGAAGAGGAAAAGCTGTTGTGTGTGTTAAGGGAGTATAAAACAGCCTTGAGATGGACTATTTTTGACGTAAAAGGTATAAGTTTGTCCATTTGCATGCACGAGATTTTAATGGAAGAACTTTACAAACCGTCGATCGAGCACCAAAGAACATTAAATCCAACAATGAAGGAAGTCGTGAGAGCTGAAATTTTAAAGCTCCTCAATGCTGGAATCATCTATGCTATTTCAGACAGCTCATAGATAAGTCCAGTACAGGTTGTACCAAAGAAGGATGGAATGACGGTGGTGAAAAATGACAACAATGAGTTTATTCCTACAAGAATAGTCACGAACCGGCGTGTATGCATGAATTACCGCAAGTTGAACAAAGCAATAAGAAATGATCATTTTCCACTTCCCTTTATTGATCAAATGTTAGATCGATTGGCTGGGTATTCCTATTATTACTTCTTAGATGGTTATTCGAGGTATAACCAGATTGCCATAACTCCCGAAAATCAGGAGAAAACTACATTCACATGCCCCTATGGAACATTTGCTTTTAGGAGAATGCCCTTCAGATTGTACAATGCCCCAATGAAATTTCAACGTTGCATGATGGCTATCTTTTCTAATATGGCGGAAGATATTATGGAAATTTTCATGGATGACTTTTTGGTTTTTGGTACATCTTTTGATCATTGTTTGCATAATTTAGCTCTTGCTTTGCAGAGATGTGAAAATAAAAATCTAGTTTTAAATTGGGAGAAGTGTCATTTCATGGTTCAAGAAGAGATTGTGCTTGACCATAGAGTGTCATCTAAAGGAATTGAGGTTGATCCAGCAAAAATTGCAACCATAGAAAAACTCTCTAAACTTTTATGTAATTAGAAGTTTTTTGGGACATGCGGGATTTTATAAAAGATTTATAAATGATTTTTCTAAACTCTCTAAACTTTTATGTAATCTTCTTGAAAGAAATTTTGCATTTAACTTTAATGATGTTTGTTTGCAGGCCTTTAATGCAATCAAGGAGAAACTAATTTCAGCACCAGTTATGTCTGTACCTGATTGGAGTCAACCTTTTGAAGTCATGTGTGATGCAAGTGACTTTGCAATTAGAGCAGTGTTGGGACAAAGGTGAGACAAACTGTTTAGGGCTATCTATTACGCAAGCCAAACATTGAATGAAGCTCAATTAAATTATATAACAACCGAGAAGGAGATGCTTGCTGTGGTGTTTGTTTGTCATAAATTTTGGTCTTACCACATTGGTACAAAGGTGATAATGTTCATTGATCATGCAGCAATTCGTTACTTGTTTGGCAAGAAGGATGCTAAGCCTAGACTGATTCGTTGGATCCTACTTCTTCAAGAATTTGATTTGGAGGTTTGAGATAAGAAAGGAAACGAAAATTCAGTTGCTGATCATCTCTCCCTACTGGAGCAAGAGAAAGAAAGACCAAATTCAGTAATCCAATAAGCATTCCCTGAAGAGCAGTTGTTTGCATGTGAGATCAAGTTTCCTTGGTATATTGATATTGTAAACTACCTAGCTTGTAAAGTACTACCACCAGATTTCACTTACCACTAATGCAAGAAGTTTCTACATGATGTGAAATATTATCTTTGGGATGAGCGTTTGTTATTCAAAAGATACCTTGACCAAATTATCCGAAGATGTGTGCCAGAAGAAGAGATGCAAGCCATTCTCCATCATTGCCATTCATCATCATATGGAGGACACTTTGGAGCAACATGAACAGCAGCTAAGGTACTTCAAAGTGGTTTCTTTTGACCTTTTATTTTTTGTGATAGTTATACTTTGGTGAAAACTTGTGACCGATGTCAACGTATGAGAAATATTTCAAGGCGCTAGGAGCTACTATTGAAAAATATCTTAAAGGTTGAGTTATTTGATATTTGGGGAATAGATTTTATGGGTCATTTTTCTCTTTTTTTTGGCTTTGTTTATATCTTGTTAGCAGTTGATTATATGTCAAAATAGGTGGAAGCAATTGTTGCAACCATAAACAATGCAAAGGTAGTGCTCAAATTTCTGCATAATAATATATTCACAAGATTTGACACTCCCCGAGCTATCATTAGTGACGAAGGGACCCACTTTGCAACAAGTTGTTTGACAACCTTCTTTTTAAATATGTTGTGAGGCACAAGATAGCACTTGGCTATCATATTCAAACTAATGGCCAAGCTGAAATTTCTAATTAAGAAATCAAGAACATCCTTGAGAAGATGCTCAACACCAATAGAAATGATTGAGCAAAGAAGCTTGATGATACTTTGTGGGCATATTGTACAGCTTTTAAAACACCTATCGGGATGTCTCCTTACCGATTAGTGTTTGGAAAAGCATGTCATTTCCCTGTTGAGTTGGAGCATAAAGCTTATTTGGCTGTAAAGAAGTTTAATTTTGATTTGAAGGCAGTAGGGGAAAAGCGACTTTTTCAATTAAATGAGATGGATGAGTTCCAGAACAATGCTTATGAAAATGCAAAGATCTATAAAGAACAGATGGAAGAAGTGGCATGACAAACAGATTCTTAGGTGTGAGTTTGCACCAGGATAACAAGTTTTACTCTTCAATTCACGATTCAAACTCGTCCCGGGTAAGTTAAAATCAAGATGGACAGGTCCTTATACAATTGACAAAGTTTTATCTTTTGGAGCAATAGACTTGAAGGACAATACAGAGAATCTATTCAGAGTTAATGATCAGAGATTGAATCACTACTATGGAGAACAAGTGGAGATGAACTATGCATTTATTTCTCTTTGAGATCTTAATTGCTGAAGATTGAAAAGTCTGTTTGTAGACTTTAAAACAAGCACTTATGAGAGGCAACCCATAGAACTTTCTTTTATTATTTTATTTATGTGATACCCTGTTTTTACGTGTATTTTCACTGAAGGAATATTTTAATTTAATTAAAATAATAGTTTTATTTTAAATTATCAGATTTTAATTGGATTTTATTTGTTATTTGAGTTGAAATTGCTGTTTAATTTATTTTAACTTGTTTTTGGATTTAAAATTAAGTAATTAGTTTTTATTAGTTATTTATTATATTTTAGTTTTATGTTGTGTTTAAAATATTTTATTGGTTTTATTGCTTTTAAAATTATTTTCGTTGGATCAGTTTTTGGATTCCAGAGGTGAGGATTGGACCTCATTTCTTTTCCTCCATCTCTTCTTTTTTCTTTTCCCTTTCTCTTTCTTCTCTTTTCTTTCTTTTTTATTTCTTTTTTTCCCTTCTCCCCCGTGCTTTTCCTTTCTTCCCCGTGCGATTTCTTTCTCTCTCTCTCCTACCCATTTCGCCGTTTCCGTCCAACCGCCCAGAACCACTGCCGCCGGCCACCGTGCGGCACACCACCACCACCACAAACTCTTCCCCTCCCTCCAGTGAACCACCCCACCAAGTTTCATTTCCATCCGTGCCGCCGTTTAGCCGAAAAACCATCTTCAAGCCGAGCGGCTTTAGCTCCGATTTGCCGGTGTCGCTCCACCTCCGGTCACCACCTCTTCACCACTTCATCATCGACTCCTTGCCGTCCTAACCCACCCATTTCCGGCCTCGATCCGTCGCCAGAGCAGCTCCCACGAGCTAGTTTCCGATTTGGGTGTTTAAGCCATTCCACCGCCGTTTTCGCCGCCACCCACGGCCAAACTCCACTTCCACTAGCTTCATAAACACATTTAAACCATTCCCTATCAATCCCGAGCCTTGGTTTGTCCTCGTTCAAAAGTGGGTATTTTACAACCCACGGCCACAGTGAATTTGCACTGTTACATTGCTTTTGCATCGCCGTTTGCCGCTCGCCGATCCTTCGAAAATTAATATATAGCGCAGTAAGTATTTTTCAAACTTCATTTAAGATTTAAATATATTTTTACTCTTACAATAATTATTTGTGACTGGTTGGTTATTCCAGACTGAGTCCGAGGAGTCGGGGGTCGGTTGGATTTGAGGACGGAGTTGTTTGTTTGGTTGTTTTGGATGTTTGAGAATTGTTAGTTAATTGGTTTAGTATCATTTGCTTTGCATTGTGCACGCATATGCATATGTTAAATATTAAAAACGGGATTTTCAACCGAGAAATGTTTTATTGGTATATGTGAACGATTGAATTGATTGGTTTGAGTCAGAGGCACGTGTAGGGATGGTGGTAGAGTCCCGCCTGCGATTCCCGCCTACAGTGCTCTGATGGTTTGGTTAATGGGCCATTTTCTGGGAAAATGGCGAGATTGGTTTTTAGGCCATTATCTAGGATAATGGCGAGGATATGTTTAAAGGATATATTTTGGGCCAAATGGGATTTTTGGGACATGTGCATTGGGCATACTTTCATGCATATTGTAGAGTTTAATATATTTTTATCTTGTGGCGTTTGGAAGATTACTTACCTGCGGCACCATTTTTGGGTACCGTAGATTTTGATGCAGAGATTGAGGAGGAGGAGGAGGCTGAGCCCAAGGAGGCAGCTCCACCTAAGTTTTGATTTGGAGATGCTTATCTATGGACTATATTTGTATTTGTTTTGATGTTATGTATTTGGATTTGAGATAGTATTGAACATGTAATATTTTATTTACGCATGTTTTAAACTGGTTTGTATTAAACCAAAATTCTGGTACTTAATTATATGACTTTATTATCCGCTGCGTGTTTTTATTTATACACTTATTGCATGTACACACACACTTTGCACTTGGCGATGGGATGTGTGACCCGTGTTGTCATCATCCCGACGTCTCTATTTCCACGTGTCCGTACGTGAGAGTTGGGGGCGTCACAATTTATTTATCTATTTATTTTTATTTGAATAATTTGAATTTTGATGCAGGTTTATTTAGTATGAATGAAGGGCTGAAAATTACAAATTACGGCTGATTCACCATGAAACCAGGGAAGTTCCTTTTATTTCTTCAATTTTTCTCACTTTTGAATTACAATGAGGATATTGTTTAGTTTAAATTTGGGGGTATAAACTTCTATAGTTATTTTGTCTTCTTGATTGTTGGTTATTTTTTATTTTTACTTGTGATTTTATAAGTCTTGAGTTGTTTGATTCTCTTACCAAGCATGTATTTGAGTATAATTGAATTCTCTATGACTTTGAAATTCGTGATTGAGGATAGGATTGAGAAAAATTTTCAAAATTTTCTTTTATATCAGGCGGAGTTTTGTGAGTACTTTGATTTAAATCTTTGTCCTTGAACATAATTGAGCACATGGTCATTTTTTCTTTATTCCATTTTGCTTATGAAGAGAAGAAGTTGAATTAACTGGGTTAGGGAAGTTCAATCTTGCTTTACTCTAGAATCTGTTGATGGATCTTTGAGGCGAAATCCTAATTGATACCAAATATCAGATAAATGAGCTAGGCATTTTTTGTCATAACTAAAAGCTTTACCAGCCGTTGTAGTTATCATGCCATCATTAAGGTTTAAGTTATATAAACCTTTATTTGTTCTTTTGACCTGAAAAATCATGAATCTATCATTTACAGTTTGAGAAAATACTTCGGTAGAAATTTACATTTAAATAGAAAGTTAGTTTAAAGAAAATTATCCATATTATGTTTGCTCTATTTGATCAAAGTGTGAAAAAAAGTGAACAAAAAATAAAAAATAAAATAAATGCTAAAGTGGTTGAAAATTTGAAAAGGCTACAAGAATCGAGGTGGCTGGAAAAAAAAAGGGAGCTGAAAAAGAAGAAGAAGGAAGAACTCACTAAGTGGAGTGCAAAGCACTTCAAAGTTTGCTAAAGGAGTAGTTGATATTGCTTAATTGATTACAACAACAATAATGCTATCAACATGAGCATATAGTCGAGAAAGAGTTATGGTTTGAATCCTATGGATATCTCTTTTATTGTTCTTTCCACCAAATATTTTTTCAGTTTGCTTTGATTCTCCATATCCATTCCTTTCTTAACCCTTACCCTGTGGCCTGTCATTACAACCTGATTAAAGACCTTTTGATATCTGATTTTGGTGTTGACTACATTAGTAAAGAGGATTTCTGAAAATTGGACTTATGAGGTTAAATTTTGAGAGAATTAATCTGATTTTAGTTGTTCTACTTTTATCTGAGTATGCAGGTGGTTTATAGTTAAATTGACTATATCACACACACACTCAAGGTCTTAGCTTTAAGTTGAAGTAAACGCCTAACTCTTGCTTGACAAATCGCTAAATGTTTTATTGATTTTCTTACTATCTTTGATGTTAAAAGAGTATGATACTAGTAATGAAATCTAAATTTAGATCATGGCATGATGAGTGATGATACTTCTCTATAGGGTCTAGTTGATATTGTTTTTAGTGGTCTTTTATTTTATTTTATTTTCTTTTTGTTTGAGAACAAACAAAGTTGTAAGTTTGGATGTGTTTGATGACTTGCATAATTTAGTATATTTATGACTTCTTAACTTTAAACTTTAGTCTAATTTTATTTATTTTTGTTGATTTTATGCTTTATTGTTATTATTTAAATTTTATTTTAGATTTGAAGAAAATTCTAAATTTTAGAAGCCTATAATCTAAGGACTATCTCTCATTTAAATGAAGATTTATCTGAATATGAAAGCTGGTCATCAGAACTGTTTTGAAGATAAAACTCAAGTTGAAATGAAAAGCCAAAAATTGAAGGATTATAAAATCTATATATATATAGAGAGAGAGAAAGGACGCTTACTATTGAAAAAGTGGAGGCATGCAACGTGTGGCCCTTAATTTGAATTGATGAAGAAATTTTTGGGTTTGACTTGACAATGAGATGCAAGCTGGCATGCAACAGGGTGAAGGAAGCTAGTGATTTGGTTTGGATCCACATGTAACGAGTAGCAACCTTTGAATTTATTCTCCGTTTTGGAGGCTGGACACATAGACAGAAGAATAGTTTCTATTTTTGAATGCTGGAGCAAGTTGCAACACGCACGAAGCAGAATTGACGATATGAGATGCTAGCAATAGGATTTGATTTTATCATTTTGAAAAAGATGGAGAGATTTTTTTACTCTTGTTTTGCATGAAACACAGCACTGAAAAAAAAAAGAAAGAGAATGGAAGGAAGAGAGAATAAGAGAAGGACGCTGTGACTTGGAAGATAACAATGCGAACTGAGACGAGTATTTTTTCAGTGTTCATTTCCTTCCATTCTTCTCAGAAAAATTATAGTGAATTCGTTTATATTGAATTTAATTTTTAGTATGAACTAAACCTTCTTTATTTTAGGAAAACGATGTAATCTAATTCTAAACTATGCTTGTTTTTCTATGCTAATTTAAATTAATTCTTTTCTATTTTTGTCTGATTTATTCTGAACTTATTGCTTCTAATTAACTGACCATTAATTAGATGATTTTACTCTTGTGATTTGCTATTGAAAGAGGGAATTATAAGATAGATCTTGGATATTTCGGCTTAGGTAAATATAGAAATCGAAAGACTCGTATGAACTTATGTAGTATTAAAATTGTTGGTCTTAATACTTTTTTACTTTATTAATTTGCATACTCTAGTGTAAAATAATGAACAAGAATATTACCAATTGACTATCGAAAAAGGATTTTGGATATTTTTGGAGATTTGCTAACAAACAGAGAGAATTAAATTCAATTAGTTAGATGAGTAAAGCATATTGAGGTGTTAAGTGAAATCGATTTCCTAGAAGTTTTGTTTCTCATTAATTTGATCTTTAAACAACAATTTTCTTGTCCTTTAAATATTTTTTTTGAATTGATTTTATTTCAAATTGCAATTACAAAAATTTTAGTGACTTTTCTAAATAAAGTCGAGATTAATATAATTTCGATAGTTGTCAAAAATAAGTTACCAATCCCTGAGGACGATACTCTTCTCATCACTTTCCAATAAAACTACAATACTGTGCACTTGTAGTTTTGCACCGATCACTATCATCTTGGTCAACTATAGTTATTGGATTCAGTAGATAACAAATTGCAATTCAAACTATTGTTGGCAACTTTGGAGGAAAATACTAAGCATTATACTCTAGCATGCATTGAATGAAAATATATGTATCAACCTCTAAAGTAGATACTTCCAGGAAGTTCCATGCTTACATACAGAAGATAGATTCAAGCACCAAAATGCTTGTGACATTAAAATAGGCCATGACATTTGAAAGTTCAATATCTAGCTTATGTTAAGAGATGTGTATAATATCTTAAAGTTCAAGAGATGTGTATATATATAAAAGCATAACTAGATGAAAATATGATTCAGTCTACAACAAATACAACTTGATAATACAACTTGAATGCAGTCTGCAACAACCCATGTGCATTGATTCAGAAAATAAATACAACTTGATAAGCCAAGTACATCTTAATGTAGCATTAAAAGATTTACATTATCATTGACTTAAAAATAGTTTAGACTAACTAATAACTCAATAAATAAAACCTAAAATGCAATTAATGCACTTTTGTACTTCTTCTTCATTTATTAGAATTTTGTGTGTTCTATTTTTGCACATTCATATGCTATCCTTTCATTTCTTCATTGTGCTAATTCCAAGGTTCACTTACAACAATCCGGTTGTTCCATTACACGATCAACTTATTCGAAAAATCCACGCTGTTTTTTAACCTTCTAATATGGTCAATTCAAAAACCATCAACCAAAACTTTTTGGGTTACCTGACGTCCGCAATTTGGAAGGAATGCCACAATAATATAGTGTTCTTGGTCCGGAGATCACTTCATCTTTTGCCCTCATAGACTGTATACTAGATATGGTGTCTCATTCACTACTTTCCATATTGCTGCAAAGAATGCAATTGGATCAGATTTATCAATCATCCTTTACATGTAGTAGCAACAAACAAGGTAGCTAGCCCCAAAAAAAGTAAAAGTGGGATTTTGGTGTGTTGGGACTTAGAATCATACGGCAGCTATGTTCTCTAATTATTTTGTTGTCCATATGGAAGGAATGTTGCTCATAGATTCTTTACTTTTTTAGACCCTGAGAATAGAACCAATCTAGTGGTCTAAACTCTTGTGGACGTGTCATGTCACCATCTCATCTCAACTTGTCCCAAGTCAGAAAAATCCAAGACTTGGGGATATTGATACTAAGTACAAGATTACACAAGGAAGTTTAAAGCATCTAAATTAGCTAATTTCGATGATTGTCGAGTTGTAGAATAATTGAAGTTTTATTCCAGATCATATAAGATGCTCCAATGGCTGGGAATAAAAAAAATCTTAAATTCTTGATTGGTTACCTGAATATTGATGTAATCTTCTGTATCATTAATGTATTCTCACAGCTGCAGCTCAAAATAAGCAATTAAAAAGTTATCAAGTACGATAAAAGAATTATCAACTTAAAAAAGTTCATACACCATGAGTTATTTGAATTGAACGTATAGAATCTTGCATGAGGAAAAATGAGCAACACATATCACAAAAGGCGTCCTTGTTTTAGTTCAATTTTTCATTAGGCCTACGTTTCTAAAGGGGGTTATTCTATTCTGGTCTTTGCCGACAATGTCCAGGCTATGCAAAATTGCAAATGAAATTTAGCACCAGGATTTTAGTGAATGTTTAGAAGGAACAAGCACATTACTGTACTAAACAATAAATGCATATGTAAAACATAGATACTGATATAGACCCGTGTATAGAAGACCTAACAGAAACCTGGAAAGAATTCTCCATCTATGCATGTATAGCCCCAAGCCATTATACTAATAATGCCAAGATACTTCTGCTTATAAAAAGAAAGAGAACTTTCAAAGTCACAAACTAACAATTTGTTCAGCAAACTAACAGACTAGTTCCAGAAACAAAAACCGGAGTTCCAACTTATCTCCCCACTAGTCAATTCAAAAATTACTCACCAGTCATTGATTACTAGCATCTGCCCTTCGTGGTTTTTTCAACTATCACGTCTCATATCAGTAAAAAAGAATCCACTGAAAAGTACCAATAGACAAAACATACAAACAAATTAAAAAGTAACTTATAAAATAGCAAATACCATGGTTAATTTTTTTAATGTGCCATCAATTTGCATAAAGTCGACCATAAATATATGCCCTAACGAAATCGACCTTAAATCCAGAAAGCATAATAAACAAAACAAACTTATAGGTTAATGTTGGTTCTTTCGAAATCACTTAATGGAGAGGAGAAAGAGGATAGGGCGCGGGGGAGAGAAGAGAGAAAGGGGAGAGGAGAAAGGGAAGATGAGAGAAAGAAGAGAATCAGGAGGGGAGAGGAAGAGCAGAGAATTGGGAGGAAAGAGAGGAGAGGGAAAGGAATAGAGTTGGTTCCGTGAGGTAGGATCCATTGGAAGACAAATACCTCTCATACATGTTGCAATCCTATTGGCCAGTGTGAAAATGGGTATTACATCCCAACCGGTTCTTTTTTTTTTTGAAATGGTGAATTCATTCATTATGCCGAAGTTACAAATGTGACTTATCAATACAGGAAAATCTAAATTATAAGCCAATCTACGCATCTGTTTTGGAGCATCCCCACACAAAAAATGGCAGACATTGTCTTAACTTCTAAAACTCTCCAAAGAGAGAGAGTGCACTCTATATAAAATAGAGTGACAAAGCCCCTCCATCCCCCTAAAGAGGTCGAGTATGAGACAATATTGCTATGGACACTAAGTCCAATAGCCTATTACTACAATATTACTAATAAAACTACATAATACTACACTACAAAACAATAACAAAACAACCGAAAATACAAGCACCGGCAAGAGCCCGATGGCACACCCACCGTAGGCATTGGCATCACGAGCCTAGAAATAGCACGAGTACCCAGCTCGTGTACAGACCACAACAACCTCCACTGCAGAGTTCGGTCGTATGTCTACTGGCCGTAACATCGTCCACCAATCTCGACTAGCTCTAGCCCCAGATTGTGACCGATCAAACAACTCATCACCCTGCTCCGTTAAAACAAGGATAAAGAATAAAACCAAAAACATCTCCGGAACGAAGGGACGAAACACAGAAGCAGTGGTGCATAGCAAAACCACTCTTAGAGGAGAGTCGACGGTCAGTCTATGATATCCCGGAGTCTGAGGTCCCAGAAAATCCAAGTTTTGAGTCGGCAGGTGGCGCGTGGCGGCCACACTCTGGTGCAATCCGAGACTTCATCCAGCGCATGTGGGCTGCTCTCCACTCCATTTGGCGCCGCGTTCGGTGGTCTTGAAGATTGGTGGCAAGCCAACATCCTGGTGGAGCGCGTGTTGGCGTTCGGCGGCTGGAAAGACCCGGTCGGCACTCCACCCATATTTGCCTGAAACACAAAACTAAAACGAAAATGAAAAACACAAAGTGTAGAAAATGAAAAGAGAAAGGGAGGGGGAAGGGGAAGGGGAAGGGGAAGGGAAGGGAAGAGAAGGGAAGTGGGGGGGGGGGGGGGGGCGAAGCTCCCACCCCCGTCGAGGTTCTAGAGTTTGGGGGGGTTTAGAGAGATCCCGAACCCGACCGGTTTTGAGCCTTTGTTATTATTATATATTTTTAATATCTTATTTATTATTTTAAATAAAAATACAGTTTTAATGCTCTAATCCCACACTTAGTGCATATTTGTAATCGTAGTGGGTAATATAGTTTTTAACTTTAGGGTTTATAACTTAGAACATAACTAATGGCTCTATTATTAAAAATCTATTTACCAACTATATGTCTAACACACTTTTAAATATATTACATTTATTTGAAAATAAATTTAAAACTATATTTTTTGATATCGAACTAACATAAAAGATGAGTTGATTTTTAAAAATTGTGATCATATCCTTGATCGTTTGAAAATTATAATTATCTGAAAGTTGTATGAGCATTTTCGTCTATATATAGTCTTTTTTAACATTATCCGAAAACGCATGTTTGAGAAAAAATAAAAATGATGATTTTCCTCAATCGTACTTTTTAACTGATTTGATAATAAAAAGTAGTTTAATATGTAACACTCAAACAACCTAATTTTATCATTAAAGAATTTTTAAGTCAATTTAAGCATTTTTAATACTCTTAATTCAATCCAAACAGGTGCTTAAACCATCAAAATTAAGACGTTACACTTCCAACTTCTTAAGAGTTATAATGTTCTGTTTATTAAGATCTAATGTAAAAAATGTGTCACGCGCACTGTTTATTTTAGACAATGTGATATATTTAAGTAGTAGTTGAAAGTAATATTTCAATTTTAATAATTTCAGGCACACGTGACAAAACATGTGTTGGTGAAATCTATTCTATCGTTTTAATTGTTTGTCTTAGAAGCATAAGTAATTTCAAAATACTTTTTTCAAGAGAGATCTTTGGTTTCAACTAACTACTTGTTATTTGCTTATGACGGTGTTATTTTTTGTAGAGCTTAGAAGGAGGAATGGCTAATACTTAAGGCCATTTTGCAAACATATGAAATGGCCTCAGGTCAATCTCTTAATATTCAAAAGACCACCATTTATTTTAGCTCTAATACAGATGCTAGCTTAAGGAAATTAATCACTAATGTAGAAGATGTGGAGGAGAAAGGAGGATACGAAAAGTATCTGGGACTTCCACCTATGGTTGGTAAATCAAAGTATCAAACTTTTCAAGGCATAAAGGAAAGGATATGGAAGAAAATCCAAAGCTGGAACAATAATTTCTTATCTAAAGCTGGAAAAGAGGTATTGATCAAGGCAGTGTCACAACCAATACCTACATACACAATGAGTGTATTCAAACTGTCAAGAAAGCTGTGTCAAGATATGGTAGCCACCACTCCTAAGTTCTGGTGGGGAAACAAAAATAGAGAAAGAGGAATCCATTGGAGGAAGTGGAGTCAGTTGGGGAAATCTAAATTTGGGGGAGGCCTAGGATTTTAAGATATTGAAGATTTCAATATAGCTTTACTGGCTAAACAGTGTTGGAAAATGCTGCAATATCCTAACTCATTGGTAGCTAGAGTATTCAGAAGCAAGTATTTCAAGAACTCTAGCATATTGGAAGCAAAGACAAGGCAGTTATCTTCTTTTATTTAGAAGAATATGTGTGCTGCAATGGGCTTGCTAAGGGAGGGGCTTATATGGAGAGTTAGGATGGGAAGAACATTAAAATTTGGCAGCATAGGTGGATTCCAAAGAAATCATCTTTCAAAATTCAGTCCCCTGTTAAGATTTTACAACTACTGTTAGCAAGATAATTTTGGATGAAACAAAGGACTAAAATGTGCCTCTTATGTCTGAGATTTTTTAGAAGGATGAGATAGATCTTATATGTAATATGCCAATTAGTAGAATAGGGGGAGAAGACAAGCAAGCCTGGATTTATAGCAAAAATGGTATATTTACAGTTAGGATTGCTTATCACTTGGCACAAACATTTAAGAAGAATACTGCGGGAGAGTCTTCAAGAGCTAATGAGGAAGTTTGTGTATGGAAGCATATCTAGGAGTTGGAGGTACTGGGATCCATAAGATTTTTATTGTGGAAAGCTTGCAACAATATTTTACCTACTAGACAAAATTTATATAGAACATAGGTGGTTGATACACCTTTATGTCCAGTATACCTAGTGGAAGATGAATAAGTAATGCATGCCATTTGGAGCTGTCCTTGTGCTCAAGATGTTTGGGTAGAAAAAGGAAGTCTTCTTCAAAAAAGTTCAAGTGGAGAACATGACTTCATATAGTTTTAGTGATCTTTGAGGAGGAAATGTGGCAGAAAACAACTAGAAGTAGTAGGGTTGATTATGAAAGGGATTTGGTTGAGAAGGAATAAAGTTATTTTTGAATCAGATTTTGCTAGTCCAAGACTGGTTGTAGAAACTGCAGTGAACAAAGTGGAAGAATTCAAAGAGGCTTAGTTACACAAGAGAAGCACATGCAGGCTTCGATTTGCAGAAGTAATAAAGCAATGGTTAGTTCTAGATAGAGGGAAGGTAAAGGTAAATTTTGATGCAGTTGTGGATAAGGTAAATCAGGAGGTTGGATTGGGGGTGGTAATAAGGGATTGAAATGAGGATACTTCCAAAAGTCATATGTAGATCAACCAATTATTGCTGAATGTATGGCTTTGTGGAAGGCAGTTGAGTTTTGTTCTGATTTGGGTTTTCGCCAAGCAATATTTGAAATAGATGCTCTCATGGTAATCAAGGCAGTTCAAAGCAGTGATATGGGTTTGACTTGGTATGGGCAACTAATAGAAGATCTGAAAATAGTGTTCAAAAATTCATTTGAGTGGAGCTTGAGGTTCACATAAAGGGACGGGAATATTGTTGCACATCAGTTAGCTAAGTTTGCACTACAATAGCAAGGGGATCAATGTTGGATTGAAGAGGATCCTAATGTTACTGATTTTCTAAATGACAGATTATGTAACATTTCTTAATTAATGGCACATATGATTTTCTTTAAAAAAAAAACTAACCAAAGTTTAGGTCCTAAAAGCCAAAAGACTCAAAGCACAAACGTCTACATTATTTTCGTTGGTATTTATGAACCAAAATAGTATTTGATATTAAAATTATGATATAGATACTTATCAAGACTCATGTAATATAGGTTTTATATTCCAATTTTTTTAAAATTGATACATCACATTTTTTAATTACAAAAATAAAATAAATGACGTACTTATCTAATTTTTACTTTAAGACAGTGAAAAACAAGTACAAATAAGTGACTGGAATTTTGGTAAATTTTAAAACAGGAAAAGAATAACGTGTCTCTATTAAAAAAGAAAAATAATTGTGATTCGCAAAATTTTGGTAATTTGAAATATGACTTAGTGAAATATAAAGGAAAAATGTTGTTTATATTTACAATTTTACTTTAATAATCATACGTGCTGACGTGTTAACTATTAAAAATTATAAAAAAAATTTAAATTCAAGATTTGAAATTCAAATTAAAAAAGAAAATACTAATAAAATGGGGCTACCACTCATAATATTAAGCATAAAATTGTTTGTACGTATCACACTACTCAATATTAAAAAAAAAAAATGCTATCAATACTTTTTTTAAATACTAAACAGTTTCATTCAAGATGAATAAGCCATGTACAAATAACTACAATAACATGGCAGTACGTAGCAATACTCTAAAAATAATAAGATCTGACATTGATGCCACCATTGAACTGGGTCATCCACTAGCCTGGCATGTCGTGCAAGCGAGCTGCCTCATTACCATGTCTACCAACATGGAGAACCTTGTATTCCTGAAACCGTTGAAGAAGAAGCTGAATTTTTGCAACCAAAGGACCATACTTAGAGAAATTAGGTTCCCTGGGTATTATAGCTTCAATAGTAGGGAAGGAATCCCTTTCCAATATTAGACCAGAGATACTTAAATGGAAAATCATTTGTAAACCCCGTAGTGCAGCGAAAGCTTCTATATCATCCACATAAAAATCACCAACTTCCTTTTGACTCAAAGCTAACAAAACTCTTCCTTTATCATCCCTTATAATGACTCCAATTTCTGCAATTTTCAAATTGTCTAGATAAAGCCCTATCAAAATTTAGTTTTACTTTAGTCGATAGTGGAGGCTTCCAAGAGAGCAACCTCTCATTCCTTACAATCAATTGATTAGATTTAATAGTACTGAAACTCTCTACATACACAAAACAATTATCAACAATCTCATGAAGTACACAATAAAAAATTTCAAATAATCGAAGATTCCTCTATTTTCAAGTATCCCAAAAATAAGAACTATAGACATATTAGCCCTCATTTAATCCCACAGCAAAACATCAAACTCAATATCATCATCCAACAACTTTAACCATATTACATCTATCAACCCATACTTGTCTAACAATCGAACACCTACATAAAGCATGGCTGCTATATTCAAGTTACAACTTGCATTGATCACAGGTGCCATTGAAAATAATACTCCTTCTCATCAAATTCAGTTTTGTGGGCAGACTATTAGTACAGGCTCGCCAATCAATATTCTTTACTTTATTAAGTAGCTTTAGATTTCACAATTTCCTCCAAAACTCATGATTGCCTTGTGAATGTGAACTTTTAGCTCCCCTGTCAGAATTTAACAAATCCAAAGCAAATTGGCACGCAGACTTAGATGAATACACCCCACTTTTATTACCACTCTAAATAAGTTAATCATCAACCCGAGAAATTAAAGGAGTTTAAATTATTCGATCAGTCACAAAATGAGAAAAAACAACTCGTATCAAAACCCCATTCTAGGTGATGAAATTCCTATTTAACAATTCACTAACTGTTAAGTCCAGATATAGAAGTTGATTAGAAGTAGGAAGGTGAGATAACAAAGAAGCTGAAATCCATCTATCATGCCAAATATTAATTGTATCCCCTCTCCCAACTCGCCATATGCACCCTTGAAGCAGAATTTAGGATTATGTAACAATTGTCACCCCTATTTAGCAAGCAAAGACATATTAAATACCTCCAAGTTCTTTAAAATGCATCCCTCCATGAAGTTTATAATTACACATTTTATTCTGACAATCCCAATGTATCTTATATTCTGATCTACATTGACCCTATCAAAAACCTTACAAACATCCTTTCTAAATACTTACAAAAGGATTTAGGCAATCGGTAACCGTTCATTGTATAAGTTGGCAATGCCTGAACAATTGTTTTTATTAAGATTTTTCTACCAGCTTGTGAAAGTAGCTTTTCTTTCTAGTCTTGCAATTTGCTCCAAACCCGTGCACTCAACTCCTTAAAAGTATTATTCCTGGAACGACCAATGAATAAAAAAGACTCAAATTAATCAACAACTATGTTTTCTCCAAATTAAGTTGCTGCCCTAAAGCAAGTTCATAAGCATTTAATAACTACTTAAGACATTCATTTCTAGGCTGAGTAGCTTGACATAACAATAGACTATCATCTACAACAAACAAATGACTTCTTGTTAGAGCATCGTTACACACTTTTACACCTTTAATCAATTGTCATCTCTTAGCATCTTGAGTAAGGGAGGAAAACCCCTTAGAACACAATACAAACAAATAGGATGATAAAGGATCACCTTGCTGCAAGCCTCTTGATGCTACAAAAGCTGAAGTAGGCACACCATTAAGAAGAACTTTGTAAAAAATTGAACTTATGCAAGATAAAGCCAAATACAACCACTTCGGATCAAAACCTAATTTGAGCATGACTTTTCCAATAAAACATCATTCCACCCTATCGTAAGTTTTACTCTTATCTAACTTCAATGACATCACAACCCTTCTACCTCTCTGCTTTTTCATATAGAGTGGACAACCTAAAAAACAAGGACATTATCAGTGATGAGCCTACTTAGAACAAATGCACATTGACTACTAGAAATCATTTGTGGTAAAATAAGTTTCAGCCTATTAGCAATAACCTTAGCAATAATTTTCAACCTATTAGTAGTGACCTTAGCAATGATCTTATAGACAATATTACACACTAATAGATCTATAATCTGTAAACTTCTCATGCTTCCTCTTCTTTGAAACAAGAACAACAAAAACTCTACCATGATTTAGAGATGATAGCAACAACCAAATCACCCACAATATAAAGAGTCATTTTCAATCTCTCATAAGTCATTACTAGAATCCCGAAAAAATTTCAAAACCCCAAACTCGAATCCCTGTCAAGTTTACTAAACAACCTCGTCCAATGTCCAAACCCGGCCATTGTAAAATTATCCCTCCTTCCTCCGCTCTCGTCGTCTCCTAATGCACCCCCTCCCTCTCCTTCCTCCTCTGCTCTCTCCTCTTATCCTGCATTCACCTCTTCACGTTACTCCTCATCTTCCATGGCCCCAATTCCTTAGAACCCACCAATTCTTCTCTTCCCCCTTTCACCACATCCACCCTACCTCTCTCACACCCATAGTTGACTCGATTTTCATCCCGAGGTGTCTAGTCTTGATTAGTAATTCTGAAGATGAGACATTGCGGGGTGGACATTGTGCTAACACGGTGTTCAATCATATGCTTGACTTTGTATCAAGGCATTTCTAGTCCTTTATAGAGAATAAAGAATATAATATAGATAGACATTTGTAATTAGTCATTTATCACTTCACTTAGGGTAGGAACAATTGGATTTCATTGCTATAAATATGCATTATTGAAAATAACAAAACATATATTTGGATATTTCCCTTCATCCCAAAAACTTATATTATTTCTTTGACACTAATGGTTGAAGTGAATTCTCCAAAGAGAAAATAGATTATGGGAGTGTGTGACTTGAACTATTGATTAGTCCGTGCAAATATATTCCTTATCCGCCACATTTGTTTGAATTCATAACTAAATGTGTCTTTGTTCCAACCACAGCATAAGCCCCCATACAAAGGATAGACTAGTTCACTTGAAGAGAATCTTTTCTAAGATTAGACTTGATTATGTGGTACGTGAACAGGCTCCATAAGATTCAGTAGAATAAGTGATGCGGCGTAATATATACAGATTTTGTTTTATCTATTTTGCTTACTTAATGGTATGGAAATGCACTCATTTCTTTAGCATTGACTTAATTATGATATGTGATACTATCAAAGTGCAATAAGGGATCTAAAGTAGAACAAAGGTTAGACTCTATTTGTAACAAGTAAATATTTTGTATGTTAAAAATCTTACTTTTTTTAATCTTTAGGGAATAAAATCCAATTGCAACGTTTGAGATGACCTAGAAAGCACTTGATCATGGTCAATTTTGTAAGCCTACTTGGGTATTGAGCATTTACTTGTAAGAACTAAATTACTTGCATTCATTTTATTTGTGCTCGAACCGGATGATGAAAGATTATCATGTATTAAGAGCTAAAATGGATCCATAATAATTCATCTATCTCAAAAATAAAAAAAAAAACTGACTTGAATGATCATGTATTAAAAGCTAAATTGGCTCAATCCATGATTGGAAACTATGAGATATAGATATAAAAGAAAGAAGACACTAACCCTAAGGGTCCATAGAATTTATTGTGGACCCAACATAACAATAAAAACGTTTAATTTGTTTCGTTTTATACTTTTTCTGTATTTAAGATCTTGTAATCTAGATAAATATATATCTGTAAAATATATACAATAGCATCTTTGTTTTGTATTCAGCTCAATCCTTTTAGTAAAAGATTGGGCCGAGTGAATTAATATTCAATAAAGAGAACGAGCAGAAATTACTGGATTACATTGGATTACTAAGTATCCATGCCTAAGAATTCAAACTTTATCTTCTTCCATACTTCACCAGCAACCGCTAGCTCAAGACTTCATTTACTAGCCTCATAAAGAATTTCATTACCCCCATGAGCAAGATAATATCCCTCATTACGAGCTTGTACACATGTTTTTAGAGCGCTGGGGAAGGGCTTGTTGGTCAAGATGGTCCGAGGGAGTTCTCATTTATTGTGATAAGGCGATGGGGAAGAGTTTCTGGACAAAGTGTTTGTGGGAATAGAGTGTGAACTTGCAGGAGTTGCCTTCGTTCTTTTACCAATTGTTGGTCTTACGTATCTAAGGATTTAGCAAGTGGGAGGTGATCGACGGAATTGTTATGTTTTTCGGGTTGAATACGAGAACACCATAATTAGTAAAGTCGAAGGAACCGTGTTGTCACATCTGACTTTCATAGTGAAGTAGGACCCATCTTTGTGGCTCGTGAAGCTGGTTTTCAAAGCTTTCAATTATTTGATGGTTGCTGTTTTGGTTTCAGTGGTAAGACCTGGAGGCTTAATGAGAGTTTGATAAGTATTTTGGAGACCGCGGTGCTCATTAAAGACAATGTGCACACAAGCTATTTGATAGAAAATCTCAGTGATCGTGAGCATCCTAAGAGTCTTCTTATTGTCTATTTAATAGTGAAATAAAATCTTACAAGACGTGTATATTGTCTTTAGACACATTGATTTATACATGGAAAGTGTAATAGCTGTAATATGTACATTGGATCAAAAAGGGAAGTTGCTAGCCATTGCTTTTGGTGGAGTTTCTTTTGAGAGAGTGGCTAGACGTTGCATGTGATGGAGTTTTCTTTGTTAGAGCAATTGAATATCCTGTAGCCGTTGCATGTGATGCACTTGGTAAGTCTTCTGATTTTGTGGGTTGATGTGTTGATTGATGAATATTACTAATATGCCCTTGCAAACTGTGCCAATGTACGAGGCCAAGTTTGATGCAAAGAGGAAAGAGAGCCAGGTGTCCAAGTGGTTTGGCAAAAAGATCTGCAAGTTGTAAAGAGATCGGGACATGACAGGTATGAAGAAGATCAAGAGCGACAAGTTCATGTACATAGTGGTAGTTGATCTCAATGTGTTTGCTTTAAACATGAAAAACTGGGTTAACAATCATGTAAAAGGCACTGAGATTATCACAAGTAATAATGGTGGTGTGTGTAATTTGATGCTGAGGAGATTATCACAAGTAATAATGGTGGTGTGTGTAATTTGATGCTGAGGTCACGAAGAAGAAAAGAGATCCAAGTGAGCTCAACAGTAGTTTGGGTCATAACTCTATATTCAGCTTCAGTGCTCAAGCGAGAGACAATATATGACTTTTTGCAGACCAAGAAATGTAGTTACTATTTAGAAATACACAATAGCCTGTAGTGGAGGGTCAGGCGATAGATCATCCAGCTCAATCTACATTAGAAAAGTGTAAAGATCAAGTGTAGAGTTGGAGTTGAAATGAAGTCCAAAATCAACTGTGCTTTCCATATATCTAAGTACATGTTTGACCATTTTAAAATGAGTTTTAGTAAGAGAGTGCATAAATTGAGACACAAAGTATGCAAGGTCAAGATGAGTGAGGGTAAGATATTGGAGAGCACTGACAAGACTGAGATAATGGGCTAGGTCAGAGAAATTTTTTGTTGACATAAGGCCTTTGGTCTTAGCCATCATGAGAGTGCCCATGGGCTTAAAATCAGTCATTTAGGCATGATCTAAAATGTCAAAAGCATATTTATTTTGGGTCAAGGTAAGGCCATCAGAAGTTTGAGCAATCTGGATACCCAAAAAGTAATGGAGAGGACCCATATCTTTCATGGCAAACGGACTACTAAAAGTCAAAATAAACTCATTAAGGAAATCAGTGGAGAAACCAGTGAGTAAAATATCATCAACATGTATGTAACGCCCCGGTCCCGGAAGTCCAGAGAGTTAGCTCTTATTACTTAATATCAACTTCAAAATCACAAATTATATAATCTGGAAAACTTCATAAAATATTAATTTATTTGATTAACCCAAATATCCATGTTCCTTCATAGGAACAACAAAGAAATTCTCAATAATAATAAATTAGAAACTCCCAAAAAATCAAAAATATCCTTAACTTAACATATTAAAATAACCGAAAATAAATAATTTATTAACTATGACTCTAAAATAAATACTTGTACCATTGGATACTTATTCCTCTACGACCTTCAAACCTCTCTAACACCTCTTATTCTTGTTCTCCAACTAAACCATCAAAATTATCTGAAAAATATTATGAAGGTAAGGGGGTGAGTTATCAATAACTCAGTAAGAAGAGAACATATATTAGTGTGCAAACATGAGCATTTACAGAGTTTAGAATGCAGAATAAAAACACTTTTTATTTTCAGAATATAGAGTTATAACATGTTATAAAAAATATCAGAGTGAAAGTTCAAAAATATTCTTATTTAAAATCCCTTTGGCACAACATAACTGAAACCTTACATCAGAACATAATTCATGTTTAACCCCCATGGTAGGGTTGTACGAATCTCAACGGCCAACCGAGAAAAAACTAGAATGTGAATCTTCTCCTTATTATTCTTGGAGCCCCGAGTGTGCATACAAGAAAGATGATGCAAAAAATCAATTTGCTTCCAAAATGGGTGCACCGGAAATTAAAAAAAAAGTTGGTACCAACCCAAATAGAGGCCACTGTTTTACACACGTGGTGAGGTTAGAATGAAATAGAAACATAAATAAAATGTCATGCCAGAGATTTTCAAAAATCACATCATAACATATCAGAGTACAAAACATCTTCAGAACTATACAAAATCAAATGACAAAAATATAATTTATGCATAAAATTTCATATTCGCTCTCTTCTGTACAATTTAGAAATAAAAAGTCAAAATAGCTCATGTCTACACCAGTCATGTCAGAAAATACTTTTATTCTTATACAGAATTTCATGAGTAATGTAAAACAAATAACTGAGATTGTTTCAAAATTATTTTCATAATAAAACATGTATACTTTTCCAAAATCAACCTTAATTCA
The DNA here is from genome assembly GCA_011037825.1 of Carya cathayensis. Classification (NCBI taxonomy): domain Eukaryota; kingdom Viridiplantae; phylum Streptophyta; class Magnoliopsida; order Fagales; family Juglandaceae; genus Carya; species Carya cathayensis. The sequence continues at coordinate 1,319,991 of QGSO01000189.1, forward strand.
TTTCTTTTATACAAAGTCTAATATAGGAACCCCACTTATTTGAACTTCTTAACTTCTCTGAATTTCCTCAATATAGTGTCAAACGAATATCAATCATCATCCATAAAAATTCATATAACTTGAATAAATCTCCATATGAACATATAACTTGTACTTACACTTGCAATACCGATTTTAATTCTTCAAAGCCTAAAATTTTCTTAATCATGAAAATACTAACACTTCCTAAATTCCTCAATATTCACTTAATGTTCGCTAAAAATAGTTTCCATAAAAACTTATAACCTAACCCAAACTAATTTTAAAACACAAGTCCAATACATCTTAAAAGATTAAAACAACCTTTTGAAGTAAACCCAACCTCAATATAAACAAATAAACCCATCTCAAGTTAAGCCCAACGTAAGATCAAAACACCTTCATTAAAAGGCCCATCCCATCCCGAACTGAAATCATCAGACTTGCCAATAGTTGAACTTTAGGGTAAGACCGTAATTTTACAACCTCTTGCATGCAAACCTAACAGCAACGTAAATGGCAAAATATTTCTAAAACCAGAAAGCTGCCTCTCACCTAAGAAGGAAATTCAAAACGGAGACACCGTGCGGCAGAGCAAGGCACAACCGAGCTGTGGATCGGTGACAACGAGCTTGCGACAATGGATCGCTGTGGTGCGGTGAAACTACCGTTGATCTGAGTGGCTAAGCATGGGAGTGAGAGAGAGTGTTGAGAGATAGAGAGAGAAAGAGGTCTGTAAGCCGTGAAAGGGAGGGTGAGACCGCACGGGATACTCACCAAGGGGGCAACAAAGCGACGGCGACAAGGTGGTTGGGCAACGACAGATCACGAAGCTGTTAGAGCGTCGGCGTTGTTGGGCTTCCCCGGCTGTGGCTGGTATCACTGCGTGAGAGGACGTGCTCTGTTTTGAGATGCAAAAACAAAGGTCCCTCGATAAGGTTGAGGGTGGTGTTGTCCGACATGGGTTCAAGGCTGGCTATGTCGAGGAGGTCTGGGCAGGTCTTCCTATGGGTACGATGGCCGTGTGGGGTGGGTCAGGTGGTGCATTGCTAGGACTACCGTGGCTTCAAAGTGGTGCAACGTGTGGGCCTCTAAGGCCATGATGGGAGGAAGAAAAATTGTGGAGAAGTTTAATTGTAGAACTCAAGGCTGCGGCAACTATGCAGGAGAGAAAATACTTGTGAGTATTTATAGAGGTGATTGGAGAAAAAAACCCTAAAGGAAAAAAAAAATAGAGAGGGTGAAAAATTGCATAACATGAATGTATATCCCCTATGCAAGCTGTTGTCGTGACTGTCGTGGGGATAGGAACGTGCATGCCGTGAATAAAACGGATGTGAAGCGTGATCAAGACTTTGTGTGAAGGGAATTCTAGCATGGTTATTATGGCTCGGGCTTTCTCTCCAAAAATCTTGGGCCCCGACAAATCCTTAAAAATACACTTGTTCCATAACTATCTTGACCCATACCAAGATTCTATCCAACCCAGAATATTTAATGAATTTAACTAACATGGCAAGCCCAATAAAAATTCCATATCTGCCAAAATATTATCTTAGGCCCATACTCTCTTCCAAATAAAAAAAAATACTCATAATCCCAAATGGGCATTTCATACCTATAAACTCAAAATGGGCCAGGTGCTGAACCCAGGTGTTACATATAGGAGTAATACAAGACAACTATAAAAGGAACGATAAATAAATAAAGATGAAACCATAAGTGAATAAAAAACTATTGAACTTATCAAACCATGCATGCAGGGCTTGTTTTAAGCCATACAAGGGTTTGTTTAACTTACAAATATGAGAAGAGTAAGTTAGGTGGGTAAAACCTGGGGGTTGTTTCATGTAGACGAATTCATGAAGATCACCGTGGAAAAAAGCATTCTTGACATCCAGCTCACAAATGTCCCAATGATTGATCAGAGCAAGAGTAATAAAAATCCGGATAGTGCTTGGGCGGATCATAGGAGAGAAAGTTTCATGGTAGTTAATACCATCCATTTGGTGAAAGCCTTTTGCTACTAAACGAGCTTTCAACTGATCAAGAGTTTCATCTGCATTGAGTTTGGTTTTAAAAACCCATTTGCAACCAATAACAACGATGGAGGAATCACGAGAAACAAGAGTCCATGTATTTTTAGCATACAGAACTTGCAATTCATCAAGCATAGCTTGGGTCCAACTGGGGTGAGTGAGAGCAGAGTGGATGGTTTTGGGCTCTTTGGGTATACTGGAGATATCGTGGAGGTTAGCATATTTGGGAGTGGGTTTGTTAATATCAGTGCGGGAGCTGGTAATCATGGTATGTGTAACGGGTAGAGGTGGGGTTGGGGAAGGTGAAGTAAAGGTAGGTGAAGAAGAAGGAGGGGCTATCAGGAGCGAAGAAGGTAGGAAGGTGAGGGTTTGGGCCAATGGTGGAAGAGGTGATGGGTGAGGGTAAGGGAATATTCAATTCAGGGAGAAGGGAGGAAGTAGTAGGGGGAGGGTGGTCCGAGGGAGGTGTAACCCAGATGTCAAATGTAGACAAAGTTTGGTCAGAGGGTAGGGGTAGATGAAGGTTCCCAAGATGTTTATAAGGAAAATTAAGTTCATGAAAAACAATATGACGAGAAATGTAAGTACGGAAAGTAGGTGGGTGATAGCATTTATACCCATGATGCCTATCACTATAGCCTAAAAAGACACATGGTAAGAATTTTGGATCAAATTTATTGTGCTTGGTGTCTCAAGTATATGGATAACATTCGGAGCCAAAAACACACAAACAGTAGTAGTAGGAAGGAGATTAATTAAAAAAGTAGCACTGGAAAAGGCTTCAACCCGAAAATCTTTTGGAACACCACTGTGGAAGATCATCATCATACCAAGTTCATGGATGGTACGGTGACGACATTCCACAACACCATTTTGTACATGGGTATGGGGGCATGAAAATTGGTGAATAATGCCTTGGTGATTTAAATGAGAGGTCAATTGAGAGTTAACAAATTCACCACCCCCATCAATTTGAAGATTTTTTTTTTTATTATTGAATTGACATTCTACATATTTTTCAAAAATTAAAAAAGCCGAGAAAAATCATAATTTTTTTAGAGCGGAATGAACCACATAAATTTAGAAAAAGCATCAACCAAGTATACATAATAATGAAATTTACCAACAAAAATAACATGGGCTAGTCCCCACAAACCACAATAGACTTTATCAAAAATAGCATGAGTTAAACTAAAAGAGGGTAACAAAAGGAAATTTGCTTAGTTTGCCTAACTGGAAACTTTCACAAACAGACTGAGCTTTATTGGAATAAAAAATTTGAATAAGTCATTTGAGTTTGAGGACTTGGATAGTAGAGGCCTAAGGATGTCCCAAATGTTGATGCCACACGTCTTCAAAGGCAGTTCAAAAAAGGGTGGAGAAGTGTGCTTCCTAAGGTGTAGATAAGGTGTAAAGATTTCCCTTCTATCGTCCACTCATTAGGACGCAATTGGTCTCTCATTCCTTAACAACAAAACTAACACTATAAAATTCACAGTTATATGGATAATCATTGGTAAGTTGCCCAATAAATAACAAATTTTTTGCAAGTGCCGGCACTAAAAGAACATCACGTAACTTAATTCTAGTGGTACCATTATTTATGTATGTATCACCAACATGAATAATAGCATGAGAACTACCACCGCTAATAATAACAGCATCAATACCAAAATAGTAACATAAATTTTCAAGATACCTAGATTACTTGTCAATGGGCAAATGCTCCAGTGTCTACAATCCATTCATTATCAGGATAAAAGATTTTCCAACATCATCGTGGCCAATGCTCGAGGAATATCATTAGTTTGAATGAGTGATTGAATCTGTTGTAGCACTTAAGAGTAACATAGCCCTTTTTACCACAAATTTGATAGGCGTATTGTAGGTCATGGGCCTTAGTGGTGATGGGCCGATCGCTGGGTTCACGTGTAGAAGAGGGAGCTTAAGAAGCCCTTGTGTGAGACCCTTGGGCCAAATGGTTTGTAGGGTGAAACCCGCGGCCACAAGAGGAGAACCCTCGTTGCTGCGAATAGCCACCACCACGGTGATCCTTGGAGGCCAATGCACCTATTTGCTGTCCATAGAAAGAAAAGGAAGAGTTAGATTCATGAAGAGAAATGTGAATCTCATACCCTTGGAGAAGTGGAAGGATCTTGGCGTAAGATGGCATGGGAGGTTTTAGCATCGAGGTGGTGACCAGTTCATGATGGGCACATAGGTTGTTCAATAGGGAAAACACTTTCATCTTGTTAGCAACTGGTCGTCCAATCGAAGCCAAGTTGTCACACAAGCCCTTGAAGGTTTGGAGGTGGTCTGCAAGGGGCGTCATGGGGTCCTTATTAAGGTATGTCAACTGTTGAATGAGGTGAAACTCTGGCTCCTGAGAGTCGTGAGCGTATGCTGCCTTAAGTGTCGCCCAGACCTGGTGGGAAGAGTCTAAACTCACAACGAGGCCAAGTGCGTCTTCCGAGAGGGTGCCAATGATCCACCTCCGTAATAATCTATCAGATTCACGCCATTAGAGGTAATCTAATGTGGGTTTTGATTTATTCGATTGATGATCCATTAGAAGAAGTCTCAAATTTTGGAGCGGCAGAGTCTGCTTGTAGCAGATGGTGGACTAGATCTTGGCTCTCAGCCAAGATTAGTATTTGTTCATGCCAAAGAGGATAGTTGTTGTTGGAGAGACATATGGTAACAAAGTTACCCACGTTCAAGGCAATGGTGGCCATGGAGGAAGACTCTCTTCACTCGTACGTTCTTTGATATCATAAAGACAATGTGTACTCAAGAAGTTTGATAGAAAATGTTAGTGATCGTCATGAATATCCTGAGAGTCTTCTTATTATCTATTTTATAGTGAAATACAATATTACAAGATATGTATATTGCCGTTAGACACATTGATTTTTACATGAAATGTGTAATAGCTATAGTATGTACATTGGATCAAAAAGGGAAGATGCTAGCCATTGCATGTGGTGGAGTTTCCTTTGTTAGAGCAATTGAAGATCCTGTAGCCGTTGCATGTGATTCACTAGGTAAGTCTTCTGATTTTGTGGGTTGTTGTGTTGACTTATGAATATTACTAATACTCACGGGTATTGATATTACAAATTTACCGTGGGCTCAACGTCTTTTAACATATTACTAGAAGTTTCAATTTGAAACTGGGCTTGTAAAAGCAAACAGATCCATGAAGTAGTGGGTGAAAGTGAAGTCGTAGTCTATGAATGCTATGGGTGTCCCATTGAAACTAACACCTTCCAATGCGCTCTGTGTAGGATTTGAAAATGAGTTATGCTTTGGATAGTAGACATTCACAAAAAGCTCAATTGTTGTGCACTTTATTATTTCAATTATAAATAATAAATTTATTTTGGTTATAATTGGTAGATTTTCTATGGCCTCCTAACTGTAGTTCACTAGGAATGAAGAAGATGCATTATTGTTAGCTGGGTATGTATGCTTATGGCAAGGCCACCATTGGGACTGTCTGGTGGGATTTAAATTTTAAGATAAGGTGATCATGCGTTTCGCTTACGCTGTTATGGATCAGAATAAGGGTCGCAACATCTTTTGACAGACAATTCTGTATGGTGAAGCAGAAGTTTCAAATTTAATTAAAATATTTTGTAAACCATGTATCAGGGGCTCGTCTTGATGGACCCATCAAGTGCCGTTTATTATATCTTCGATTTTCTGCTGCCTCGCTTGGTTTTTTTGGGGAAGGTAAGTACTTGTTGGCGCTTGTTAGCTTTCTTCTGAAGCTCAGTATCTGTGTGTGTATTTCTGCGCGCGCGTGTCCGCTTAATTCCGTAGTTGACAGTTCATCATTTTGAACTTTGATTGAAGTAAAGCTCAGATTTTGGTTCTTATTATTGTATATTAGTTGATATTTGAATGCAAGGATTTGAATTCCACACTTCACATTAAAGCACTATGTTTGCAGGACACATGCAGAAGTTGAACTCAGAATTTGGAGTGGCATTTGAGCAGAGAGTAGCAAAGTTGGAGTTTCTAGATTATCTTATATCTTGGGTCTCTTTGGCGAAATTGGAGTTTCTGGTTCTTCATGGGCTTGTTTGGGTTTCTTCCTTTCACACGAGAATGAGGTATAGCAATCAGTAGCAGAATGATTGTAGTTGAATATCTACTATTTTATGGAACTACTGCGGGTAGGGAGGAACTTCGCTGGCGAGTCATTCTCAAGTGCTTTCTTGAAGATCCATAATTTTCTAATAAATCAGAATTTGGAAGGTTTGTAGGCTTTTTCTCGGTATATTTTCCCCACAAAGCATCTTGCCATGGTGTTAAATATGATCTGCTCCGTGTTTTTTCAAAAAACTGCAGCAGGGTTTAATACTGCTGGTACTGAGTTGGGGAAAGCAACAGAGACAAGGATAGTTACAAGATTAGAAGACTTGATGCGAGTGACTGGAAACCCATGTGCTTTTTCACCAGAAAAGTCATAATGTTTTGGAGTCAACAACATGACTGTAGAATGTAGCCTTTAAAAATACTATAGTATTATATAAAAATAATTTTATAAATTTATGTAATTTGATGTGGTTTATTATATTATAAAATTATTTTTATTATAAAATTAATCTAATAAATAAGATGAAGCCACTTTATTATATAAAATTATTATATATAAATTGCGTGAATTCAAAATCAAGAAAGAGAAGAGAAGAGAAGAGAAGAGAAGGACAAAGATATGATATAATTCATTGGCCAAGAGTGGAGTAATTTCTTCAATACAATACTTTAGGTCTCCAAAAACAAATAATAAAAAGAATAGACTATGGCCTTTCTTTTTTTTCAAACTTTATTTTGAGGAGGAAATCCCAACTCGCATTCTCACCCACGTTTAAAATCAGATCACTGCCCACAGTACACTGAATTACGCTCTCGGACCGACCGAGCAGATAGAGCTGTTTTGTTGTTAACAGGGTCACGGAGCGTGAGAGGCAGTGCGGGAGCGTGGAAGCAAGAGGGAAAATGAACGAGGAAGCGAAGAGGAGCATCCCTTCTGGCCTGACGGTGAAACCTTCGATCTCAGACGACCGTAAGCCCTCGTTGGCGGCGGCGACTCCTCCTTCCGGAAAGCGCGTCATTATCAAGAGCGCCGACATGCTCCCCAACATGCAAAAGGAGGCCGTAGACACTGCCATCGCCGTCAGCTTCTCTCCGATACTCAAAAACTTTTTCTTTTTTCTCCTTTTGAAAGAAATCTTTTACATTTATAAATTTGTGATTTTCTTCTTCAGTTTTTAAAATTCTTGTCTGATGTGTGGGAATGGGAACTATTAGGCATTTGAGAAGCACGGTGTTGAGAAGGACGTTGCAGAGCACATAAAGAAGGAGTTCGACAAGCGACACGGCTCCACCTGGCACTGCATCGTTGGTCGTAACTTTGGTACTCCCCCTTCCCCTTCATTATTGCTCACTTTCGGTTTCTTGGTTTTTGTTTTCTTCTGGGATTTTTTTTATAGTTATTTTTCTGGGTTTTATTGTGGTTTAGTTTTAAATATGATGATATGTATATGGAATCGTTTTGCGCTTCTTGTTTGTACTGGTCATTGGGTAATATTTGCTGTTCGATTTGAGTATAGATCTACTCTCAAGGTATCGATTACATGCTGGGAATGTGGTTGAATCTAGCCATATTACATTCCTGTTTATGTACTTTGCTTGCGTTTTTAATAAAAACTTGGAAGCAGCACCGAAGTTGATGGGTGACACCGAGCTGATAGTATTAGACTTGATTGGAAAAAAATTGTTTGATACTTAGTTTAATGACAAACTACAGTAAAATCTCTAAACGCATTTGATCTTGGATTCAGCTCATTCTTAAGCCTTAAATCCCACTTATTGGCTGGACCTTTCAATTAATGTTGTTAGTGTCTTAAGAGTGGCGGAAAGCAAGGAAAGCAAGTTCTGATCTTGATGCACTTCATGAAGCCACGATTTTCCCTATTCTGTATAATATCTTATATATCGATTATGATTGAAAGCTACTAGATGTGGAGAGGCTTTTCTTGATATTTTTAGCTGAATTAATCGTAAAGGAAAGGAGAAATAATGCAATTAATTGCATTACTTGAAACTAACTAATGCTTGGGGTTGTGAGATAGTTCATCAAGAACATGTTAAGTATACAAACTTGCTGTTCAAGCCCATATAGGAGTTGTGATACACTACCCATGCAATAGGCAGCCCATCATGCTGTGGGTTTCTTGTAGTATGTTTGCCTGTGTCTAAGTATGTTATTTTTCTAATACTACTCTGGTGCATATTTTAGAGTTCTGCATATGCAGTGCATTGTGTTAAGGCATGATAAAGAGTGGTAGACCAAGTTCTGTTAGTGAGTATCTAAGCTAATAAAACATTCGGGCCATTCCTTGAATCCTGTAGTTTTCAAATGACTTGTACCAGAACTTCCATTTACATGGACACTCATTTAAATTCAATGTCATATGTTGACTGACCATTATAAGATGCCGGTTCAAAGTGATATTAAACTGTCAAATGTGAATTGGTGTTTTGGTTAGTTGGATTACTCTGTCTTCTAGATAACAGTTGGAAACAATTGTCTCTCATTGCTCATCTTCTTTGCTATGACATTTTGAAAGTTAAAACCACAAGCAATATGTTTCCTTTTAGCTTGTCTGCTTCTCAGGTTTCCTTCAGGTGTGTGGGGGCATTATGCTTGCTCCAAATTGCCTTGTAAGTTTTCAGCATTCCTCAATGTGCAATTCTGTAGGTTCAGTACAAACCTCTGGCTCCAAATGCGGACAGTTGCTTGATATCTGCTTCCATGCGAAATCTTGGCTGACAACTACTAAAATAGCAATGGCCCTTAATTTTCAATGTTTCTTTTTTTTTTTTTTTTTTTTGGTTAAGTAAAATTTTCAATGTTCTTCTGTTGATGTGCAAATACAGGCAAATTCTTTGGTTTGCTTTCCTGAGTGACGTTGACCTTCCAGCTCCAGACATTTGTGCCAAAACCAACCCCATAAATTGTTGCTTGGCCTATATAAACTATGATACAAATATACATGCATCTATTCATTCTTTGAACAAATAGAAAAATTCACATTTTCTTGTTCCCATTTTTATCGTTTCTTAGTGTTGAATGTTTGGTAAACCTGGAACTACTTATAAAAAAAATATCTTGTTGACACATTTACTTGTTTCATGTGCAGGTTCATATGTGACTCATGAAACAAACCACTTCGTTTATTTCTATTTGGATCAGAAGGCTGTGTTGCTATTCAAATCTGGCTAATTATCATTGTGATGTTGACGAAGATGGTAACGTCGACAATGACAAAATTTGTGATAAAGACACTATAATTAGAACCTGTACGTGTTTACCTTGTATATCTCGTACCACTTGAATTGGCTTGGAACTTTAGATACCCGAGCTGTTCTTGACTCGAGGGCAATTAGATGTTTCTGGGAAGCTAAATGAGTCCCAGTTGCTTTATCTAAAACTTGATTAGCACATTGGGGCTCAGTGCATATCTATGTGATCTGTTCTAGTCCAATTTGAAGTTAGTATTGAGGTTGAATGAATGTCCCGACTTCTTCCGTCCTTGCTGCAAATAGTAGTGGAAAAAGTAGCTTATAGGACTAGGAATATCAAGAACAGTGAGGCCAACCTAGTAGGATATCTGGATGAAAACTTATCGGCCGCATTCCAGACTATAGAATTGTTAGTTAGCTTGTTTATCAGAGTGACAATGTTGTGTATGGCTTTGGTATTCCCTGATACACTGGATATCGAAGCTTATAGTTGTACCTGGATCTTTTTCAATATCGTGTAATATTATACATGGTGTCAGATTGCATGGAAACTGGTTATTCAATCTTTAATCAGAAGAATGCTTTAGGAAATTTGATGATAAAACGCTCCTGTGCAACTGGAAAAAAGTTCTTGAAAGTCTTCAAACGTACGACCGTGATGAAGCTAAGTGAATATGTGACCCAACACCAACAGGAGAGAGCAGGTGGAAAGTTTATTTGATTCGCTTTTGAAATGGAAGTTTGGGCCGTTGAATTTCAATAGACTTTGCCTTGGATTTGGGACTTTAGACCTAAGGAAATCATGTGGTGGGGGCGTCCATTTCGATTGACGACGGCTTATTTCCTATGTAAACACAGTTGACCGTTAGGGAAGTCGGCTCAAAAGCACCATAAACATATAAAGTTTGACTTGGAAAAAAGTTGCATTACTGTGGTGTCGTTGAAAGAAATGCAATTGCATTGCTCTATCAGCTGAATGTGGTGTCTTCGAAGCCGGGGGATTCAATATCATAGTTCAAATGGGGGCTGGCTGAATGTGGCAATGGGGTGTGTGTGTGTAGGAGAAACAAGCATTCAGCTTTCCTTCTCTCTACTTTCTTTTTTAAGGGTATCTGATTTGGTGTAGCTTAAGAAGAAGATATTATTCCTTTCCTTGGTGTAAAAGTGGCAAACTGAATTCTCACAGAACGAACACAATTCTCCATCTTCTCAAAGGGATTGTAAAATGCATCTTTACCCGGCGAGACGAACAATTGCCGCTTCTCTTTCCAGGAATGTAGGATGCAAGGTCTGAGGGCCCGAGGGGCATAGCATAAAGACAAATAAGTGGCAACCCCTATTTAGTATTTATTCCTATTATCTAGTATGCCCCCCCCCTCTCTCTCTGTGCTCCCTTATGTGCTCTTTCTAGGGTCCACGTTCCAACTTTCAAAACTGCATGCCCACATCGGAAAGTATAAGATTCTAGGCTCCAAATTCCTGACCCCATTATTCAATGTTCTGAACCATTATTCAATGCTCACCTTGTGGGCGATTTTCACCCAGAAAACGTGCATTTCTTGAATCTCTTTTTTTTGTTTGTTTATTGGCCTGACATGTAAGGATGGCCATGGCCATATATGTATGTGTGTGGGTGTGTAGAGTCATGGCTGCCATCACATAAGATCAGAGGCATATTGCCCCTAGGTGTGGCATATGTTCCGATCAAATTAAGTACCATATACGTTATGTTTTGGATCAAAATGTGAGTATTCTTGAATTTTGAGTAAATCCAATTGATTCACGGATTTAGAAACCATAATAATTTGAAGTGATACGTAGGAAACGATCACTCACTCCTTGTTACCGGTACCTGTCACCTTTTACGGTTAAAAATTGGAACTACATTTATTTTTGTCTAACCAATTTACATGCCCAATATTAGCTCTGGTCCAGTCAAGAACGGGGGGTACTGACATAAAGTGAACATAGAGCAATCAGAATCATTTCCTAGCATTATTGCAATAGACAAACAAGGCCTTACCAATTTCATGATAGAGATGCATACTGGTGCAGCCATGTTTAACAAAAATGAAAAAAAGACGAGCAAATTAATAAAACAAAGCAAAAAACAAAAGAACAAATAGTCGAAGTTCTGATGTAGCAATGCTGGGACCATGACATGTTTGTTTCCTTGGTACTACCATTTCTTCATTAACTTACGTACCATCTTTCCTAGTTCCATTAAAACACTACTGTTCTTTCCATTGATGTACCTAGACTTTCACCCCCACGATTTTCACTGAAATGAGCATCCGAGGACACAACATTTAAGGTTTGCTCTGTCATCTTCGCATAAAGAACAAAAACCATCCAATTGCTCGTCCCAAAGTGCTAGCAAGACGATAACTTTCGTAAAGACAAACACTTTCTCTGATTTTAAGATTCAAAAATCAAAACCATAACCTAATCAACTAATTAAAACAGTTCATATAGAGTTTGAATACCATTAATGCCCTCTTAACAATGACACAAAACCTACACGTCTCCACCGTTGTTTATGCACCAAAAACCATGGGCACTCACACATACGTTGGGGGGGGGGGGGGGGGGGGGGGNGGGGGGGGGGGTGGTAATAAGTCAAAAAAGACTTCTTTGGCTTCATACTAGGAAGCAAAACGAAAGGACAGAGGATGTCAGTCATTACAAAACCAAGGTTAAAACTGGAATACAAAAAAAACGCCATTTTTCAGTTTAACAATTTTCCTTCTCCTCTCAGTACGCAAACCCTCCCGCTCCGTTTCTTGTCCCTTTGCGGTGATGATGAGCCGTCGAGGAGGAAGACGATGAAGATGGAGATGGAGAAGAAGAAAAAGACGAAGAACTGGGTTTCATGGCAGCCAATGAACAGTGGTTTTTACGAAGACTCTCTTCCTCGTCCATAAATATCTGCCTGCACCTGCACTCCACACTACAAAATGCCCTGTCTCCTCTGCATAATGCATATTACACCACAGATTATAGTACCCAAAAATCAAATCTCTAAAAAAACAAACCAACCCATGATGTAAAAAATAAACCATGAAAAACACATAGATGAGAAAGAAAGAAAAAGAGATAAGGCTTAGAAAGATCTGGTTTAGGGGCTTACTTGTACATGTAGATGTCTTTTCCGGACAAGAGCTTTTGGTTACAGAGGAAGCACCGGTCAAGGAAAGTGGGTCCCGGAAGAAGATGATGAAGGTTTCTACGGGAGGGAGGAGGAGTAAAGGGAGGAGGCAGAGAAGGAGAGGAGTTTTTTGTAAGCAACATGGTAGTCTTGTTGATAACCTGCGCGGGGGTCTTCCTGCTAACACCACCCTTTTGTGCTTCCAGTACTACACTCAAACCCGCCATATCTCATTCTATGATCCGTTTCTCCTCACTCTCCAACTCTCTCTGTGTGCAGTCTGGTTATGGTGCTGGTGGTGGTGACGATGGAGGAGACGGTTTGGTTGATGAAAATCTGAGAAAATTAAATAGAAGCGAGAGAGAGAGAGAGAGAGAGAGAGAGAGAGAGGCAGTGAAGGAGAGAACGGGTGGCCTGGTGGAGGGTGTGGTACGGAAGAGTGGTGTAGTGGGGCCCCTACAGCTATGGAGCAGTAATAAAAACGATTAGCGAAGCGAACGATTTGACTGCTTTTGTCGATCAACTGCCACGTACGCTCTTTAGCTTCCATTTCATTTTCTTTATTTTTGTTTTTCCAAGTTTGTGGGTTATTTTGTCTGCTTGTGTTTACGTTTTTTAATTAACTTTGAGTTTCTTAAAATTATTTATTTATTTTTAAATCTTTCCTTATAATTGGTATAATCTCATAATAACCATTCTATTTATATTTCGATTTATAAAAAATACAACTCCTTTTTTTTTTATTTATTTTATTTAATGTAGACTGTGCCTTTGGTTTTCAAAGACAAATCTATTAGCTAGTTAGATAGTTTTTAATTTTTATTTTATTTTTTTCAGGCTACGAACACGGTGCTCCTCCACACAGAGAGGCCACCAAAATACTTATAGAATAGGTAAAAAAAATATTTATCTCTTTTTTTAAAATATTTTTTTGAAAAATAAAATTCATAAATTTATTAAAAAATATTTACTTAAGTAAAAATAAATAAAAATAAGAACCCACAACCGTTGGGCCATCGATGATCACCTTCTATGAAAGAAGAAATTATATATATATATATATATAAATATATTCTTTCTTGGGTTGTGTGATATTTATGTATCCAAACCAGTCAAAGAGTTAGAAGCTGTCTGGATTTGTTTTCGTGTAGTATTGTTTTGGCTTGGTGATGTTAATGTACATTCTGTTGGCTCATCAACCTACTTATATTAATTTATAACAATTTTATTTATTATCCTTATCCATTATCCTTATTTTAATTTTTTGTGGTATATATGTAATAAATATAAGAGTTATACAATTCATCATCCCACATATATATCACATACCATATTTTTTTATTTTTAAAATTTTTTTTAGGTTTATTTTTTTAAAATTAATTGAATTCTTCTATTCATTATATATATATATATATATATATCAAATATTTGGTAAAAAAAAAATGTGGTGTGTGGTCATGTGTGAGATTATGTTAAGAATTTTTTTAAAATAAAATAATTCAATTTGTTAAAGAAGAACAAGAAAATAAAAATAAAAAATAATATAAAAATATATAAAATGTTTAATGTGAGATTACGAATAATATAAATGTATAGCGTAAAATAATGAGTAGACGCCTCATCTTCCCATACGACGGCATGCATTTTGTGGACTCGTGGGTTTGCAGGAGGACTAGGACTGAGATCATCCATGCATGAGACACAAGCCCACGTGAAAGGCAACCCCAATCCCCCGGCCACCAACGAACGGTTAGCGAATTAATTAGCATCACTTCCTTTTTTTTAGACTTAAGAATAATCTAATCACAAAATTAGAGTTCTAATTGACACTACTTCTTGGTGCCCGCCCGAGGATTAATTAAATTAATCTCTCTCAATAAATAACATGCAAAGTTTAAAAAAATTTCATTAAAAAAAAACAATTATTTGTAATAAATTATTTACTATAAAAATGATTGTTTGCAACCAGATATTTATTTTAATAATAAATGATCATTTTTCATCATAAATAACTATTAAAACGTGTTTTCTTATAATGATTAATTAGTTAATAAAAGTGATAATGAATGGATTAATCGTGATCGATCCATTTTATCATTAACATTAATCTTTGACGAGGATACGTACGTAAATAAATAGACAATATTATTTCCTTCATCGGGTGCTTAATTTTTAAGAACTTGATCGACTTTAATATTAATTATTTTTCTATATATACCCTTATCCAATAATCTAGCTAGCCGAACCGCTTATATTTATATTTTAAATGTTTAATTGATCAATTCCATGGTGTAAAGTGTCATGATTTGCATTGGGTTTACGGGAAGAAATATCTATTGGTAAACGACGTTGGGACAGACATGCTAGCTTGATATATACAACGTCTATGCAAATGATAAGATTGTTTGACCCAGTGCGATAAAATGATTTGTCACGACAACTTGTTCACCAAGTATAATTGCATGTGTTAGATTGTCATGTTAGTACTTTAAGAAAATTAATGAGCCAAGTTGCAGTAAAGAGACTTTTGAAAACACAACATGAATAATATGATCTAATTAATTAATGCCCAAATAATATTATTTTATTTTATTTATTATATATATCACTGTATACGTACGTACGACATATCACATATGCATACATTTGGCACCCAAAACTCAGTAATATTAATCCATAATTTTTCAATAATATATATTACACATGTAATAATGTTATTATATATTCATTATCCTAAGTTTTATCATCTTTAATCATATTATGTACGTACTAATATTATAATAATTTTAAGCAGTTTTTAAAATCAACCACTTAAATGAAAAATAACTTAAAATATGACATGTCAGTTTATATGATTAGAGATAATAAATTTAAGGAAGAATGAATATATATAGTGAAAATATATTTATAACTGTAAATTTTACAACCATTACATACTTATTTTTAAAAAAATAAATAAAACATAAGATCTATATATAAAAAATTAATTTTTTAATAATAGACTTTACTTTTTTTCAAATCAATTACATAACGTTTATGTATTTTACAATTATATATAGAATTAATACTCGTACATAGATATCTTCGAACAACTGATATTATAACAGATATGTAACCATGCATGTTCATGATCAGAGGACACGCACACATGCACACACATGAATATTATNATATATATATATATGTATTATATAATATATCCCATCTATACGTTTTAACTTTTTTATTCAAAGTAAAATCTTGAGAGGGAAGATCGATCCAATTATGAAACAGCTAGGAAAAAGGAAAGACCCCACGAAAAGATTAGGTAAGAGGAAGTACTAGTAGGGGAAGCATATATAGATGATGATGATGGGGGTATAAGCCAAAAAGCCTCTCTTTATTTGCATGACACTCGATCTAAAAGCAGCTTTTCCGAAACAAATCATTAAGACCGGGTTGCGGGGTTTGATAGCTACATTTTTAATTATATATATTAATTAATCATTTCTATACTTAAACCTACCTTTCGCTGTTATCCTCACCTGCAGTGATCTTTACGCTACAGCAGATCGAACTGATCATCATTCTAATCTTATCCTTATCACATGCATGGTATTGATCTTTATTGGGGAGTCAAAGTTTTTTAGTTTAACCTATAATACACGCTTATTTTGATCAGTTCTTTGACGATATATATGAGAAAGCAGCACATACGTATAAGCTTGGGAACTCAAATAGATCGTATATCATGTGATGTATAATTAAGGATATTGCAGCGGGCTTTCAATTGCATGTACGTAATTTACTATTACTTGTCTGTTTTTCCTTATAATCATGATCATCTTCATCTTTCCGACCTAATCCATTATATGTATGGGATATACTCCATTAAAAAGCCTCTCCACGTACACTTTAGTTTTCTTATATATATATATATATATATCAATGGATCATAGACATATGGTGATTATAATGCAATATGACAGAAGAAGAAAGATAATTGGACAGGGATGAGCTCTTCAAAGGAGACCGATCGACCATGCACGAAACGAAGATTATAATCTGGCATGGTTATTGAAATTTGAACGATTTGAAATATAATAATGTCTATAAAGAATCAAGTTTAATGTTGGTTCATTAATTATCCGAAAATGATTTTTGGAGCGTGTTGACTATATATTAATCCTTGGTGTCGGCAGATCATTTATGTCAAAGTACTACGTACTGGTCATATTAGCTAGCTAGCTAGCTATGTTTCCGTATGAAACTTGCCCTCTCATCACGATTCTTCGAATGAAGACAAACACGCAAAGTATTGCTTCAAGTACGCCGGCGGGGGTTGACGATGATGATCAGCTAGGCCTCGGTTTTATGCCTGTGATTAATAATCTAGATAGCTAGCTAATTTCGTAATATAATTTCTATAAATCCTATCTTAATTAATCTAGCTGGTAAATTTTTACGTAAAATCTTATATCACATTTTTATTTAATTAAAATAAAAATTTTAAAATAATATATATTTAAATAAAAAAATAAAATATATATTAGTTAAATAGAAGTATATGGTATAAAATTTCTTGTAATATCTATCAATCAGTTTAGCTGACCTACCCACCTAGCCCATGAGGTGAAAATTATAAAAATGCATGCATGATAATCTGGTCACGTACATTGGATGTATATGATAAATAAAGATCACAAAACCATCGTGGTCAAATTAAAGTAGGAGCATGCATGCAAGTTTGGTGGGAAGACTGAAATCATGTACAGAGAACATGTGTTAATCTTGAAAATGCAAAACAGAAAGAAGATGTCTTATTGTTTTCAGATTGGCTACACACAATTTTATTCAACACACTGAATTGTCACATAAGAAATTACTTCAACTCAATTGAGTTTTTCAACGGAAATTTTAATCGTTTGAAAAATTGTGTAGTTTTTTCCCGATGGCTATATATATATATATATATATATGTACTCTAATCAGCTAATTATATATTCAAAGTCAAACCAAAATGACAAAAGAAAGAAAAAAATAACAAACAAAAAAAAAATCATGATCCCCGAAGCTTGTTGAACCGATGGGCAATTGGATTCAAAGAAATTACTAGAAAAAGACAAAAATAAAACCCCCGAAAACACCAAGTGATTCAAAGAAACATAGAAGAAAACAGATCATGTTTGACAAAGGTGGTCGCAAGCTGTATGTTTTTAGTGGTGCAGGCGAGGCCGCAAGTTAATTAGTCTCCAGTATAAACAAAAACAATAAGATCGAGATAAAAATAAAAAATAAAAAAGATAGACATGAGAAGGAACGACGTTAATGTGTTGGGGCGGTACAGAAAAAGTAGCCTGCTTTCGTTTTGGTTTTTCTGTGGGGGTTGAACTTGGAGCAAGGTGAGGTGTCGCAAGGTTTTTCCGTGGGGGTTGAACTTGGAGCAAGATGAGGTGTCGCAACAATAGCTCTTCTTTTCTCTGCTTTTTTTGCCTTCTCTCTCTTTCTTCTCCCTGCAGTCCCTACTCTCTGAAACTACAAAATGCAGCGTGAGCAGTACAAAAGATTCTTTCTTTTTATATAAAAAGCCGGCGCCATAGGGGACAGGTGGCGGCCCCTGCTACATGTCCCCCCTCGACTCTATCCCCATTTTAACTAATCATCATTACTCTTCTTCTTATGCTCTTAATCCCTTCCTAATAATCATTATTAACTGGTTCGATAGAAGAGGAGTGATCGAGATCTGGGCCACGTGGACGGTCAGATTAATGGCTAGGGGTGTAGGGTGGGGCTGTACTGAGAAGGGTTGGAATTGAAGTTGACATGACGTGGGTTAGGATATGAGCATTACTAGGACCCCTGTTTGGCAGAAGATGGAGTTAGGGGCCCTAAAATTAATTTAATAAAATAAGCAGTTCTTTTTGTTTATCAATAAACTTGAGCGGACAAAGCGAACAAAAATGAAAATTAAATAGAAATGTTAGGCCGAAAACAGAAAAGGAAACAAAAGAGTCCTTTGTGTGATGGCTACTTGGCAGGAATTTTGTCTGTTACACTTGACCTTTGCACCTAAACAAGGACATCAAGATGGGGATTTGAGATACTTGCGTTGGGCAAAACAACGTACTTGAGATGTAGATTTGAGAATTTAATTTAATGCTAGTGTACTAAGTGTACGTACTTGACTGTTAGAATCATTTTATTTTTTTCAATTAACAACAATCTTGTCACTACATGTCTACAAAATCATGTGAAACCCAATGAGAACGCATGCACCACGCCTCGAAAATTTGACATGTAAACTATAATTCATAACAAGTAATTTGAAAATATAAAAATCAAATCGAGGAGGAAGGTACGTGGCTTGATCTAATTTTCGAGGTGTGGGTCGCAACCCAATCTCGGGGGTGGATTGCAAGTACCCAATCAAATGGGTGGCTAATCCCTTATTTCCGGGGTGAGCTAGCGCCTAAGGCAACCCTTGGAGACGCTCACCTACGTGAAGGATGGTGTACGATCGATGACATAAATTAAGTTCGAGCTAGCTACGGAGTCGAGGTTTGTAGTTGACCATGCGAATTAAACATAATATATACATTATATTTTTATCTTATTTTTATTTTATTTTTATCTTATTAAATAAGATACACATTCATCATTATTAGATAATATAGAAACATGTATTGAATGATTATTTAATGTTAAAAAATATCTCACATTTTATAAAGTGAAATGAAATGAAACGAAAGTAAGATAACAGTATATAATTTTTTATATAAATATATGATCGAGATCTTCACATGTCAGCTTTTTTGTTTGAATGCAAGAACTTTGGAAATTACAGAAATTCCGAAATCAAAACCCTTAAAAAACTAATCCTTTAATGTTAATTATCTAAACCAACCTATTATATGCAATATGCATATGCGCATGTGGTATTCAACATGCATGTATGCATGATTGGGCCTGAAGATGGTCCCCCATGGCAGGCAAGAGGCAAAACTTATATGGAAGCCCCCCAAGGCCAATATAAGTACGTACTTAAAAATTGCTGCAACATTGGTCACCATCAGCTTAGTTATTGTTGCCTCCCAAAGGTGGAAACAAAAGTAACCAGGCAAAAAGCGACAATGTTAATAATTCACGAGAGAAAAACTCAAAACAACAAAAACAAAACAAAAAACACATCATACATTTACATTACATTGCATATCTCAGACACTGATTCGATTCAGTGTTTGCTTTTGGATTCTATAATTTTGATGGACCAATGGGATTGATCCGACAACAACCTTCCAATGAGGTCATGAATGTATGCAGGCCTCCTTTGTCTTGGCTTATGTATTAAGGGTCTAGTACCATAATTTAGACGTCCTATCTACAGTACAATCATAGTGGGGATTAGTGCATGCATCCAGCACTTAAGTTACTTAGATTTAAATTGAACAGAGGCGATCCCACGTACTTAAGTACACATTTCTCTGTATGTAATATGACATGATGAGCCTGCCATGGTAATAGGGCCTCTGATCGCATCTCACAGGGTAGGGCTGGGTCGGGCCGGGCCGGCAAGTAATCGGATTGTTAGGCAATTTCTTTCTCCTAAACGTACGTTGTTGATTTCTTTGTTTATAAAAGTTAAAAGTACTGATGTGTTTGGTTGAACTAGGGCATGGCTGTTGGGTCCTTACTGAGCCCACCTTCTTTAGGTAATATTTTCTTCACTGATCATGTAAAGTTAGTTAATGGGCTTGCTGGATAACCCAAATAAATTACTCCCCATGAGCAGCCGAGAGGGCCACTGTAAAGCCTCTCTTGTTGTCACTATACATCCTCTATAATCTTAGATCTGGCCGGCCAATTCCCTACCAGTTTGACGAATAATGTTAGGTATAATTTTTAAATAGATAAGTTTCGTGCAATTTTATAAAAAAATGGATATCACTAAAACCAATAGTTTTGTTTTACAATTTTTAAGGTGAGGTCCATTTTTTTACAAAGACTTATCTACTTAGCTTTGTAAAAATCATTCTTTCCGGTTGATTGACACATGCTTTCACTAATTACTACAAAAAGAAAAAAAAGAAGCCATAAAATCATTTGAAACGGAAGTGGCCATCGTGAGCTACCATCTTGCGGTGGCCGCCGCTTGGCTGCATGCTTATAAGTAGAGTAATACTAGATACAGTCATACATTGTGCAAGTGTCGTGCACTACTTTTTAAAAAAGAGTGATCCATTAACAAAAATTAATTTTTCAACGTAAATCCTATATTTATTCATTTTTTTAAAAGAGAAATGCGTAGCGTTTGCACATTTTCTGACAGCAAATATCAAGTGGTCTAGCTCACTAAAAAATAAATAACTTAGTTAGTAAAGTGATTTAAGAGGAAATCACAAGAATTATTTTTGTATTTAACCGGCCTATTCTTGCACAGAATCTAAAAAACAATAGCTTCCAAATTTGGAAATTTTGTTGGATTAGTGATATCATGTCTAATTTCTATACTTTAATAATTATCACTTTCAGTTGTTGCATTTTTTTTTGGGTAACTTACAGCTTTCAGTTGCTTTAATTAGCTTAGGCGCACCAGCATGGATGAAGAGTTCCTATAATTTCCCTTTTAAAATATATTAATTTTACAATTAGAAGCTGATCAGAGATATATAAATGTGTATCTCATAATATTAAATAATATTATACCCGTAATTTGAGTGAACCTTAGCATTAAATATGGTGGGTAAAATATCAAAGCAATCCAAAGGGAGGAAGACTCTCTTGGTCAGAAGCAGGACTATTTATCAGTGATATATATCAAAGTGCTGTTACAGTCATATGTTCATTGGTCTGTTCAACGTGTAAACAGGAATTGTAACACAGTTGCACATACACTAGATAGCTAGAGATGCTATTTCTCTTTCTGATTCAGAAGTCAATATTGTAGACATGGAGGAGGCTCCTCCATGTATTTTCCATTTGTTATGAGTTGGTTATTTGAATGAAGAAAGTCTTTCCTTTAGGGAAAAAAAAAATGCATGATGTGAAATATTATGAGCAAGTGAAATTAAATTATAAATAACCATTATTACAATTATGACTCTTTTCGTGGCCCTCAGTTAATGATCAAAAAATATCGAAATTAGAGATTTTGACTCAAATTTTTTTTTTTTAAAAAAACTCGCATTATTGAGCTTAAAATTTAAAAAATATTATGTCGATCCCTTCTTTTATCATCATTGTTATTAGGGTAATGTTTTTAATAAGTATTAAATATACAAATCTCGTATGAGTATTAAGATTTGTACGTAAGATTACTCTTATTATTATTATTATATATCATGAGTTGCTTAGAATATCAACGTTATATATAAATAAAAATATACACATATATATTCTATATATATATATATATATATATATATATATAAAAGCGCCCCATTGGAATAGTACAACATTTTTTTTGAAGTGAGAAAATAACATCTTGTGATTTTTTGGTGTTTTTGTTTTTTCATTTTATATATATTGTTATTGTAACTTACACTCGATTTTATAAACTAAAAAGTACGCAGACTGCATCTACGTGTTAGAATATAAATATTATCCAATTTAAGTAGTCATTTTTATTAAAATAATAATTATTTTTTTATTTTGAATTTAATGTCATACATGCATATATATTCAAAGTCTTTACTAACGTAAACTAAAGTACTGTGCTTGCATAATGCACTTCATTGGAAGTCAATTATCGTCTTGGTTGGGATCTACTATAAATCTTCATATATAAACTTTTCTCTTGAAGTTGAAAATGGCATTTTCCATTGCTTTGGGAGTTGTGTGTTGCTTTATGTCGTGTCTCACCATATTTGTTCCTTTTTTCTTTATTGGATTGCTTGATGATGATGATATGCCTTAAATTATATAGAACCCTAACATGCATACACTAATTTGTTATAAACTTTTTGTTTGTGTTATTTACTATCTTTTAAATATTATTAATTTTCTATTGGTTGGGTTGCTATTAATTGTGAATATCAAAATCTTAAATAATCCATGTGCTTATGATGGACTCTTCCACATATTTGCTGTTGAGATAGAGAATTAATCATGACTTCATTAAAAATTCATTGTAACCGGATTTCTCCATGTAGCAGTACTTTGTATCTCACATCCTCTAGAGGTTTTAGTGTGGCATTTTTGTAGCACTTTTGCTTATACTTAGATATTTATGGCACAATTCTTGTATTAGATTGTCAATGACTTATAATGTGAAGTTTATATTATATGTTTTTCATGCATGTATCATATGATCAGTATTTTAAATACTGGAATAGTAAAACAATTATAATAAGTTGCGAATATTATATGGAGCTAAGCACATGCCTTGCACGCGTAGTTTCCACTAGAGTTCACTCCTAAAACCCCAGAGATGGAAAGTATATATGAACTAAACATGTCAAACATTTTTTGTCTATCTAGGTAGAAAGTTCATATTCAAGATTATAATTTATATTATATAAATGGATTTCTTAAGTCCACAAGGGTTCATATATGATATGCATATAAAACTTCATATTTTTTTATATAAAAAATACAACAATACTTTCAACAGAGCACACGTGTCTTGCATGTTGAGTCTATCTAGAGTCTGTGTATATATATATACATACATATATATGTGTAAGGGTTGCCCTCAAACTAAAAATTAATCCGACAAAAGGATCCCTTTAGCACGTGGAATCTATAATAGATGGGATCCATTAATGGATATTGCATTAGCTTTACATGTGCAATAATATTAATATAAAACTTCTCTAGTTAGGTGTAGAAAAATAGAAATAATCTTGAAACATTACAATAGAAATGGATTTTTGTTATCAAAATTTTGTGATAAAAAATACTATTTCCGACCGTTATCTTAAAAAATAATTATTTTAGTCGTAAATTTTGATAACAAAAACCTATTTCTCTTGTAGTAAAAATTTCACTTCAAGCCATTTCAATAATTTGGGATGCATGAGATCAGTAGTACTGATGTTTCTCGGTCTTAAAAGTAAAATTGTCGATGAAGTTCATGATATCATGTTTTTGGAGCATCGATGCAGGTCCTATTCCTTTGATCTGTTTCTTTTTCTTCTGTAAACTTGGTACGAGGCTTTTGCTTTCTTTTAACGTGAGACTACCGCAATATTTTATTATTCTATTGTACATGACGTTCCTATATATAGGCTGACTCTAGTGATCAGATTATTCATTAAAGGAATTTTTTTGTTTGTTTGTTTGTTTTTTTTTTTTTTTTTTTTTTTTTTTTTTTTTTTTTTTTTTTTTTTTTTTCTGTAGTGCTTTTTCATTTTGTCCACGTCATAAAATCATGTTCAGCCCCGACATTCACTCTTAAAAGTTAAAGGCTTAACTCTTCTTAAATAACTTGATAAGATCCATCGAGGCCAATGGAACTGCATTTTCTTCCCATTTGAAACACTTTCTAAATTAAAGGAAAATAATATATGGGGTTTACCATTGCAATATTGATGTGAGGTTTTGCATGGACTCTTAAATTTTTTTTTATTTTTAAATTTGAGAATTGATTGATAGATTAAGTATAAAATGGAAAAAAGATTATTGTTAATTGAGTAATATTGAATGCGTAATATTAAATATTATATTTAAAACTTTTAAATACCTACAAGCAGGTGATGGTCAAAATAAGAAAGAGCCAGGTAAATTATGACATCTTTTTTAGAAAGTTGAAACACTTGGCACCATCAAGACAAAATATTACATCTTAAAGTGGGACCATATATAGAAATTCTGCATTTCTACGAAATCGATCTTTTGAAAACATACCCAATCAATTTTCTAATTAGCATGATTATTAGCTAGGGCTAGCTAGCCCGCCCGCCCGCCTATTATATATATATATATATATATATATATATATATATATATATATTTATATGGAAAATATATATATTTATATGGAAAATGCTAAGTAGCCACTTTTTCCTGCCTCTTCAAAGTAACCGTTGGGACCATTTCAAAGTTACAAAAATTTTTGTTTTTAATTTTTTTTTACTTAATAATTAAGGAAGTGATTTTAAGTGTATTAATATTTTTTTTATATTTTTTAAAAATATTTAAATATATTAAAAAAATCTAAAAAAAAAAATACGAGTGCAGTCAAATGAAGCTATGCACTCTGGACGGCAAAATAACACCGTCATATATATATATATATATATATATATATATATATATATATAATATGAGTGTTGTTAGGGTGCCGTCCAGTCAATTGACGATTGGATGTTTTGTAAATTTTATTTTTTAATTTTTATATTCATATGTTTTAACTCTCTAAATATTTTTAAAAAATATTAAAAAAAATAAATACATTTCTTTAATTAGTAAATAAAAAAAATTTAAAAAATATGGTTAAAAAAATTAAATAGCATAATAACATTATTCACACACACACTATAGATATATATATATCCATGCATAATTATTAGCTAGCCTGATGATGTTGAGTCATAAATCTACCTACCTAGCTACCTAATTGACCGTAGGAAGTCCCTAATCCTCAGATTAACGAGGACCGTCCTATATATCTCATATCAGTGTTCTGTTCATTGAAGGATTCTGTGGTCTAAAATTGATTTGGTCCCCAGCTAGCTAAGTCTAATCATGAAGTTGATATTTACTTGATTTGTACTTTGACTTTCCAAGTAGATAAGACTTGACTTTCTGATAATGTGGTTTTTGAGAGGTTAGTACTTCTAAATTATCCCATTCATATTAATTGTCTGTATATATATATATATAGACAAAAATACAGATTTTTTATTTATTTATTTATTTTTATGGTATTCCATGCTGAGATATATCATAAAAGTTAATAACTTTACAGTGTTTTTATTCTCCGTTAATGCTTTTTTAAACTCTTCCTATCAGATTCTTTTTTTTTTTTTTGTGAAAAGTTCCTATCAGATTCTTAATAATACATACAGGCTAGCTAGGCTTCTTTTTCAACACATATTGGACTATTTATTTAAAGAAAAAAAAAAGTAAAATATAACTTGAATAAGATCGATCAACTAGAAATTAAGAAAGTTTTAATATAGAAAAATTTTACTCATTCTTACGTCACATATCGCATATGATTTAATTTCCTTACCAAATATGTGATATATAGATGATGAATAAAAAATTCAATTAATTTACTTAAAATTTTTTAAAAATTATTAATATGTGATGTCTGATATGTGATTCACATATGAGTAACAAAGCTCATAATTATATTATATATATATATATATGCTAAAACAGTTCAACAGATTTTGGTGAAATAATATCCTTAGACAGTATTATTATTTGATGATCTGAAACTTACTGTTTATATGACTCCTTTATTAAAAAAATATAAAAAAAAAAAATATTCAAACCAAAAGGGGCGATGTTCAAAAATACAAAAAGATGAAAAGTGAGCATCTGAATTCCCTTAATCTCTTCTATATTTGTATTTTTAATTTTTTTAACAAATCAAAAAGACTATTTGAACGATAAATTTCATATCACCAAAAAGCATTATTCGTGCTTAAAATAACAAATTGGAGGGACACAATAACAATATATATCAAAAAGAGACCTGCAACTAGCGACCAATTAGATACGAATGTAACCATTTTTTCCCTCTACATGAGAGTCTCGATCTCTGCATGGCCTGGTCGATCAGAACCCTCCATTGGAATATTACATCCAGGCAAGGTCGAAGGAGGTGTGTTTTGGCACCTCTCTCCTCCTCTCCCTCTCTTAGCTAGCCCCTTCATGATCTATGGGAATATATTAGAACCATTTTTTCTAGTTATTATTTTTTTTTTCACGGTCTTTTGAGCATATAGAGAGAAGACGAAGGCCGATGTACCACTTTTGGTGTATTTCTGAGCTGTACGCACTTCACTATTGAAATCAAAAGCCTCCAATCTAAAGGTCAAGATGAGCAGTAGTGTCAGAATAGGATAAGCGAGTGAGCTTCATGCGCAAGCCAAGCCACGTATGAATCTCACTTGACGTCGCATCCATGTAGTTCCAAATTTCGAATGCCGACAAACATCACACCGCCCTATTTTTCAACTCAAAACTCTTTTTAAATTTGGCCACCACTGTTCCTTCACCGATGAGTATGACATGCTAGTCTCCAGTGTTTAATTGGTCCAAATTTATCGCTCTCCCAACTTTGCTGTTTTTCTTCGAGAACATGTGTATATATATATATAGCTCGCTTACTTTTTTTTTCCTCAGTGAATAGCTAGGGCATTCATCATAATCATCGTATTGAGTTTTGATTAATATATCATGTACGTGGTGCAGCAAATTCACATTGGCCATGCATCTTTATTATCCCAACAGATCGTATCGATCGATTGCAGATAATATGCGTACGTACGACTTTCACTCACATGCATTCTTGTGTGTAGATAAGATCATACTCAAGGGTAAAACATGATATGCGTCTTACGACGTTAGGAAGTTAGTTATCCATATTGTCATGATCTAATTAATTGATCTGCCTATGGATCACACATGGTACGTTATGCGGTACGTGTCACCACATGCGTCCGTACGTTTAATGTTTTTGCACATGATGATGACCCTACGTACGTACGTATACGCATGTGCATATGATTTCTGATCTGTATCACATGAGGTCCGGTTTGGCATTAAATATTAATTGCTCTTAGGATGTGTTATATGTACAAGAAGACGTCGTTGTTTGTTTTTCCCATCCAGCTTCCAAATTTTAATTATAAGTTGATTTGTCTTTTGCTGACGGGGGCTATATTGTTATCATGCAAAGGAGTGGGAAGAAAAGACTGTTACATTTGCTTAGTGGAGAATGAGTCAACCTAGCTAGATAGATATATAGCTAATGCTTAGGATCAGTCGTACTATTTGCAGGAAAAAGGGGCTACATTGCTATATTTTGCGATATTACAAAAGGAGATGATCCAAACGAGAATCGTCATTTTACAATCAAACTTTAATTTTTGGGTACTAATTAATGATCATGCATGTAGTTTGGTAAGAGAGAGGTTACTAGAAGCAAATTAAGGAAACACGTACATTTGATACTAGTGTGACTTGATGGAATTAATAAAGTGTAGTTGGAATTTGTTCCTGTTAATTCGATGGTGTCGTCTGTGATGATCATCCCTCAACAAAAGTACGTAAGTACGTACTCTGTCTTGATCACTTTTTCAAAATCGATCATTGTCTTTAACGAAACCCAATTAGATCTTCTTCACACTTTACTACTGCTGGTTGGTCGCTCTTTCCCACCAAGTTTTTGGCTTTCAAGGATTCTCTCTCCCAATCTGTGTTGTATACCACTGCTAAGATGGAGACCGCACATGCAATTTGAGCTGCTAAAAGCCCATAACAAAGACCCACAAACCCTAGCTTCCAAACAAAGGCTAAAACTATGGCCAGTGGTGCACCCACCAAGTAGAAGGCATAAAAGTTTATCCCGGCCCCGATTCCTGGCCTCGCACTTCCTCTCAGAATGCCACAACTTGTGGTTTGTGGACAATTTGCTAACTCACACAGTCCAATTATCGGTAGAACAGTCACAGTTAGCTCTAGAACCTCACTGTCCTTTGTGAACACTCCTCCCCATGCTTCTTTCCCTAGAGTGGTCCAAGATAAACCCACTAAAGAACTCAGAAGGGCCAGCCCTATGGCCACCATTGTTGCCAAACGGGCCCTCTCTGGCCGGCTTGCTCCAAGCTCGTTGCCTACGCGGGTCGAGACCGATGCGCTGAGTGCTGCTGGTATTGCGTACATGAGAGAGGTGGTTTGTATTACTATGGCCGACGTCGAAAGTGTCACCCGAGGATTATGAAGATAACCAGCTAGAATTGTCATGAACTCGTACCACCACCACTCTAAACAAACGGCTAGACAGCTTGGTATTGCAAATCGAAGCAGCATTCCCCATTCCTTAGCTGGAGAAGAAGAAAGTGGTAAAGGATCCTTCGAGAGCTGCACATACAAAGGCTCCTGATCAGGGGTACTACTGCGAGTACTGTAGGCCATGTAGCACATTAGGAAGAAGAGGATGCTGAAGTTGGTTACGAAATTGGAAACTGCTATTCCTTTTACCCCTAGACGAAGAGTGAAGGTCAAGAAGATGGTGATGGGAATGTGCAGAATAAGTCCTAACAAGTTGCACCACATCAAAGGCCACGTTGTTCCTTTACTACGGAGATAGATACGAAGAGGTTGAAGAAGGCTATTGGCTATGAGATCCGGGACAGAAAAGCGGCAATATAGGCTTGCAACTCGTGTTATGTCTGGGTTTTGGTGGAGGCTAAGCATGAGGGGTTCGAGGTTAACCCATAGTAGTCCGATGGAGAATGAAACAAGAAGTAACATCAAAATTGTTCTTTGTAAAGTCAGAGAAAGAATGGAGAAGTTTCGTGAACCAAAGGCCTGGCTACAAAGGGGCTCCATGCCCATAGCCAGCCCTGACAGCACCGAGTAGCCAGTGATGTTGGTGAAACCAATGGCTAAAGCTCCGCCTGCTAGCTCGAGGCTTCCCAGCCTTCCCATGCACATGACTAAGATCATGTTTTTGAGATAGCTGACAATACTCACGGCTGCTAGGGGGAAGCCTATAGCTGCCATTCTCTTTAGCTCCTCCAGCACCTGACGAAGATAAAATCATATAACAGAAATGCAGAAAATTGTGTCGAGGAGAGATATTGTATATTAAATTGATTACAACATTTTGTAGGAATCGTAAAGATTTTGTACCTCTGGCATTGTCGGGTACTTTTCGGGTGTCTCCGCTGCAACCATCTTTGTTTCTTTTGGCCTAGTCTTGTGTTTTGAGTGTCTGAGCAATATGGAGATATATATGTAGAGGTCAGGTTTTTTGGATGGTGGGATCTGATCCTTTTGCTTACAACACAGCATACACGCACAAGCACAAACATGCACGCACAGAGAGAGAGAGAGAGTGACAGCAAAGTGAGTGTTAGAAACGAGTGAGAGGATTTATATAAGGGCCGGCTGGAGGTGGATTAGGGGTTTCACTTTTTATATACGACAAATTAATGCTGCCTGCATATATTTATATATATATATATATATCTACATGGAATAGCACTGTTCCTTATAAAGCTCAAAACACAATAGTTGGAGTAGTACTGACGTGACTCAAATAAAATGGAAAGAATGTACAGTGATAGGAAAAATGCCCATCAATAATCTTGCTATAGCTTGAACAGTCGTATTGTGATACTGTAGATAGCAGGCCGCATGCCACACAGTACATGCCTACTCGATCGGATCAATTTTTTTTTTTTTTGTCATTTTCTAAAACAAATGAAACACATCCACATCCTCTTCGGAAAAATAATATACATGAATTAGATTACATAATCTTCTTCACGTGATCAGGATATCAATTAATGTATTGTCACCGATCGAATTATATTGCATGGGTACTGATCTAGTATCTATACGTTCATTTCTTTTGTAATACTGCAGGCCGGTTATTGTTGCTGATGATCTATTGCATGTTCGTCTCGTCTTTCTTTTAAGTTATATGAGAAGTTTCCCCGGCGGGAAGTTCATGACCAGCACTTCCGTTTACCCCCTCACAAAAATGGGCTAGTGCTATTAATATTAGATTACAGAATTATCTTCTGTATCACGTACGTACGCGTCATTTCTATAACTCCAACGTCCAATATTGTTTTCCAACAAAGTACTGCATGGTTAGCATTTCATCGAATCAGCTTTATAACTAAAATTTTTACACCAGCATTTATATTCGCGAGAGTTTTCTCACTTTCTAAGTATTGATACTGCTTCTAATTAACGTGATTCGATTTATAATCTGGATGCTGTGGGCATGCATGCATGAGCTGGGGATCATGAGTATGCCTGCTGCATGGCCTGTACTATATTTACCATATTTTGCCTCATGTTACAAGTGGTAAATGTTGAAAATTATAGAGCTCCTTTACATGCATAAACCAATTATCGGCCCTGATCATACTCTATATTTTCTATGACTCGATCGTACTAATTATAAAAAAAGCCTACGACTTGTATAACTTACAGATGTGTGTGCTTGCATGCTTCTTTCTGCATGATCATCTCGCGCGATAGATGCAAGGTACGTACTAATTGAGGCCAAAATATCATGCTAGCTCATACCGGCCATTTCCTAAAGAGTAGTATTGGTATTGCTACATATACTTATAGTTTTATTTACTATTTTACGTATAAGATGCATTTTATCAGTTTTCTTTTTAATTAAATTTAAATTTTAAATTTCAAAGTTCGTAATCTTTAGCATTTGATCAATAGCCGACATGTAAGCACGTAATACTGTTATGTAAATAAAATTTGTAAGTACAAATAACATTTTTCTTTCCTAAATCTGATGGAGAAATTAAAATTTTAAGCTAGCTGCTCTCTCTATATATATATATATATATATACAGGGATGTTGATAGGAAACTTTTCAAATATTGTTAGTACCAAGTCACTTTCTTCATCATATATATATGGCCTATGAGCAGATGAACGTTGGAAGGGTTGCGGTACCGCTGCGTCCACATCAAAGATATTAGATGAGGGTTTAAATTGCATTGGAAGCAAGAAGCTTTTTTGCACATGTTTTCCAGAGATTCCTTGGAAGGGTTCACAACCACAGGAATGAATTAATTTGGACTACGCACCGGCCAGTTTGAATAGGAGCTCAAGCTAGCACACATGACCTTGTCCATAAAAGTTACTACAGCCACCAATTGATCCTTTTCTCATCTTATTTAATCTATATATATACGCATAGATTTCAGCTTCTTTCTTCTGGTAATTGGTTTGATTTCAAGAATGTAATAATTACTTCTCTTTTAAAAAAAGATAAAACACACTACGCATGTCATAAACACATAGAAATTATAAAACTGCCAGCTCTATATATAATAGATTCATGGTTTGGTACGTAGTTTACCGTGGCAGCACACTTTATATTATATCTGCCTCTGTTTCAAACGTAAAAACTTAAGTGCTAACTTCGTCGTTGTTCGATCTTTATATATGATCATGAGGTGGGAATGATTAATTATTTATCTGTTTTCTTTTCGGACGTTGTAGTACGTTCATAATTAACTTGGAATTCTCTTAAACAATGCTGGAATATTATTCAATGTTACAGCAATTTAATGCGCGTAAGTAGTACAAAAGGAAGATTTAACCAAGACTTTTATAACAACCTAGCTAGCTTTCTGAGAAATTAAAGAGATAATCAGCTCGTTTCTTTGAATTATTCCAGCTTCATTCATACACGTACAGTACTCCCTCGACACGAAACAGCTCACAATATATTTAGAACAACCACTACAGCCAGCTAGCTGATTATCTCTTTCTTGTCACAGTTATATGGGACCATATATGCATGTGCATCGATCTAGATTCACCAATTAATCACTAAAGTACATATCATTCCTCCTGATGACAAATAATACAACCCACTTTTTGATAATCTTGTTGAAAAATTGCATGATCTCAATCACCTTTTCTATTATTTCTAAGATGGTATTTCACACCATCATCAAAATGGTTGTTAGGGTGGAAATTATGGTACTCATGTATCAATTAGCATGGTCGGTCACATCTTCAATCCTTGGTGTACGTTTATCATGATCATCATGATCAGCAGTACTACTGTATAAGTTTTAAAATCCCAGTCTCATATATATATATATATAAATAATTTAATTAAGCCTCAGACAGTAATGTAGGGAAAGAATTAAAACAAGTGAACAACCAACATCTTTCTCGCTTCCCACCCCATGAGTGACATAGGGTACTCATGTCCTCTTGTCATTTTACCGGTCAGTCTGATGTCAAATCCCTTCAAAATCTGATAAAGATGGGTAGCACCAATGACCAATCACATTACAGATCCATTGCTCTATCTAAAAGCTCATGCACAGTACTTTTCCACAATTTGAACCTGAGATCAGTTGAATTTTGATTGCCTTCTTACATGCCCCCACACACACATATATATGTTGGTTAATATTTGTTGGTTGATTTCAAACGCATTATATATATATGGGGGTAAAAGGTTAGTTATTATATGTGAAAGAAGCTCAAAAAGAAAAGGAAAGATAGAAGAATATTCATGTTTGGATCTACTAATAGTACTGCACTAGTACGAGCTAGCTCAAGTCAAATAGCTAGAAATTAAGCAAAACGAATTGAATTTTGTGTATATATGGATCATGATCTTAGGGTAATAGTCCTTGCATGGTGGGGGCCCCATGGGTTTGACATTTCTTATATACTTGATATAGATGATGATCTAGCTAATCTATTAATTTATCTTTTAAGTGTTCGATTTAATTAATGCCAGCTCAATTTGAATTTGTGCTAAACCGTAAATATAAAGATAGTACTCCCATAATGGGAAATCTTGTTGGATAGAATCTTCCTATACTAGATTGCCCACATTTCTTGGTCTCTTCACCTTACAGTGACGAACACTAAATCGAGGCGGCCAGCTAGGTGGATATTTGAGTCAAAAGAAGAAGATTAGAGAGCCATTGACTTTTAACTGTTACCTGTCTACAGAAATATATAAATGGAGCGTGCTTGGTACGTTTGAATGCGGATACTGCATGCAGCTTTAGTACCTAAGCATTTTGACTTCCTTTCTTTTAATGGGAAACAAAGGTCCGTATATAATATATCACCTGAGATATCTTGTGAAGTGTTTGTTGCAAACATGACAGCATTAACATATGGAGGTTTTCAACAGTACTTTCCGTCAGGACCATATCCGCTACAAATTCTGTCTATTATATGTTTTATGAAATCAAAATATTTATTTGGAATATTGCAGTTTTATGGCCCCATGAGAGAGAGAGAGAGAGAGAGAGAGAGAGAGAGAGAGAGAGAGAGAGCTAATATATATAATTAGGTTCTTTTGTATGTATATAGCTAGATAGATCCAATTAGAAGATAAATAATTCATTTTCATTCATAGAACTCATACAATGAATGATCTGCAGAAGAAAGAAAATTAGAAAAAAGATATAGGAATGTTCCAAAATTTATATAATCTCAAGAACGCTAGCTCATTGTAGAATACAAATTAATATTCAATTAAATTCTACATACATATATATATATACACACACACCGGCCGGCCTTATATGTGCACATGCATATATATACACAGTACGTACACACATGATTTTAGACGTGCATGTTTTTTCAATTTTATATTTCCTTGAAGGCGGTTTCAACAATATTCTGTTGAATAATAAACTTAATTTAGTAAATGTTATATAAAGAGTTATGTCTTTTGGTAGATTCATGAATTAGAGTGAAGGTTCATCTTGAAAGAAGTAATTTATGTATTTAGAGATTCATGTATTTGGGTTATTCATGTACTTGGGTGTTCATGTACTAGAGAAGTTCATATATTAGAGTAAATGCTAGGTGAATCTACACGCTTATAAATACCTATGTATGCATTGGCACAAAGTAAGCCACTTGAGAAATAATTCAGTTAGAGAAATTTCAAAAATAGTATCTCCTCTCTTCCCTCTAGAATAGAATACTAGTTTTTCTCCTCCAACAAACTAGTATCAAAGCAACAATTTTCTAGATCCTGAAGATGGCCAACTCATCTTTTACGTTTCAATTTCCACATTTGACGAAGGAGAATTATCAGAATTGGTACATTCGAATGAAAATTTTGCTTAGATCTCAAGGTGCATGGGAGATTGTAGATAAAGGCTATGAGGAGCCTAGAGATGAAGCTTTGTTGAGTCCTAATCAAAAGAAGGCTCTGCAAATGTTACAGAAGAAGGACCAACAAGCTCTCATGCTCATCCATCAATGTTTGGATGAAGCAATGATTGAGAAAGTGACCAATGCTACTACTTCCAAGCAAGCATGGGAGATCTAACAAAACTCCTATGAAGGAGTTGATAAAGTGAAGAAAGTAAGGCTCCAAATGCTACTAGGTGAGTTTGAAGTTTTACGTATGCAAGAATTTAAGACGATTGCGGATTATTTTTCAAAATTTTTGGCCATTGTGAATCAAATGAAGAGATATGGAGAAAAACTAGAGGATGTCCGGGTGCTTGAGAAGATTCTTCACTCATTGCATTCAAAGTTTGATTATATTGTGGTGGCTATCGAAGAGTCGAAAGACTTGTAGACGATGACGGTTGATCAACTCATGGGATCTCTCCAAGCCCATTAAGAGAGACTCAAGAAGAAGGAAGAACCTATTGAGCAGATTCTTGTCACAAAACTCTTTATAAAAGAGAAGGAATGCGAGCATGATAAAAGTTAATGAGGAAGAGGATGCGGACGAGACAAAGAAAATGAAGAAGAGAATGTAAACGAGGAAGAGGCGGACAAAACAATCAAAACGTTAATTATGAAGAGAGAGGTCAATCCTCAAGAAGTCATGGCAGAGGAAATTACTCAAGGCAGAATGAACAACAATATGACAAGTTCAAAATCAAATGCTACAGTTGTCAAAAGTATGGTCATTATGCTTCCGAGTGCTGGAGTTCTCCTAGTAATACTAAAGAGAAAGTGAATCACGTTGAAAATGAGGAAGCAGAGCCCGCTTTGCTACTAGCCTACAAAGGAGAATAAACTAGCAAATCGAATTTGTGGTATCGTGATAATGCTGCAAGCAATCATATGTGTGGAGTCAAGTTTATGGAGCTTGACGAATCGGTGAGTGGGAATGTCACTTTTGGAGATTTGTCAAAAATTCCTATCAAATGGAGAGATACGATTCTAATTTGGTTGAAAAATGAGAGCCATCAATTTATGTCAAATGTTTATTATGTTCCAAGTATGGAAAGCAACATTTTGAGTTTGGGGCAACTCTTGGAAAAAGACTATGAGGTTGAAATGAAAAATCATAGTCTTTTTCTAAGAGATGAGAAGAAGAATTTGATTGCTTTAGTGTCCATGACAAGCAATAGGATGTTTTTGCTTGATATTCAAACTGATGTGGCTAAGTGCCTCAAAGCTTGTGTGAAAGATACATCTTGGCTTTGGCATTTGAGGCTTGGGCATGTGAATTTTGGTAGATTGAAGTTGTTGGCTCAAAAGGAGATGGTGAAAGGCTTGCTGCCTATTGATCAATAAGATCAACTTTGCGAAGGGTGTCTTGTTGGCAAACAATTCTGGAAGAGCTTTCCAAAAGAATAATTTACAAGAGCAAGTGAGCCGCTCCAACTTGTTCATGCCAATTTTGTGGACCGATCAAGCCTTCTTCATTTCATAAAAATCGATACTTCCTCCTCTTTATTGATGACTTTAGTAGAAAAACGTGGGTATATTTTTTTAAAGAAAAATCTGAAGAGTTTGGCGCCTTTAAAAAATTCAAAGTACTTGTTGAAAAGCAAAGTCGCTATAAGATTAAGGCTTTGATATCAACTAGAGGGGGTGAGTTTACATCTAATGAATTTTGTGAAGCACATGGGATTTGTTGGGCTTTGATGGTTCCGAGATCATCTCAACAAAATGGGGTAGTTGAAAGAAAGAACAGAATGATTCTCAATATTGTTTGAAGCATGTTGAAGATGAAGAGGATGCCTAAAGAGTTTTGGGCGGAAGTGGTTGATTGTGTTGTTTACTTATCAAACCGTTGTCCTACAAAAAGTGTAGAGAAATCAACTCCCCAAGAAGCATGGAGTGGAAGAAAGCCAAGTGTTTCCCATTTGAGAGTTTTTTGAAGTATTGGCTATGTGCATGTGCCCGATCAAGAAATATCCAAGCTTGATGATAAATGCAAGAAGCACATCTTCATTGGCTATGATCAAAGATCCAAAGGCTACAAGCTTTATAATCCAAGCACTGGAAAGATGATCGTTAGTAGAGATGTGGAATTTGACGAAGAAGGTTCGTGGGATTGGAGTGATCAAGAAAAAGAAAGATATGATTTATTTCCCTTCCCTAAATATGAAGATCAAGGAAATGATGTACAAAAACTCATGAAACCTCTTCAATCACCAACAATTCCTATTACTCCTTCATCATCTTCTTATGAAGGAAGTTCTAGTGAAAGGCAACCCTAAATGAGAAGTCTCCAAGATCTTTATGAGGTAATGGAGAATTTAAGTGATTATCTAACTCTTTTTTGTCACTTTGCCGATTGTGAACCAATAGGTTTTGAAGAAGTGGTACAATAGAAAAGATGTAGAATTGCCATGGATGAAGAGATCAAATCAATCAAGAAGAATGATACTTGAGAATTTGTGAGTTTACCGGAGGGACAAAAGCCCATTGGTGTGAAGTGGGTTTTCAAAGTAAAGAAGAATGCCAAGGGAGAAGTAGAAAGATTCAAAGCAAGATTGGTGCCCAAGAGATATAGCCAACGTCCCGGTATTGATTATGAGGAAGTCTTTGCCCCTGTTGCACGATTAGAGACGATTCAGATGATTATTTCTCTTGCAACTCAAAAGAAGTGGAGGATTTGTCAAATGGATGTCAAATCGGCTTTCCTGAATGAAATTCTTAGGAAGAAGTTTATGTAGATCAACCTATGGGTTATATGGTCAAAAGGCAAGAAGAAAAAGTGTTGAAATTAAAGAAATTTTTGTATGGCTTAAAACAAGTGCCAAGGGCATGGAATAGTCGAATTGATAAATATTTTTAGGATAATGGATTCACCAAGTGCCCGCATGAATATGCTCTCTATGCTAAGATGCGTGAAAATAAAGACATTTTGCTTGTTTGCATGTATGTTGATGACTTTATTTTTACTAGAAGTAATCCAAGTATGTATGAAGAATTTAAGAAAGCTATGACGGGAGAATTTGAAATGACCGATATTGGTCTCATGTCTTATTATCTTGGCATTCAGATCAAACAAATGGAGGAAGAGATTTTTATCTCTCAAGAAGGTTTTGCAATGGAAATTCTCAAAAGATTCAAGATGGAATATTGTCAATCCGTGAGCATCCTGGTTGAATGTGGAGCGAAATTGTCCAAGCATGATGACGGAGAGAAGGTAGACTCCACAATGTTCAAGAGTCTTGTTGGAAGTTTGAGATACTTGACTTGCACAAGACCTGATATACTTTACGGAGTTGGACTTGTTAGCCGATATATGGAGTCACTAAGCACAATGCATTACAAAGCGGCTAACTAGAAAATTCTACGTTATCTGAAAGGTACTATTGATTACAGCCTTCTTTATTCATTTTCTAATAAATTTAAGCTTGTGGGGTATAGTGATAGTGATTGGTCTGAAGACTTGGATGACTAGAAGAGCACTACTGGTTTTGTGTTTTATTTGAGAAATAAAGCATTTACTTGGAGTTCTAAGAAGCAGCCAATTGCGACGCTCTCCACATGTGAAGCTGAATATGTTGCTGCGACATCTTGTGTTTGTCATGCAATTTGGCTGAGAAGGTTATTGAAGGAGTTACTCATGCCACAAGAGGAAACCATAAAGATTTTTGTTGATAACAAGTCGGCACTTGCATTGGTGAAAAATCTGATATTTCATGATAGAAGCGAGCATATTGATATAAGATTTCATTTTTTTCGAGAATGCATTATCAAGAATGAAGTACAAATCAAATTTGTGAATACTTATGATCAAGTCATAGATATTTTTACGAAACTTCTCAAGTATGATACTTTTAACAAGTTGCGGATGTTGCTCGGAGTTACTAAGAATTAAATTTAAAGGCGAGTGTTGAATAATAAACTTAATTTAGTAAATGTTAGATCAAGAGTTGTGTCTTTTGGTAGATTCATGAACTAAAGTGAAGGTTAATCTTGAAAGAAGTAATTCATGTATTTAGAGATTCATGTATTTGGGATGTTCATGTACTTGGGTGTTCATGTATTAGGGAAGTTCATGTATTAGAGTAAATGCTAGGTGAATCTACAAGCCTATAAATACCTATGTATGCATTGGCACAAAGTAAGCCACTTGAGAAATAATTTAGTT
Organism: Carya cathayensis; assembly: GCA_011037825.1. NCBI lineage: Eukaryota > Viridiplantae > Streptophyta > Magnoliopsida > Fagales > Juglandaceae > Carya > Carya cathayensis. Next base: position 1,358,515 of record QGSO01000189.1, read on the forward strand.
AGAGAAATTTCAAAAATAGTCTCTCATCTCTTCCCTCTAGAATAGAATACTAGTTTTTCTCCTCCAACATATTCTAGATTTGGGACTATTCTCAGTCTTCTTTTGCAGCTATGGCTGTCCAAAACTTTTGCAGACTCTGACTTTGGCTGATGTTCGCTCTAGATTTGACTTCGACAGAGTCAAAAAGTTTGGAGTTCGGAGTCGGAGGTCCTCCGAAAAAAATAGTCGGAAAGTTGGCTCCGACTTCCAAACTCCAACTCTAATAGGTTTTTTTTTTTGTTTTAAAACGTAAAATGACGTTTTGTAATGTATTTTATAATGTAAAAAAACTAATAATAGGCCAAGTAGCCTAATGGTTGGGGGTATTCCTTATTTGTAAACATCATGCATTCCAGCTTCCCCCACAGCCACAAGACCAAATTCATTGAGTTTTTTTTAAGACTCTTAAAACGATACCGTTTAAATCTTCCTATATATTGATATTTTTCTGTTTAACTAACACTAACCCGACTTATTTCGTTCTCCTGTCTCTTACTCTTCTTTCTTCTTCTCGATATTGCCCAAGATTTCTTCTTCTTTCTTATTCTTGATACCATTGAATGCGAACTAGTCAGAATATACGAGCTTGGATCGATTTTGGCTGAGATGTATGTTGGATTTTTTGTGTCGAAGACTGAATGGATCGAGACAGTACGAAGGGTTTTGGCTTGGAGCTTGAGCTACACTGGAGCTTGAGCAAATGGATCTAAACTCATGTATTTCTACTTGGGTGCAGACTTGCAGTTTGTTCTTTCTTCTTAATGTTCCTAGCGTTTCACCTATTAAATATTTTTTTCTCATTTAAACTGTGATAAGTTTGTTATAAGTTGTGAAATGGTAGAAGTGGGTAGCGGGGGCTGAGTACGAGAGATTCAGTGGTTTCTTGATTAAAAAAGGTTTTTCAAAAGGAAAAATTGATACAACTCTTTTCATTAAATACGAAAATGATGATATTCTTTTGATTCAGATTTATGTTGATGATATAATATTCGGTACTACTAAGAAAATATGTGCCAAGTTTTTACTAAAACTATGCAGGAAGAATTTGAAATGAGCATAATGGGAGAGCTTACATTCTTTCTCGGATTGCAAATTAAGCAAGCAAAAAGTGAGACATTCATCAATCAATCGAAATATATTAAGGAATTGCTGAATAAGTTTGGGATGGAAGGTGCTAAGGAAACTGGAACACCAATGAGCTCATCCACTAAACTCGATAAAGATGAATCCGGTAAACCAGTTGACTCGAAGGTATATCGAGGTATGATTGGTAGCTTATTATATTTGACAGCTAGTAGACCAGATATTATGTTTAGTGTGTGCTTATGTGTACACTTTCAATCATCTCCAAAAGAATCACATTTAATTGCAGTTAAGCGCATTCTTAGATATCTTAGTGGTACAATTAACTTAGGGTTATGGTACCCTAAGCACACATCTTTCGATCTAATCAGCTACACAGATGCAGATTATGCTGGCTGTAAAATAGATCGAAAAAGTACTAGTGGAGCATGTCACTTCTTAGGTCATGCACTAGTTTCCTGGTTTAGTAAAAAATAAAATTCTGTTGCACTATCTACTGCTGAGGCAGAATATGTTACTGTGGGTAGTTGTTGTGCTCAAGTTCTTTACATGAAGCAACAACTTGAAGATTTTAAACTCATGTATAATCACATTTCAATCAAATGTGATAATACAAGTACTATAAATCTTTCAAAGAACCCAATACAACATTCTAGAACTAAGCATATTGAAATAAGATATCATTTTCTTCGAGATCATGTGCAGAAAGGTGATATAGTACTAGAGTTCACAAACACACACAATCAGTTAGCAAATATATTCACAAAACCTTTACCAGAAGATAGATTGTGTATGATTAGAAGAGAAATAAGTATGATGCATGTTATGAATATCTCTTAAAAGGTAAACCAGAGTTCATAAAAATAGAGAGATATTTTTTTAAATACTTTTACATAAACTTGAGGTTCTTAGCCTCATGTTTGAGACGCTCATTCTCTTCATACAATATCATGTCATCCCTATCCATGGGAACTGGCAAGCGGAATGAAGAATCTAATAGAGATTTCAACTGTTTATTCTTCTGCCAAATGATTCATTCCCTTGTGTGAGACTCTTGAACAATTCGTTGAAGTACAACAATTTGTTCTTTAAGCCTTTCAACCTCATGGTTTTTGGCTTGTACCCGCTGGGAAAAAGCAACAATAGAGGATGAGTAGCGAGTCCCAAGACTCACCAAGTCGTAGATAGCATCGGAGTCTGACTTATTAGCCAAACTATTATTCTCTTGCTGCAACATGGCACCAATGGTAGCTGCAGAAAGGACAGGAGATTGAGGTGTAGAATACCTCATGGATGGATCTAGAGGAATGTTAGAAGAATGAGCCATTGAGAAAAGAATTGAAAAACTTAAAGCGAGAATGTTGAAGGAATGCAGATGAGTTATAGAGATGAGAATAAGATTTGATGCAAATCGGATGAACTTTAAGACTGATTTTATAGAGATAGCATAAAGAACAAGACAAACTATTGTCTCTTCAAATCTTATTTAGTCAAAAGAAATACAAGATATGCTGGACACACATTGTCAAAAGTTTTCTTACTAAGCCAGCGAGATTAACAGTAGATTGTCCCTATTTTTCTTGTAAATGATGAACCTCTGCTATTATCTGCTGATGTTGACCTTGTATCTGAACCCTTTCTCGTTCCAGCTCCTCTATTCGTGGTTGCAGATCATGAGCATACCAATCTGTAAATTTTTTCAACTCTTTGTTTTCTTGCTTTAGCCTTTTATTCTCTCTATCCTTATTAGCAAGCTTCTGTCGTAACTTAGATATTTGGATGTTAAGATGATCAATCTCACTCACCCTCGCCATTAACCTCCGAGACATGATCGTAACAGAGGCAGCATATTGACTACTGAGCATTATTGATTCTGCAATAATCTCAGAATCAGGCCTACTAGAAAAACGGTTCTCTGCTCCTATCATGGTATTGACGGCCTCAGGAGAGAAGATTGATGGTTGATGCGTCAAGGGTTCTTGATTCGGCCATTCTATCGTTATGGGAAAACAAAACTTAGGTCAAGAAGCGATATTTTTTTTTGTATCCGAAAAGTGAAAATGATCTTTTTTTTATAGAAACTCAGAGCCTTCAATCCCGTTTGTCAACAACATAAGGCGATTGTTTCAATCTTCAGCCGTACTAAATTCATAGAGTTAGGCCTCGAGTCTTTGTAGCACTTGTCGGGTCACGGACGGTTCCCTTTTTTCAATTATCTATAGTGTCTATTAACGCACCATTTTCTTTAGTCTATTTACTTGCTGCCGATTCTTTTTAATGATGCCAAAAGGGGAAGAAGTTTTAAACTAGAACATTAACATTGTTTAAATTGCTAAACTTGTTATATATGCTTGGAATTATATTTATTTTTTTGCTTGAAAAACTAACGCACATTCTCATGAAGAGCTTAAGTATTAATACAGGCTTCAGGGTCTATCAAGTATTTGTCATCATAAAAAATGGGAAGATTGTTGAACCCAAGGTTTCAAGTTTCATGTAATTATAAATCTACACATGGATTTTGATGATAACAAATGAATTCAAAGAATAAAGGAGTTTCAAGCTCAAATTGTCCACACAATGAAATCAAGCACATCAAGGAACCAAGCATGAGCAAGAAGAGAACAAGTTCACATTAAAGTCATATAGTAATATTGTAAATCTCTAAAAATTAGAAATTAGGATTAAGGCTCAAAATTAATTTTTTATCATAAAGCATTAAAATACATTTTCCACATGTGCATGAATATTTTGAAAATTAAATTTGAAAATTTTGAAAGATGATTGATTGTCATCTTTCACATGTGCATGACATGATTAAAGGTTTGAACTTTGAAAATATTAAGATGATTGATTGTCATCTTTCACATGTGCATGCTTTATTTAAATATTTTCAAAAGTGATGGATGCTTTTCTTGACTTATGCAAAAGATAAGTGTCTTTGTTTGAAAATTTTGAAAAGTAAAGTGTGCTCCTTTTGTCAGATGCAAAAAGTAAAAGATTAGGTTTGAAATTTTTGAAAAGTAAAATGTGCTCCTTTTGTCATATGCAAAAAGTAAAAAGATTAGGTTTGAATTTTTTGAAAAGTGAATGATGATGTCTTTTACATGTGAATCTTTTTAAATTTGAATATGAAGTCTCATATGCCTATAAATAGATCTTTTGAGAGCTTCACATTCACAACACCAAGAGCATACAATATTCATTCAAAGCTTCCATTCTCTCTTCTCTAAGCATTGAGCCTTAACCCTTTTTCATTTTGAGAGATATAGTTTGTGCTGTATTGTTCTTATTTCACTCATTGAGAAGTGTTTTCTGATATTCTACCCACTATCAATTCTTGTATCAGTAAAAGGGTGTGTATAACCCTTGTGCGTGTAGAAAGTGTTCTACACAGGGAATAGTTGAATCACCACGTGTAAGGTGATTGCAAGTGTAGAGGGTGTTCTACACGGATCCTTTGTAGCGGTGTTGTTCAAAGGTGTAATAGGTTTCTATCTCCACCTGAAGGAGGTTGAATAGTGAATTCGGGGATCCTCAAGGGGTAGCTTGAGGCGAGGACGTAGGCAGTGGGGCCGAACCTCGTTAACATACTGAGTTTGCTTCTCTCTTACCCTTACTCTTTATATTTATTGCTATTTCGTATTTTGTTTATATTTGATATTGTATATTTGATTTATAATTGTTATTTTTTTTAAATACAACTCAATTCACCCCCCCTCTTGTGTTAGTCATCTGGGCAACAATTGGTATCAGAGCTAAAGCTCTGTTATAAGATTAACTATCTTTTGAGTTAAGATCTTATGGCTAACATTGCAGCTTCATTTGGTGAAGGTCAATCTAGCAGTCGGCCTCCACTCTTTTGTGGAGACAATTATTCATTCTGGAAAGTTAGAATGAGAATATTCCTTCAGGCTCAAGGTCGAGAGATCTGGAAATGCATTGTAAATGGACCTTATATTCCAACAAAAGTGGTTGGTGGAGTAAAGGTCAAAAAGGAAGAAGAAGAGTTTGATCGTGAAGACGATAGACTTTATACTTTGAATTTAACTGCTATGAATTTATTATATAATGCTCTCAATGGTAATGAGTTTAATAGAGTAATGACTTGTGCTACGGCAAAAGAAATTTGGGATAACTTGGAAGTTACTTATGAAGGAACTTCTCAAGTTAAGGAATCAAAAATTTATATTCTTACTCATGAATATGAAATGTTTAAGATGAATGATGATGAATCTATTTCTAGCATGCACACTCGTTTTACTAACATCATAAACAGTTTGACAGCTCTTGGTAAAGTTTATTCCAAAGTGGAAATGGTAAGAAAAATTCTCAACTCTCTACCAAAACGTTGGGAATCAAAAGTGACAGCGATTCTTGAAGCTAGAGACCTCAAGAAGCTCGAAGTGAATGAACTCATCGGGTCACTTATCACCCATGAGTACACATTGAAAAGAGGAGAAGAAGAAGGAAAGCCAAAGAAGAGCTTGGCACTTAAAGCTGTTCCTCATGAAAGTGAAAGTGATGAAGATGAGGAAAATGACGATAAAGATGAAGAAGTTGCGATGATAACAAGAAGAATTCAGAGATTCTTAAAGAAAAATAAAACTCCTCCGAGGAAATCATTCAAAAAGTTTTCCAAGAAAGATTCAGGTAAAAATGATACTTTAATTTGTTATAAATGCAATAAGCCTGGTCATATCAAGCCAGATTGTCCCCTGCTAAAGAAAGATCGAAACAAAGGCAAGAAAGCAATGAAAGCTACATGGGATGATGATTCAAGTAGCTCAGATAGTGAAGCAAGCAATGAAGAATCAGCAAATCTCTGTCTTATGGCTAAAGATGATATTGAGGTAACAAATTTTGATAATATTGAAAATCCTTCATATGAAGAATTGCAAAATGTTTTAGAAGAGGTATATGAAGAATTTGAAAAATTGGGTATCAAATATACTGCTTTGAAAAAGAAAAATTCTTCTTTAACAAACGAAATTGATATTTTAAGAAAAGAAAATATTGTTTTGAAAGACGAAAATCTTGAGTTGAAGAAAAAGAAAACTGATTTAGAAAATATTGTTGAAAACTTTACGAATGGAAAAAGAAATTTTGAAAAACTTCTTGGTAGTCAAAGATGTGTTTTTGACAAGGCAGGCTTGGGATATATGCCAAAACAAAAGTTCAAACCTTATAAAAACTTCTTTGATAATCCTTCTACATCAAAGTCTAATATTCAAAATTCTTTTCATAATAAGTTTGTCAAAAAAGGATACTATTATAATCATTCAAGATTTTCATATATGTCACATGCTATTTGTAATTTTTGTAATAGAAATGGTCATAATTATCATACTTGTCCTATTAGAAGAAAACATACAATGACTATTAGGGCCATATGGGTACCTAAAAATCTTGTTTCTTCTAATACTAATAAATAAAGGACCCAAAGAACTTGGGTACCAAGAAAAATCATTTTAATTGTTTTTATAGGTATGCATGAAGTCCTCTACAAGCAAAAACAAATGGTTTTTAGATAGTGGATGTTCAAGACACATGACGGGAGACAAGACTAAGTTCTTTGATCTTAGATCTAAAGAAGAAGGACACGTGACATTTGGAGACAACTCGAAAGGGAAGATCGTGGGAATAGGTAAAATTGGTAATAAATCTTCTCTCATAATTGAAGATGTTCTACTTGTTGAAGGTCTAAAACATAATCTTTTGAGTATAAGTCAATTATGTGATAAAGGATTTACAGTTACTTTCAAAATGGATAAGTGCATTATTTTGAATGATCATGATTATAACATTTGTTTTACTGCCTTTAGAAGTAATAATGTTTATACAATCGATTTTGAAGAAATTACCTCACAAGATGCTATTTGTTTTTCAGTACAAAATGAAACTAATTGGTTATGGCATAGAAGACTAGGTCATGCCAACATGGAACTTATTTCCAAACTTTCAAAAAATGATCTTGTGAGAGGTTTACCAAAGGCAAATTTTCTTAAAGACAAAATTTGTGATGCATGCCAATTTGGTAAACAAACAAAAACTTCTTTTAAAACCAAGAAATATATTTCCACTACTAGACCACTGCAACTGATACACATGGATCTTTTTGGACCAAATAGAGTTGCAAGTCTAGGAGGAAAATATTATGCTTTTGTTATTGTTGATGATTTCTCTAGATATACTTGGGTCATCTTTCTTGCTCATAAAGATGAGGCACATAATGCTTTTACCAAGTTATGCAAGAGAATTCAAAATGAAAAGGGCTATACTATTTCAAGTATCCGAAGTGATAGGGGAAAAGAGTTTGTTAATAAAAATATTGAAACATTTTGTGATGAAAATGGTTTTGTGCATAATTTTTCTGCTCCTCGAACTCCTCAACAAAATGGGGTAGTAGAGAGGAAAAATAGATCTCTTCAAGAGATGGCAAGAACAATGCTTAATGAGAACAACTTGCCTAGTTATTTTTGGGCCGAAGCGGTAAGTACTGCATGTTATGTTATAAATAGAGTTATGTTAAGGTCTAAATTAGATAAAACCCCCTATGAGCTTTGGAATGAGAAAAAGCCCAACATTGGTTACTTTCATGTATTTGGATGCAAATGTTTTATTTTGAATGACAGGGATAATTTAGGCAAATTTGATGCAAAATCGGATGAAGGTATTTTTCTCGGGTATTCTACAAATAGTAAAGCTTATAGAGTATTCAATAAAAAGACTTTAACTGTACAAGAATCTATGCATGTAGTATTTGATGAATCTAATTCTCTACTCTCCAAGAAATCCATTGATGAAGAAACAGGAGGTATAAATAATACAGAAAGTCTCAATCTCAACAAAGAGAACACAATAGAGGAAGTCCAACATGGAGACATCAGGAAAGATCATCAAAATTTAATACGAGATGCAACCAAACAGTGGAAATTTGTGAAAGATCATCCAGTGGAACAAATTCTGGGAGAACCTTCACAAGGTGTAAGCACTCGATCATCTCTTAGAAATATTTGCAATCATACTGCTTTTTTATCTCAGATTGAACCTAAAAATATTGATGAAGCACTTCTTGATGAATCTTGGATTCTAGCTATGCAAGAAGAGCTTAATCAATTTGAAAGAAATGATGTTTGGACACTTGTTCCTAAACCCAAAAATCATACTATTATTGGAACAAAATGGGTTTTTAGAAACAAGAAAGATGAGTCCGGAGTCATTACTAGAAATAAGGCTCGACTTGTAGCCCAAGGTTTCAATCAAGAAGAATGAATCGATTATAATGAGACATATGCCCCAGTCGTAAGATTAGAAGCTATTCGAATGCTACTTGCATATGCTTGTTATAAAGATTTCAAACTTTTTCAAATGGATGTTAAAAGTGCTTTCTTAAACGGTTTTATAAATGAAGAGGTATATGTTGAGCAACCTCCAGCTTTTAAAAATCATATTTCTCCAAATCATGTTTTCAAACTAACAAAAGCACTATATGGACTCAAACAAGCTCCTAGAGCTTGGTACGAGAGACTCAGTGGTTTCTTGATTGAAAAAGGCTTTTCAAGATGAAAAAGGCTTTTCAAGAGGAAAAATTGATACAACTCTTTTCATTAAATATGAAAATAATGATATTTTTTTGATTCAGATTTATGTTGATGATATAATATTCGGTGCTATTAATGAAAATATGTGCCAAGTTTTTACTAAGACTATGTAGGAAGAATTTGAAATGAGCATAATGGGAGAGCTTACATTCTTTCTCGGATTGCACATTAAGCAAGCAAAAAGTGGGACATTCATCAATCAATCGAAATATATTAAAGAATTGCTGAATAAGTTTGGGATGGAAGGTGCTAAGGAAACTGGAACACCAATGCATCCACTAAACTCGATAAAGATGAATCCGGTAAACCAGTTGACTCGAAGGTATATCGAGGTATGATTGGTAGCTTATTATATTTGACAGCCAGTAGACCAGATATTATGTTTAGTGTGTGCTTATGTGCACGCTTTCAATCATCTCCAAAAGAATAACATTTAATTGCAGTTAAGCGCATTTTTAGATATCTTAGTGGTACAATTAACTTAGGGTTATGGTACCCTAAGCACACATCTTTCGATCTAGTCAGCTACACAGATGCAGATTATGCTGGCTGTAAAATAGATCGAAAAAGCACTAGTGGAGCATGTCACTTCTTAGGTCATGCACTAGTTTCCTGGTTTACTAAAAAACAAAATTCTGTTGCACTATCTACTGCTGATGCAGAATATGTTGCTGCGGGTAGTTGTTGTGCTCAAGTTCTTTACATGAAGCAACAACTTGAAGATTTTAAACTCATGTATAATCACATTCCAATCAAATGTGATAATACAAGTGCTATAAATCTTCCAAAGAACCCAATACAACATTCTAGAACTAAGCATATTAAAATAAGATATCATTTTCTTCGAGATCATGTGCAGAAAGGTGATATAGTACTAGAGTTCACAAACACACACAATCAGTTAGCAAATATATTCACAAAACCTTTACCAGAAGATAGATTGTGTATGATTAGAAGAGAAATAGGTATGATGCATGTTATGAATATCTCTTAAAAAGTAAACCAGAGTTCATAAAAATAGAGAGATATTTTTTTAAATACTTTTACATAAACTTGAGGTTCTTAGCCTCATGTTTGAGACGCTCATTCTCTTCATACAATATCATGTCATCCCTATCCATGGGAACTGGCAAGCGGAATGAAGAATCTAATAGAGATTTCAACTGTTTATTCTTCTGCCAAATGATTCATTCCCTTGTGTGAGACTCTTGAACAATTCGTTGAAGTACAACAATTTGTTCTTTAAGCTTTTTAACCTCATGGTTTTTGGCTTGTACCCGCTGGGAAAAAGCAACAATAGAGGATGAGTAGCGAGTCCCAAGACTCACCAAGTCGTAGATAGCATCGGAGTCTCACTTATTAGCCAAACTATTATTCTCTTGCTGCAACATGACACCAACAGTAGCTGCAGAAAGGACAGGAGATTGAGGTGTAGAATACCTCATGGATGGATCTAGAGGAATGTTAGAAGAATGAGCCATTGAGAAAAGAATTGAAAAACTTAAAGCGAGAATGTTGAAAGAATGCAGATGAGTTATAGAGATGAGAATAAGATTTGATGCAAATCGGATGAACTTTAAGACTGATTTTATAGAGATAGCATAAAGAATAAGACAAACTATTGTCTCTTCAAATCTTATTTAGTCAAAAGAAATACAAGATATGCTGGACACACATTGTCAAAAGTTTTCTTACTAAGCCAGTAAGATTAACAGTAGATAGTCCCTATTTTTTTAGTAAACGATGAATCTCTGCTGTTATCTGCCGATATTGACCTTGTATCTGAACCCTTTCTCGTTCCAGCTCTTCTATTCGTGGTTGCAGATCATGAGCATACCAATCTGCAAATTTTTTCAACTCTTTGTTTTCTTGCTTTAGCCTTTTATTCTCTCTATCCTTATTAGCAAGCTTCTGTCGTAATTCAGATATTTGGATGTTAAGATGATCAATCTCACTCACCCTCGCCATTAACCTCCGAGACATGATCGTAACAGAGGCAGCATATTGACTACTGAGCATTATTGATTCTGCAATAATCTCAGAATCAGCCCTACTAGAAAAACGGTTCTCTGCTCCTATCATGGTATTGACGGCCTCAGGAGAGAAGATTGATGGTTGATGCGTCAAGGGTTCCTGATTCAAGTCTGGAACATTAGTGGAAGATAATTGTTGGGCCATTCTATCGTTATGGGAAAACAGAACTTAGGTCAAGAAGCGATATTTTTTTTTGTATCTAGTAAGTGAAAATGATCTTTTTTTTTATAGAAACTCAGAGCCTTCAATCCCGTTTGTCAACAACATCAGGCGATTGTTTCAATCTTCAGCCGCACTAAATTTATAGAGTTAAGCCTCAAGGCTTTGCAGCACTTGTCGGGTCACGGACGGCTCCCTTTTTCCAATTATCTACAGTGTCTATTAACGCACCGTTTTCTTCAGTCTATTTACTTGTTACCGATCCTTTTTAATGATGCCAAAAGGGGGAGAAGTTTTAAACTAGAACATTAACATTGTTTAAATTGCTAAACTTCTTATATATGCTTTGAATTATATTTATTTTTTTGCTTGAAAAACTAACGCACATTCTCAGGGGGAGCTTAAGTATTAATACAGGTTTCAGGTTCTATCAAGTATTTGTCATCATAAAACATGGGGAGATTGTTGAACCCAAGGTTTCAAGGTTCATGTAATTATAAATCTACACATGGATTTTGATGATAACAAATGAATTCAAAGAATAAAGGAGTTTCAAACTCAAGTTGTCCACACAATGGAATCAAGCACATCAAGGAACCAAGCATGAGCAAGAAGGGAACAAGTTCACATTAAAGTCATAGAGTAATATTGTAAATCTCTAAAAATTCGAAATTAGGATTAAGGCTCAAAATTAATTTTTTATCATAAAGCATTAAAATACATTTTCCACAAGTGCATGAATAGTTTGAAAATTAAATTTGAAAATTTTGAAAGATGATTGATTGTCATCTTTCACATGTGCATGACATGATTAAAGGTTTGAACTTTGAAAATATTAAGATGATTAATTGTCATCTTTCACATGTGTATGTTTTATTTGAATATTTTCAAAAGTGATGGATGTTTTTCTTGACTTATGCAAAAGATAGATGTCTTTGTTTGAAAATTTTGAAAAGTAAAGTGTGCTCCTTTTGTCAGATGCAAAAAGTAAAAGATTAGGTTTGAAATTTTGAAAAGTAAAGTGTGTTCGTTTTGTCATATGCAAAAAGTAAAAAGATTAGATTTGAATTTTTTGAAAAGTGAATGATGATGTCTTTGACATGTGAATTTTTTTAAATTTGAATATGAAATCTCATATACCTATAAATAGATCTTTTGTGAGCTTCACATTCACAACACCAAGAGCATACAATATTCATTCAAAGCTTTCATTCTCTCTTCTCTAAGCATTGAGCCTTAACCCTTGTTCATTTTGAGAGATATAGTTTGTGCTGTATTGTTCTTATTTCACTCATTGAGAAGTGTTTTCTGATATTCTACCCACTATCAATTCTTGTATCAGTAAAAGGGTGTGTATAACCCTTGTGCGTGTAGAAAGTGTTCTACACAGGGAATATTTGAATCACCACGTGTGAAGTGATTGCAAGTGTAGAGGGTGTTCTACACGGATCCTTTGTAGCGGTGTTATTCAAAGGTGTAATAGGTTTCTATATCCACCTGAAGGAGGTTGAATAGTGAATTCGGAGATCCTCAAGGGGTAGCTTGAGGCGAGGACGTAGGCAGTGGGGCCAAACCTCGTTAACATACTGAGTTTGCTTCTCTTACCCTTACTCTTTATATTTATTGCTATTTTATATTTTGTTTATATTTTATATTGTATATTTGATTTATAATTGTTATTTTTTTAAATACAACTCAATTCACCCCCCCTCTTTTGTTAGTCATCTGGGCAACACCGGCAATTGTCGGAGTTGGAGCCTCAAAATCGGAAAGCCCAGGCCTATACGCAGTAGTAGATCAGGAGTTTGACGGCCACATCAAAAAAGGCAAACTAAGTTGAAGTGATTACCAAGATGTCCAGTCTCATGTCTTTGGTTGAAGGAGCATTAACATAGTACAACTTTTAGCAAAACAATATGTACAAACCTTGAGAGATCATCGATTCTTAGAAAACAGTTGTGAATGATCAGTGACAGCAAGAAGATCAGAAGGCTGTGGCAAGACAGTATTGTGCATGTAGAAGATGGAAGATCTAACTCGTAATCTAGAAAAATAAAAGAGAGAGAAGGATTGAAGAAAAGAAACTGATAGCTAGGGAGAATGAGAATGCCAAATAATGGCGCTAAATTTGAGAGAGAGTAGTGATCAAGGGGTATTGTGCAGACTTTTTTCCTTAATTTCATAATCAAAGTATAAATTGTAAAACGCTTACAGTGAATACTAAATTTGGTCCATATTTTAATTAAAAAGAGGTTCATTAAGCAACATCTAGTTATCGATATTATTTCTTAGTTTCAGTAATATATTATATTGATTGGGTTAGTTTCAATTCATCAACGACGTTGTAATATGATAGTATTTGTCACCCCCCCTCTCTCTCTCTCTCTCTCTCTCTCTCAAGGTTTGTTCGGATATTGATTCTGATCATACCCTTAATCCCCTCATTTAGAAGAGAGATATATTTGTGTATCCAAAATAGTCACTTAAAATGATCAAATGTTGGTTATCATATGAGAAGTAATACGTTCACAAAGAGAACTCATGAAAATAAAGTTGAAAACTGATATGACTGGATATGATATGTTATAATTATTTCATACAAAAAAAAAAATCTGATGTATTTACTTTGACAAAGCACGCCAATTTGTAACTTTACTTTTTTTATAGGATGTCCAATTAAATATTTTGCTTGTTACTTATTATATATATAGATCCCTTTTGATTTTCATTCTCTCGTCTTTGAATCATTAACCCTAATCCTATCTTGTCTTGTCAAACAGCTAAAACATTACAATAACACATCACACGTCAGGAGCTCCAATTGATTTTAGGCAACAAATCTCGTGCATGATTCTATATATACATTATCTTGGCTTTGCCCCCAAGATTGCTTTCGATGTTTTTTTTTTTGAGAGAAAAGCATCATTGTATTCATCAAGGTGAAGTTACAACTGCGATTTAATAGACAGAAAACTGACTGTAAGCCAACTAACGCAAACTGTTCAGGAGCTTCCCCGCACACAAGGTAGCGGACATTGTCTAAACTTCTAAACCTTCTCTATCGACTACAGTCAATAGAGAAGACGCTCTATAAAACAGAGCTAAAGTACCTTACTTCCAGAGGAAGAAAGGTACGCCCGCGCTCCACCCTCACAAAGAGGAGGAGTAAAACCACACTCTCTCCTCCCAAGGAGGAAGAGTACCACCACCTACCATCCTCAAAAGAGGAGTAGGACAAACACCCACCTATCTCTGGAGAGAAGTGGGACACTAGATTAAAGCTAAAAACCTAAACAAAACCAACAACAACTAAAAACAAAAGACTGGCTAAGGCTTTAAAACAAAGGGCCCGGACAAAGCCAAAAGCCCAGCTTAAAACGCGAAAGGGGCCCGACCCGTTAGGGTTCCAGAATTTCCTTCAACCGCCGCCACCCCTCTAGCACGCTACAGACCACTGCGTCTTCTCTTGCAGCGTTCCCCAGCACCAAGAGCAAGCTTCCGTCTCACTCCCTGCCTTGCCCCAGAGACTATACGGAAAGCTGCACAGGAAACCCAAAAGCCGTAGAATTACATACTCCATGGTCCATACGCAGAGGCCTTCTGGTAGCCCTGCCTTGCCCCAGACGATGCTACGAGACACTGAACAGCAAACCCAAATCAGCCCAATATATACTCATCAAGGTCCACACGCAGAAGGCTTCCCGGATGACAGGTAGCATGCTCGGATAAGCTGGTATCGCGTCGTTCGGCTGAGCCGATTTTAAGCCCTCTCATCCTCCGTCCCGGACGTGAGACAGCTCTCTGTTTTCCTGGTTGAAAACAGAGCTCATGAGCTCATGTCGAAACCCAGCAAAGGCCAACCGAGCGCCGCACCTAGACCACTGCGCAAGAGACACACCGGAATTGCCCAAAAACACCCCGAACGCAGCCAACACAAGCCTTATTAATAAACCAACCTACCTAAAAAAGCCGTAAACGGAGGAAAGGGAGGGAGGGGGGAGCCGAGGCTCCCACCCCCCTCTTAGAAGGACTAGCGGCTTTTGTTCTCTAGGGAGAGGGAGAGAGAGCAAACGGAGAGGGAGCTCAGCACTGTTTGTAAAAGAGAGTCCTTGCTTTCGATGTTAGACAGACAGGATACCCCAATTCGATGATAAATCCTATCAAATGGCTTGATCATGGATGATTTAAATCAGTAATTTTCCCATATCTGGCTAAGCATGTAACACAATGTTTAGAAAGGTCGTACAGGAGAAGTTTCAAACTTAATCATGTGAAGGATATACATGATATATTCTTTGTGGATTGGGGAACATGATTGAATTGACATTGACCTAAAGTTTCACCACTTTGTAAAATTTCTTGTTCTGCTTGCCTTTAATCATGAATGGAGAGGGAACTTTGTGGGCGTTGTTTGGAAGATCATGTGCAACTCACTTATCACTGTAATATTACACATGACGCATGTTCCAATACATTATCTGCAGATTGATTGATTTGTTTCTCTAATGTGGTTTGTTATGCGTTGTATGTATTAAGATCTGAGATAAGCATATAATTTGGTTAATTATACTTAGAACTTGGACCGGATAAAATTACGAGCCCACTTCTAGTGAAGGTGGGCTTCTTGGGCCGGGCTAGTTTATTAAGCTTAATATCTTAAACCCATCATGAAAGTCTACAAAAGTGACTGCACATAGAATTTTTATTTTTTATTTTATATCGAACATGCTAGTCTACTGTTTTATCTTTGAGAAATAATTTAATTATAAAGAAATTACACACAAATTGATATGACTTGTTGTGATTTATCAGATTATAAAATTAATTTTATTATAAAATATATCTAATAAATCACATGAAATCACAT
This sequence comes from Carya cathayensis, assembly GCA_011037825.1. NCBI lineage: Eukaryota > Viridiplantae > Streptophyta > Magnoliopsida > Fagales > Juglandaceae > Carya > Carya cathayensis. Next base: position 1,374,301 of record QGSO01000189.1, read on the forward strand.
CAATTTATAAAATTATTTTTATATAATTCTTTTCTCTGGTACTGTTAGATTAGGACCAAACTAAAATCGAACATTTGAGTATATAGTATTGGATTGGACAACTCAGAATCCAACTCTTTTGAATGCATGGCTGATGAACATCACGCGATGGAAAGCAAGCTACGTTGGACGGGGGACAGCATAACCATTAACAGCAACAACTCTCTGATCAACTGCATGGTAGGCAATATTTGAATCCCAACAACTGCCACATAAACCATAGTATAACACTTATCAACCCATGTATATTGCCACATCGCTATCTCTTATAAAACACAATGATACCAAAAAAACAAACAAACAAGTACAACATTAATCCTTATCTTAGTAATTCTAATTTGTGTTTTATTATTTTAAGTTATGTTTGGATGATAGAAAATATATATTTGTACTCATTAATCAAAGGGAGAGTTTGGTATCATGAGTTGATTACTAAGTAAAGGGAGGTTTCTTCCTCGAATTGGATAAAGGATAGCTGAAAGATTTGAAAAGACGTTCACTAAATAGATATATTAATGTTATTTATATCAGATTTATTATATGATTAAGAAATAAATCTATTATATCATATTATGTAGCTCAGAATTAAAGATAACAAGAGGTCAGATTAAATAAAAGATATACAAAATAATTCTATTCACAAGCCTTTGTATCATTATCTAAAAAAAAAAAAAAAAAAGCTTTCACATGACACACTATCTACAATTTTATTTGTAAGATAAATTTTAAAATTTAAATCTTATAAATCAAATTATATCACGTGAATTATGTGTAAAGTATAAAATTATTAAATATAAGAGATAAGATGAAATGAAATAAAATAAAATAATTTTTGAATTCAAACGTTTCAAAAAAAATAAAATAATTAAAATAAAACCATAAATTAAGTGGCTAATTTCATGAGTTATCTTAAAAAATTTTAATTTAAATAAACCTTCGTCGTTGGCTAGTTGAAAACGGAAACCTGGAAAAGAACAAGAAAGTGTCGAGCTGGATTGGATAAAATGGGGTAGTGCCAGAGCCTTTTTAATGTTCTGTTCGGACCAGATAACCTCAGTTCAAATCAGGATTCCGTAAAGCTAATACTGGATTTACGAAACTTAAGATCAATATTGTTTCCGGATAATATTTTATTTAATAACGTGATATCTGTTTGTCTCTCTCCCAATAATCGTAGTTTCCCTTTCGCGTTGATTGTTCGGAGTTCGAACGATCGAAATTCAAGACCAATCAAATCTTTTCACTCAGGACTGGACTGTTTTTACAATAAAAACTCAACAAGTAAGGTAATTTTGAATTTAGATATTGGGATGAGTTGAATTGAATAAAATATTGTTAAAATATTAATTTTAAATAAAATGAGTGTATTGATATTTAAAAAAGTTAAATTTTAAATAAAATGAATGTATTGAAATTTGAAAAAGTTAAATTTTAAATATTATGAATGTATTGAAATTTAAAAAAGTTAAATTTTAAATATTATGGATTTATTGTTATTTAAAAAAGTTAAATTTTTTATTATATTTTATATAAAAATTTAAAAAAATGTATTGAGATTTGAAAAAGGTATAATAATGAGTCGAAGTGAGTTGAAAGGAGTTTGGCAACCAAACGGAAAGTGAATGATGATCGGTCGGAGGATTTTGCAGAAGATTTCTTGGAGTTCCGGTGCGCGGTGGCTGTGGCTGTCTCCGTACGCCTCTCAAGCTATGATCCCGGCTCAGGTTGCCTCGGAGCTCGATCCTCCATTTCAACGGTTCTCCTCCTCTCGGATTGCCTTTTCTACGTCCGCTTTGCTGTCGTTTCGCTCTGCTGCTAATCGAATTTATGTGTGTACCCTGCCCTTTTAGCACTTAAATTAATCCCGAGTTGTTTTAGCTTACTCTTTGTTTCTTTTGCCTCGTTGCTTTGTTAGTCAATAATAGCTCATGGCACAGTCTATGTCTATGATTACAAGTTTAATTTTGGGTTTTTAGGTTAGTGCAATTCAAATTGCGTAGGCTCTGTTTCTTGTATTTTGTCGTTCTTGAGAGGGAATGGTGCCCCAGTACCATATCATCAATTATCACGGCCTTTATGCATTGCTTTCCTGGAGAATGTTGAATTGGCGCTGGCACCTCTTGGATGAATTTGTAATTTTTTTTGGGATGAATTGTAATTGAATAGCTTCCTAAACAGAAACATACATTCTAATTTTCCAAGCTGTTGTTTTAACCTTGAATATCAATTGCCATATTGAGGTTCTTTGTTTGATCGATTTGCCACCTGAATAACTTCAGACCTATCCAATTATTTCCATTATTGATCTCGTGCACTGGGCCTTAGTGGCCGAAATGGGTATGTCAAATGGTGTCCTCAATTAATCAAATCTATCGTGTCGATAAGTCTTAAGTCTTTGAACCGTGATACTGTAGAACTCGCCCACAAATGAAAACATCCTTTTCAAGATCTTGTTAGCGTTTCTGATGTCTCCCTTTTCCATTTTTGCAGTTCAATAGTCCATATACTGGGAAGGGATTTTGCTTTTCAAGTCATGCTTTGGCAGAACTTCCAGCGGGTGGGATAGTTGATGTACCATTAGCTCAAACTGGGGAAGGTATTGCCGAATGTGAACTTCTTAAATGGTTTGTGCAGGAGGTGAGTGAATGATGATAATGTTGCATGCTTATATCTTCTAATTTATTTGGTTGGTAGATATGATAAAGGCTTGGTTGGAGCCGTGGATAGGTGCTGAATTTCTCTTTTTCTTCCATGTTCTATACTATTAATGCTCCTCATGTATTTCCAAACTTTCAGTTGGTTTTTTGTATGTTTTCGGAGGCTTGTAGTTGTAGATGTTTGTTAGATGAGATAGTGAGATGAGAATTTTGTGAATAATAGTGAGATAGTTTGAGTTAAGTATTTATTGGGTTTTGACAAAAGAGAGAAAAAAAAAGTCGAATAAAAAATATTATAAAGTTAAAATATTGTTAGAATATAATTTTTTAATTTTTTTTTTCAGATTTGAAAAAGTTGAATTGTTTTTTGTTTGAAAATTTGGAAAAGTTGTAATGATTAGTTTGAAAAAGTTGTAGTGATTAGTTTGAAAGTGTTTGTGTTTGAATATGTTTGAGAAGGAAATGAGATGAGATGGGATGAGATGAGATATAAATTGTTTCCAAACATCCCCTTGAGCTTCTGGAATAGTTAGTAATTTAACATGGTATTTGAGTAAAAGTCGCCACTTTCAATCATGGCTCGATATTTCACCCATATTATGATTGAATATTTTACATGTTGGGCACCCTTATGAGTGGGGAGCTTAGCCTTTGTGTGGGAGTCTAGCCCTTTTGTGAGAGAGTGATAGAATACATGTTAAAGAGAAGTGTTATTTAGTATCATTTTAATCACATTGAGGTTCTTTCCATGATTTCCTGGGAAATTCAAGGCTTCTTTCTCCTGTTGACAAAATGAAATTTGTCATATTCTGCATTGTTGGTAAAATAGGATGGTCAACCTTGGTCATAAATCGGCTTTTCTGGTTGATTATCTATGCATTTACCTACCATCCATTTAACCTAGCGTATGTTTTGAATAAGTCAGCTGAGATAATTGTTGATACATTTACCCTGACAGGGGGATCAAATTGAAGAGTTTCAACCAATTTGTGAAGTTCAAAGTGACAAAGCAACTATAGAAATAACTAGTCGTTACAAAGGAAAAGTTGCTCAGATTCTTTATGTTCCCAGTGACATTGTAAAGGTGAGAATTAAAAATACTACTTTTCAGAACTTAGCCTCTTTCCATTCTTGTCTTCACTCAATTTATATTCAACCCTACAACTGTTTTTACATATATAGTTTGAAAGTTTCCCGTTTTCTAAGGGGTTGTCAGAGATGCATATGCAGTTAATTTGGCTTCAATCAGAAACTGTGTTAAACATAACTGCTAGGAAGCAAGGGATAATAAAAATCCCGATTATCTTTTTCTTTTTCTGGAAGAGGGTATGGAATGCTGGATTCTTTTAACTACATTAAGTCGGTTTGAGTAAGTTTTAGAGGCATTGAGGACTTGAAAAGACAGGAAATTATCTGAACTCAGGTCAGCTTTCTTTTTTCTACTTTGATCCTTAAAGAAGATTATGATTCTACTGAAATTTCAGGTTGGAGAAACTCTTTTAAAGATTGTTGTTGAGGAAGCTCAGGTTGCAAACCTGACTTCTGATGTTCCAGAAAACCCCACTCCAACTCATGATGGTATGGAAAAAGCAGTGTCACTTGATTCAGAGCCGAGGAAAAATAACATTGGTGGAGTTCTATCAACGCCAGCTGTCCGGCATCTTGCAAAGAAACATGGTGTACATATATGTGACATCCTGGGAACTGGTGAAGATGGGAGGGTACTAAAAGAAGACGTGCTCAAATATGCTGTCCACAAAGGAATCATTAAAGATCCATCTGCTTCCTTGACTGCTGCTGATGGGGGAAGGCAGTTTCTTGAAGGAGAAGAGGACCGTCCCCATGTATCAGCTGAAGTTGGAAGGAACTACGGATTTGAAGATAAGACAGTTTCCCTAAGGTAATCTTGGATGCAAAATTAAATTTGAAACTCTCCTTTAAAAGATAAGAAAAACAGAGGGACTCTCTGCCATATAATCTGTAACATGGACAAAACCATGATAAACTTGGCAGTACCAATACTATAGAGGTGTTACAATTCACTTTTGCTAGTCTTGATTTGGTTAAGGGTTGATAGGAGTCCAAGCTATTGACCTGTGTAGCCAAAATCTTGCTCATCTTTTTCCTTCTAACGGATGACATGGCTTGTGATTGTGGTTTCGTGGATCTTCATATAAAATAAAAAGGAAAAGAAATAGTTGTTTACAAGTCTGAGTTTAAGGAGACCAATCTGGCATGAAATTTAGATTCAGTAGCTGTGTCAATGTGGGCACAACTTCTTATAGCTTGTGGGGATTCATGTGGAATGTTTGTGTTAGTAGTGCAACTGTGACAGAGTTAGGGTGATAGGCAAGCTACTTACATTTTTCTTTCAGGGGTTTCCAGCAATCAATGGTAAAGGCAATGTCCATGGCTGCACAAGTTCCACACTTTCATTTTGTGGATGAGATCAATTGTGATGCACTAGTGAAGCTTAAAGCATCTTTCCAGAATAGTAATTCTGATCCAGATGTTAAGCACACTTTCCTTCCATCACTAATTAAGTCTCTTTCAATGGCCTTGAGCAAGTATCCCTTAATGAATAGTTGCTTCAATGAGTCATCACTTGAGGTCATCCTCAAAGGTATATAGACTTGCCATTTCTACTGCTTCTGTGTTTCGGATAAGTACATCTGCTTAAAAAAATTGACAAAATTGGCTGCTAATCATATTATGTATCACACAAGCTAACGTAAGTAGACGTTATCGCTCCACTTCTACTAGGCCATTGTTGTATATGTAAAATTGTTTCTTTTCATATGGATTTTCTGGATATAGGACTTGAGAAAATTGGTGATGTGAATCATGTAAAATTTTGTTTAATTGAGTTTGCTTATTTATATGGCTAAGACTGGTATTAGGCAAGATAGTAAGTAGCAAATCATGTGAAAGTGTTTTTATAATTCCATTAGCCAAAAAGAATGATAAATATAATGTGAGGATTTCATGGGGTTGATACGAAACAGGCAAAATTTTCACTGTTCACCATACTGTTCTCATTGAACTCCTCCCAGTGGCTCTAGCACCACTCAAAGAGTAATACTTTTATAGTGAATATCCTTAGGCGCTCATCTTGATTGCTCCAAAATGATTGACTCAAAAGGACTACAAATAATTACATTTCCTTTGTTCGTGGTTTGATACAAGTTGTCTACTTGTTTATTATCTTAGGTTCTCACAATATTGGAATTGCCATGGCTACTCCGTATGGTCTTGTTGTACCAAACATCAAGAATGTCCAATCGCTTTCAATTTTGGAGGTTAGTTTTGTGGAGCTTCTTAATTGTACTTCTTTTCCATTCTACATTATTGAAGTGTGAACTTTTTATTCTTCCCACATTCCTTGTTGGTTTCTCCAAGAAACACAGATACCAGTGGGAAACATGATCTTTGCTTGAAACTCGGCTATAATTACATTTAGTAAAACTCCTTTTTCTTTATAACCACTGTCTTGCATTTTTCTCGTTACTTTACAAAGATGAGAAAGTTGATTGTCCATCTCATAATCAGCAACTAAGGGAAGTGTTACATTTTCCTTAATGCAATAGTATATATTTTATTGCACAAACAATGTTGTTCTATATATTTTACATATATAATAGTTTTTATCTTTTTGTATTCACTAGCAATAGATTAATCGGCAGCAACTATCCATAGTATTTGCAATGCAACCAGGATATATTTGGGTTCTACACCTCGTGATTTAACATATCATTTATTGGCTTATCCACCCTAAAATCATATTACTCAATAAATTGCTTGAATCAGTGAGCAACCATCAATTGATGATTTGCGAAGGCAACAGAGGCAATTTGCTCAACAGTTGCTTCTGCTGGCATCTCATATGCTGCTGTGCTACTGCTTCTTGGGCTATTGCTTGCTTTGACTATAGGATTTTAATATGGAAACACTATTTAGCTTGGAAATAGTACCTTTGAAATATAGGTTATTGCAATAGGTTGCATTTACTCCCCCAAATGAGTTGCTTTTTGTGGTCAATGTCCCAATATAATAATACATGTGTGCAGTTAATGATGGCATAGTGCCTAATATATTTTTTCTTCTTCTTCTTACTTCCTTAAACCCGTCATAATCCCATGCTTTACTTTTGATATGCATATTTCCAAATGTGATTTATAGATAACAAAGGAACTATCTAGATTACAACAATTGGCACTGGGTAACAAGCTTAATCCTGTGGATATTTGTGGTGGAACAATTACGTTAAGCAATATTGGAGCAATTGGTGGAAAATTTGGTTCTCCACTCCTCAACTTGCCCGAAGTGTCCATTATTGCAATTGGCCGGATTCAGAAAGTTCCACAATTTGCAGATGATGGCAGTATATATCCTGCATCAATCATGACTGTAAGCAATGAGTTATTCATCTGTTCACTCATATCTCTAGAATTAATATACTATAAGACTGATTGCCTACGCCTAGAAAACTCAAGATACTTTCCTACCAAATGATACCATTATAAATCACAGCATACAGATTGTTCAATTATTTTACTGAAAGGGAAGGAAGAGATTCTTAATTTAGATATGTTTTTAGATTTATGGTCATTAATACAGGCGTTGTAGTTATTGTCCCTTTGCCACAGTAGTAAATAATATGTAGTTCTTTAGCATATACAGATTGATTATGATTTACAAATAACCGAAATAAATTGGTATGTGATATACACAAGTTTTTGGTAACTATTTCTTTTGTCTGTACATGTAATGAGCATTTTAGTTTTGATAGATGAAATAATATGCCCAATCTGAAACGGTATTATCCTTCTCAGGTTAATATAGGTGCAGATCATAGAGTTTTGGATGGGGCAACTGTTGCTAGATTCTGCAGTGAGTGGAAACAATTTATTGAGAAACCGGAGCTGTTCATGTTGCATATGAAATGATGTGTCAAAGAAACTGGAATTAAAGATTCATTCAACTAAAATTGGAAACAACTCCTGTTATTGTCTGAATATTGAGTAGTCAAGTCAAAATGTAGAGCGATCCACACAAATAAGCTGTGGCATTTGCTGCTTTGTTTCATAAAGGGGACAAATAAAGGGTGGATTGCAGTGGTGTTGCCATTGTTGCTGCTTGAAGATCACAAGAAGTTTCTCTATATGTTCAGCTCGGCTGGCTTTCTCTATGCTTGTATCTGAAAGGATAAAAAGCGGCCAAAACATCTTGTGTTCAAAACTCACATTAAGCCTTATTGCTTCAAATTTCAATGATGCTTTCCTTGGATGATTTTGGAAACGCTTTTGAGATAATAAAATATCAGACTAAGATTTATGTTTTTGGTGACGAACGCATCGGGATTGTCTTTTTATCTTTGGTCAGGCGCTCGTTTTAATTCATGCACAACATAAGCTAGAGTTCTGCATGTGATCATGGGCCTAAGCCCAAATAGCCGTAGCTACCCGTTCTCATTTGGGTAGGTCTGGGTTTGCATTGTGGGCCCAAGTAGGATAATTATTATTTAAAAAAAATCATTGGCCCAGCCTAACACAGCGACTAAAATTGACAGACAACGTACAGAGACAGGAGCAGACAACGTACAGAGACAGGAGCTGAGGGCGGGCATTGGTTTCTGACATTTCTCGTAGGCTGCTTGAAGTTGTAGACGTATAGGCGAAGTGTTTTGGGAGATGGCAACGGCGTATCAGCAGCTATTGAGCGTGGGCACTAAGATCGTCGCTGTGGGCAGAAACTACGCTGCTCATGCCAAAGAACTCGGCAACGCCGTCCCCAAGGTCACCCCTCCCTCCCCTCCCTCCCTTTCCTTTGCTCTCTTGAATTGAATTAGACGTTGTTTTTGTTAATAGGAGCCGGTTTTGTTTCTGAAACCCACGTCGTCCTACTTGGAAAATGGAGGAACAATCCAAATCCCCCACCCCTGGGGGTGTCTGGATCATGAGGTCGAGCTTGCGGTCGTGATCGGCCAGAAAGCTCGCGATGTTCCTGAGGCCACTGCCATGGACTTTGTTGCCGGTACCTTCTTAAATTCAAACCTTCAATGTATTCATAAAACTTTATTTTTCTGTCATTGGATTTTGCATGAACCAATAAATATTTTTTTTTAATAAATAAAACCGCTAAATAATTTTTTTTATTGATTTTTGATAAGTAAGAAAAAGTAAAACCACGAAATATTATGATCACAATTTTCCTAATTTTCTACGAATTTATTTATCTGCATGATTATTTATTGAGTTCTTCTACTTTATGGAGTATGTTTATTTTGATAGTTTTTTAAATTAAATAGCTTAACGTTTCGGTGGCCCAGGATACGCTCTGGCACTGGATATGACTGCCAGGGAAATTCAAGCTTCTGCGAAGGTTCACTTTTCGATCTTGTAAAATATTAATTAGGATTAGGATCTCTAGAATTTTATGGTTACTCTAAGGTAGAGCTCTCTGAATCATATTGATTATCGTTAGTTAGATAGTTCCTATTTTACCACCTCTTCATGCAATCCTTCCTTGACTGAGTTTTAACATTCTTAGTGCTAGTAGTTGTAGTTCTTTCTTTACCGGTAATTGGATGTTTAGCATTAAGAAAAGTTTGTCACATCTTCATGTGGATGAAATGAATATGTTAGTCGAGTTTTTGCCACAAGCATGTTAACATAGTAAAAAGTAATATCGTGGCACCCAGATTGAGTTTAGGAAGTTGGTGTTTACTTTATAGAGAATTAGGTAGTCAATGGGATCCCACATTGGAGAGAGAATTTTTTATGGTTTATAATGGGTCCAATGAGTTCCAATAGTTATAGTGACTAGTTCTTTCAGTGTTACCAGATTGTGGATAGCCAGGGTGGTGTTTTCCACATTGTCTGAGATAAAAAGTTCTTATGGTGTAGAATGATTCCAATGAGCTCCAATCATTGGGTAGTCCTTTTGAAGTATAAGCCCAAATGCGGCTTGAGCTTTCTTTGGTCGTTACAATAAAAAAGTTGATGCACAGTTTAAAGAGATTTAGCAAGATTTTATGTATTCCTTTTCTCTTGCCACAAGTTGGATGCAAATCTAACGGAGTTAGTGTGAGCTTAGTAAATTGAGAATGGCATGGCCGCATGAGGCTGTTGCAGAATCTTTTATTTTCTTACAGGATTAACTCATGCAGTTTCACATCCATGTACTGCTTCTCTCTTGCATTCAGATAAGCGCATGTCATTTTTTATTACTTAAGGTGGTTTTTATTTCTTGGTAAATGTGCCAGTCTGCAGGTCTTCCATGGACAGTAGCTAAAGGGCAAGACACCTTTACCCCAATCAGTTCAGTTGTAAGAAATGAACTGTACTTTTTTCAATTCCTCTCTTTCTGCTGATATTGTTCTAAATTGGATCAGACGTTTTTTTAGATCAAACAGGTGCACTCAGCACATGCAGAGATGAGAAGTTACTAATACTATTATATATTAGAAAGAGAAATGATATTTGCAGTCATAGAGTGCACAAGTGCCGCACATTACTTTTGAAAAAAGTGAGTAAATATGGGACCCACATTAAAAAATTAATTTTTTAATGATGGACCCTACTCTTTTTCAAAAGGAATGCATGACGCTTGCACAACTCATGATTGTATGCACTACTCTTCCTCTCCATGAACTTTTGCACTTTCTTATTTGAATCTCCAAAATATATATGCAGCTGCCCAAGGCAATGGTGCCAGACCCTGACAACTTAGAATTGTGGTTAAAGGTTCAAAATCTTCATTCTTGAATTTCTTTTTGACTTCACCAAATGCTTAGTTTCTAGTCATTCCAAATTACTTCAGGTTGACTGGATTTGGCTTATCACAGGTTGATGGAGAAGTACGACAGAAGGGCTCCACCAAGGATATGATGTTTAAGATCCCATTTCTCATTAGCCATATTAGTTCTATCATGACACTTCTGGAAGGAGATGTCATCCTAACAGGTATTGCCTGGTCATTGTTTCTGCTACAGTTTTTGAACTATAATTATTTAAACAATCTCTGTAGAATTCTATTTCCTGAGTGAAATTGGGATGTTGATTAACAACTTATCCCATTATATTGAACTTGTGCAGCTCAAACCTTTTCTTTTCTTTTCTTTTTCTTTTGGCATGGTTCAAACCTCATTTTGAAAACTGATGCTATTTGTACAAAAACATCAAGAAAAGACAAAATCACTTTTAAAAGGATAGTTTTTTAATATCAAGAATAATTTTCTCTGTTCGTACATGTTTCCATCCTAGATAACAACTGTTTTTGACAAAGGAGTAAACAGACACTGAATTTAAAATTGAGGTCTGAGTTGGATTGAGTTAAATTTTTTAGCATAAGTAACAATGAATGGTAGTTCCTTAGCAGAAAGTGTCATTTACCGTGTGTTTTGTTCTACTGGAATTTGGAGATCTTTATATGTAAGTTTTAGTTTGGATGGTTAAGATTGCTCCTTAAATAGCCCATATAGAAGATGATATTCTATTCTTTTAGTTATTGGTATATAGGAGGCGGATGTTTAGGCTCACCTTGAATGTCTTTTGTAGAATTGATTTTATCAAGACTTTAGAAACCGTGTAAAATGGAATGATGTGTTCTTATCATAAAATGCTAATGCCGACTTATCTGTATATATCACAAACTTAAACAAAACGTGTTGCAACAGAATGTTAATCTTCTTTAACTTCTTATTAGCTTACTAATCCCCTTTTTACTTTTGCACAACGTCACTTTCCATGTCACATTTTCTTGCAATAATTTTCCTTGAGCTGCTCTTATTGTAAAGACATTTTATGCCTTTAAAAGTAGCAGTATTGTTATTTAGAGTACCGCAGCCAGTTCTGGTTACTAAAATGATGCTATGGCATTATTTCTGCTGATCATGTTTAAACCAAGTAGAATTTTTCCCCCCATTACAAAAACGAAAGGTAAATATTTTTCTGAGTTATCAACCTCTCTAAGACAATAATGTAGAATGAGGTCCCAATCATTGTGTTGTTCATGCTGTTTGTGCAGGCACTCCCCAAGGTGTCGGCCCGGTGAAAGCAGGTCAAAAGATAACCGCTGGCATAACCAACCTTCTGGACGTTTACTTCAATATTGAAAAACGGCAAAAGCTTGGAAGTTCTTGATCACTCCCAGCAGCAGCCATTAACCCTCTGTGACTCCACCACATGAGGGCTGCCTCAGTTTTATTCGCTGTCGCCTTCACATGAGGGCTTTTTTTCTTTTGAAGGTGTTCACAGGACACACCATTTGAACACTTGTTTTGAAAGACAACCAAAAGTCCGAAATAAATAGTTTCAGAAAGCAGAATAATTACCATTTTCTCTCGTTTTATATGAATGAGTAGATTTCACCGATGTTTAGCAGCTTGTGCATTCTGTCTCCCCAAAATTAAGAAAAGCACTAACACGGTTTATGATATTTGCCAATATCACCAATTCACGTACATGAAGGGCGCAGTTTTTTCCTACACACGGAAGAGTGCATCGATTGATTGAGATGGTGATTATCTTTGCTAAGCAATAATGACAAGAAGGGTAATTAATTTTTTAATGCCAAAAATCGTACAATAGGCCGAAATTGGAGAAAGAGTAAGGGCAAGTTTGGAAGATACATCTCAATTCAAAATTCTCATATCATCATTATAACTTTTCTAAATTCTCACACAAAATATAATAAAAAATTTAACTTTTTCAAATTTCAAAACAATAATAATACTAAAAAATAATATTTTAAACTTTGATCGCACTGCAAAATTCTTATCTTATTTATCAAACTTGCCCTAATTCTTGATTCCTAGGTACAATGTTAGTTGGAGCCTTAATGAAGCGATCTGAAATCCATGGTGGCGATTCAGGATGTCAATATAGTATCTGTACGTGCATCTATAACAATAAATAGAAAAAGAATATTGAAAATGCAAATAGAGATCGAGATATATAGATTTACGTGATTCGAGCAATGGCCTACGTCTACAAATTATTTGGAGGGCAAATTTATTATAATATGAGTATTTTACCATCTCTTATTACTCTATGTATGATGATAGTCGAAGACTTTTTTTCTATAAAAGATAATATTTCTAGAAATCTCGTTGTGAGATTCAAGATCTTTTGATACTATCATATCTCATTTTTTATTAAGATTTTTGAGAGTGGTGAGGAATGGCATCTTTTATGTCTCCTCAGTCCTTGCATGTCTGACTTTCCTTTCCTTCTTTAATTTTCTTCTTTTTCCCATCAATTCTTCATTTTTCTCGGACATTTTTCTAGCAGTAAGAGATTAGAAGTTCAATTCCAATAGACTTAGTTATCTAGTTTGAATTTGTTCTGTATTATTTCTTTCTTGTCGTTTTGTTGTGAGTTCTGCTACTTGTAATTCTCTATTAATAAGATGAAAAATGCTGGAACGCACCTGGGAGGAGGGCACAAAATGCATACCTTCCATGTCATCAATATTGAAATGTCCATATTGCCCTTATTTAGTTAAATCCTTGGCTTTCTTGCTCCATCATTCTCTTTCCTTCTGTGCATTTCGTTGTTTCTCTATTTTTTCACGGTAGAACGCAGCGAGATACCCAACCATGCGGGAGGGAGCTGAAACGTGTTCGACGTAAACCATTCTAAAAAGAAAGCAGCTCGATGGAAACCCCCAAGAGGTGTTCCGTGACCTCTCGGATATTTCAACTTCTCCACAGCTTGTTAGTTCTGGGTCTTCTTTACTACCAAAAAATGCGAATGTATGAAGATATAGGTTGAAGCTTTTTTCTTTGTTTTTCTTTATCATTTTGTGGATTTTCTCTTAATCACGTGGGAAAGCTTTAAAAATATTATGGTGGCTATACGCGTTTTGTCATCATGTCAAGGAGTCGCACGATTTTCATTATTCTTGGCATCCATTGAAAAAAGTTGAAGGTTTGTATGGAGATCTTCACGGGATAGACACATGAGAATTCCTTGTCAAGGGCTCTTGAAACTCTAGGAATATGAGAGATTAGCCATTCCTTTTGAGGCATTTAGAGTCCTTTCAAAATCCCAAAACAGTCTGTTTTCGAGTTCTTCCAAAAATTTTATGTTTCACAATTTTCCAAGTATCTTCCAATTTCAGTTTGTTGAACTTACTTGGCTTAGAGAATCTGTACTGCTCACCACCAACCTGTTCTGCATGCATTAACTTCTCCACCATCCATTTGTCACTCCTATTTTGTCCTTCAGCCTTGCATTCACTCGGAACAAACTCTCGTCGGAACTCCAATTTTCTAATTTCATGGCTATAAAAATCACAAGTGTTTTTTCAAGGAGGTGCTTGTTCTTGCTTTCGTTGGGGAGGAGGGCAGCGGGAAACCAGAGAAAAATTTAGAAAGCTTCGTTGGAGAGGTAGTGACTCTGGAAATGCAGAGAAAAAAAAGCTGGTTTATTTTACAGTTTTAACCCCACTTATCCACGGGCAATTTCGTGAGCCTCAAGGGCTTCTCTGTAGCACGCCTCTTAATAAGTTAGTCAACACGCTAGAGGGGTGGTTAATATTTTCCTCATCATGGTATCAAGAGCCTAAGACTTAACGTCACCTATGGCAAATCCCAATACACCTATATCAGAGACTAACGTCTCTTCTCACTTTCTTCACCCACCCGTATTTACATCAAACACCTTCCATGCACCTGCTAATTCTCTCTCAAACTTCACTCCTATCAAGCTTACACGAGACAATTACCTACTATGAAAAGCGCAGGTTGTCCCCTATCTCAAAGGTCAACATCTTTTTGCCTTCATTGATGGGTCATCTGTCTACCCTTCACCCATGATCACCACCGCCACCAAGCAAATAGTGGCCAATCCGGCCTTTATGCAGTGGATCATGCAAGATCAATTGGTTCTTTCTGCTCTAAATTCCTCCCTCTCAGAAACCATGCTAGCCCATATTACAAAGTGCCAAACTTCTCCTCTAGTCTGGTCGACATTGGAACGGATGTTCACTTCCACATCCCATGCTCATTCAATGAATCTCCATTACCAATTAGCCACGCTCAATAAAGGTAATTCTTCAATCTCAGATTATTTTCACAAATTCACTACCCTTGCTAATACGTTAGCTGCTGCTAATCAACCTCTCAATGGCTTCAATCATTATTACAAGAACTTGGCCTTAGAGCCTCAGCCCCTCCTATCTTATGGTGTGACAATATAGGAGCTACATATTTATTAACAAATCCAGTTTTTCATGCTCGTACAAAGTATATAGAAATTGAATTTCACTTTGTGCGAAAATATGGTAGCCAAGAAACTTATTGAAGTAAAGTTTTTATCCTCCAAAGATCAACTAGCAGATATATTTACAAAGCCCCTCTCTTCTTTCAGGTTTGCAGCACTTCGATCCAAGCTCAATGTAGTCTCCACTTCATTGGACTTGCGGGAGCGTGTTAATGACAAGGAAGCTGTAGAAGATAAAGATGTTGTAGAAGCCGTAAGAGACTAGAACTTCAATTCCAGTAGACTGAAAAGTTATCTAGTTAGAATTTATTCTGTTATCATTTCTTTCTTATCGTTTTGTTATGAGTTCTACTACTACTGTGCTTGTAATTCTCTATTAATAAGATAGGCAACAGACTGGAGGGGTGGTTGATATTTTCCTCAACATTCCCTCTTCCATTTTCTCACTTGCATCCTAATGATGGCTCTTCGATGGACTAGACCTAGTATATCTAGACTTGTTATTTTTATCCCTTCCATAACCATTCAAAAGTCAAACCTTTCACATTATGTTGGCAAGTGGAATTACCAAAATACCTTATATTTTACACCAAATAGATAGTTATCAATTTAACTGAAAATGAAGAGGATTCAAAATCCCAAGCAAACTAATTCCTTGATATGCATATAACTACAAATCAAACCAAATTAAACATTGGAGATTCATATTAGTAAGGCTTAGAAAGTTCCAGGAAATATAGCCGGCCGACACATTAATTTATTGACATGTGTAGAGTATCAACTACTTATTGCAGAAAGGCAGAGCAAACACACTGACAGCCACACAACACAAATAGCCCAGGAGGGGATCAGAGAACAAGAAGCCAATGAGCCAACATCAGAGTGGGTGGGTGGGGGGTGAAAACGCAAATCAGAATGTCTGAAAAAAATCATAAATGTGTTTGGTGATCTCATCAGGTCGCTCCTCGTGGATAAAGTGTCCAGCTCCTTCCACTACAATTACGTCCTGCAGAAATGGCACGTATTTCTTGAACCCACCCTTATGTATGTATTCCTTGGTGCCTGGAGCGTTATAGGTCAGGTCAAGGTCTCCAACAATGAACTTCGCCGGAACTTTTACTTGGGTCCCAGTCCACGGGGCGGTGAGTTCCCAGTTTCTGCAAAGAGCGTTGTTTGTCAGACAGTGCTAAGAATAATTGGAATAGTTGTTCATATGAAGTGAGAATTTAGCCTTGGATCTGTAAAGAAGACTGTTTTCTCAGTGATTCTATTCTGTTAACTTGAGAACCCACAATTGAATCAATTAACTGATATGTCTAAAAGATGATCTATATGCAAACCTCCCAATTGATAGAACCAATGCACTGCTCATGCGAGAACCTTTCGCATCAGCTACCATGAAAATTGTTAATGTCTTGATTTTTTATAAACTATATATTGTATCCCGCAACAAATAGTATCTCTACACACCAACTTGTATGCAGTAGAACTCATGCATTTAATTCAAAGCACCAATAAATTGACTATTGGCCTACTTTGGTTAAAGTGTCCACCCACGGTACTTGGTATTAGAGCAACGGTGGTTTTCGTTTTAGATTTTATCATCTCTTGTTACATTTCAAATGATGCGGCGCATTTTAAATAATTTTGTATGTCAACCACTTGAATAGACAGTCAACAAATGTAACTGAAAATGATAAAATTTAAATAAAGAATAACATTTTCTTGATATTATCCTAAGGTATTTGAGTGGCAAAAACATTGGTTGAGAGTGGCCAAAAGGTCATTGGAGATCATGAGGTTAATTGAACCATATCTGGTTTCATCAATCTTGAAGTGGCTATCAGGCTATATATAGCTGTTGTTGCATTACATACATACATACATACATATATATATGTAATGAGCCTAAAATTGATGCAAAATTCAGCCAGAGTTTAAAGGTAACGTACAGGTCTAAATTTCTGTAGTAGTTGACAGACCCGGTGAAGCCTGTCTTCTCATATTTGCTGGCATAGTAATTAACGTCTTCCTCAGACAACCAAGAGGGCAAGACAATTGGAGTGTCTGGTGGAGGCACAAAGCCTTTACCTTTAGGAAAATAAAGTGGACCTGGATTCCGGTACGTTAGAAACTCCTTGAGAACAGTTGCAGTACCCCTCTGGGCAAACTCAGCTTCTATATCTTCAGGCTCCTACGCACATGCAGTATGTATAATAAAGCAACATGTCCATAAATTAGGTTAGTCAAAACAGAGACTACGTGTACTTGAAAGAGCAAATGCTTCTGCATTAGATCATCATTTTCTAATGTCAACTCATGTATCATCATGTGTTTTGCTCATATATATATATATGACATCTCCCGCATATGACAAGAACAGTTAATACCAATCAAAAACAGATTGCGCACGCCAAAGTTTAAGAGTGTTTAGTATTGGTTGGCTTAATTCCTTCATGACTAGGCAAAAACTACATGTTGATCAAGAAAGAGCATTGCTCCTGCATTAATTTTGTTTATAAATTGATAGATATGCAGGGTCAAAGGTGACACCTTTTTTCTCAATTATTTTCCTAACCAGATTTCAATATCCTCCTTTGATGATATTGAATCCCCATTATGTAGGTCATGCCTAGACAACAAAGACTGAAGAACCTACTACAAAGAAGCAGATTACCTCTGTTTCTTTTTGGGGACATGGATCAGGAAACGTCGGGTACTAACTTTTAATTCCAATCAACCACATCAACCATTTTAAACTGCCTATAAAGTTTTCTAAACTTCATCCTGGAAGAAGATTAGCAAGGCGTGTATGAGGGAATTCATTCCTATTTGAGAAATGCTTCACCAAAACATGTGGCAAAAGCTGTCTTTTGACTGTTCAGAGAAACACTTGAAATTGTTCAGAGAAGTTCTGCTGCCACAAAATAAACTCATAAAAATAAAATCACGAACTAATATAATTTCGTATGATACATTATATCTATTTTATAATAAAAGTAGATTTACGATCTAATTTATCACATCAAGTCATACAAGTTTATAAATTTAATTTTATGTAATCTCTTTGCGATTAAAACAATTTTTTTTAATGATTTTTCCAATGCATGGTCAACAAACCTAAACGCCAAACGCCAGAAACAGGGACAGGAATATCACCGTATCTAATGATCGATGCAGACGAAAGTCAAAAAGCTTATTGATTTAAGAGAACTAATATTATTTATTAGCTTGGATGCATGACTTTTCCCTGAGAATATACTAATTTAGTCAGGTCATTATAATAATCTCTCTAAAGCAACGGGAAAAGCTCAGGAGAAACTGAGAAAGGGAGATCAATATATTAACTAACACATTGAAGATATATTGTAAATGAGTGCTTACTGTACAAATGATTAAACACCCCGACACGGAGCAGAGCAAACCCGACTATAAAAACATGCCAGAACGATAGATAAGCTACTTAATTATTTGCTTACAGAAAAAATCATAAGAATTTTCTAAATATAATATTAATATTAAAATAATATTTCTGGTGTAAAAAATATTTATTCCCGAACTTCACTGCTGAGACTCAGATTCAGAATTCCCAAATACTCTCGGGAAATTCCCTTGGCCATATTGAGAGTACTTGATTTTCTTCGTACAATCTTCTTCAAACTGTGGGACGAAAAATCACTGCTAAAGTGGTAATATTTGGAGATTACGAAAAAAACAAGCGAGTATTATAAAGAAAATTGAAGGTCACTGTGCGTGCTCTATTAACAGGAGGGTTTGAGAGGAGATAAGCAAATCACGATATTGATGAAGCAAAACCATAAAACCCACCAAACAAAATAAATGAATTTTCAAAGCAGAGACAGAGCGCACAGGAAAAAGTTATAAAATGAAGAGAACCTGAAATCTGCAAATGTAATAGTCATGTCCGTAAAGAGCTCTCAAGGACTCTAGAGGCTTCCTTTGAGGGTTCCTGGGAGTAAACACCACGCTCAAGTTGACCAGGGCCTTCACCTTGTCCGGCCTGAACAGGCACAGAGCCCAGGCGATAAGCGCGCCCCAATCGTGACCCACCACGAAGACCTTGTCCTGGTCGGCGGCCACGGCGTCGAGGAGCGCAACGAGGTCGCCCACCACGTGGAGGCTCGTGTAGCTGGTGGGCGATGCGGGGGCGTCCGTGTCGCCGTAGCCACGGAGATCCGGAGCCAAGGCTCGGAAACCAAGGGAAGCAAATGCTACGATCTGGTGCCGCCACGAGTACCAGAGCTCGGGGAAACCGTGCAGGAAGAGAATCACTTGGCCCTTGCCTTTCTCTGCTATGTGCATGTTTATGCCATTCACGTTCAAAACTCTGTGCTCTATGCCTTCCATCTCTCTCTCTCTCTCTTATAGTGGCAGAAAGACTACCGTTTGCTTCCTAAGAAACACAGAACGGAAAACGAGGGGAGAAGTTATAAGCTGGAAGGTCGGCGACCGGACGTGAACATGTGAGCAGTTGTAATAACTAGTACACTGAAGATGGTGGGGAATACAGATCGCTGAATGAAATGGGGGGGGTTTTGTGTTGTGAGGTAGCGGAGAATATAAATAATAGTGCCATATTATAAAAGATTTCTATAAAACTAAAATTTATAAATTGTATCAATTCATGTCATATTAATACCAATTTATGAATTTAATTTTATAAATTCTCTTTATGCTGAAAATATTTTTCTATAAATATTCTCAACAGCTTTCTATTGATTCAAAAAATATAAAAAATATAAAATATGGAAATTGTTTCTCAAAAACAATACATGAAAAAAGATGCGGATAAATGGAATTCTATTGGACCCTTATTTAAAAAGAATACGGTTAGATGCAAAATAGCTAACCATTTTTTCCAAATATGATTTCTATTGATTTTTTTTTTTTTAAATTATTTTACACATTTATTACTATATGTGATTCGATTTTTCTGTCTCCTCTCTTATGCTTGGTTGCACACTTATTTTATAAGCATTGCACTCTAATTTATTTTACTTTACAAGGAAAACATTTTAAGTATTTAAAAAGATAATTTAAAATAATGTTCTCAAGACAATTCATTTTATTTTATCTTTATTAACGTATGTATATTATATATATATATAATATGTAAAGATATTAATTACAAAAAGATAAATTAAGTTGGTTTTGTTAAAATTTATGGATAAAATTATAAAATACAATATAGATAATCTATATTACATCAAAATTAATTAACTCGTGAGCAAGTTCGGACTTCTTCAAAATATTAATTACAAAAAGACAAATGGGAAAATATAGTTGCAAGTACAATTGTATATTAATCTGTACACTAATATGATGTGATTGGTTAAAAAGTAGATTTTATTAAAAATCGTGTTAATTTAAATTTTAAGTACGAATAAATAAATATTAATATACAAATTAATACCTAACTGTGCTTGTGTATAGCAAAATTCAATACAAATTAAGTTGGTTTTTCTTTCCCTCTTATCAGTTTGGAATTTCTGCAACGTGATTCACGGAAAGAAGTGATCTATCAATCAGAGCTTTGCCTCAAAAGACAGAAGGACACATCGCTTGTCACTTTTATTATCAGAGGCATTGATTCTTTATTGAAGGTAAAATCTATAAAGTTTTGGGTATACAGGAATTATTAAAATGATTATAGATGATAGAAACTACTTCAGAAGGGATTTGATATGCATAGTCACTATTTCCTTTCACATTACACACTTGTAGTTTTTTCATAAAGTGTAGGGGTGCTTTTCATAGAATATATGGATATTTTTCATAGGTGTGTGGTGTGAAGTGGTAAATAGTAGCTGATGAAAGAGAATTTCTCACTTTAGAAAAAGTAGTTTCTGTTTTTGACATAGAAATAACATAAAAAGAGCATATAATTGATAAAAATAAAATATTATAATAAAATAATAAAAAAAATAATATAATAGATTTTTCAATAATTATAATGAAAAAAAATCTCTTCAACGATGTATAAGTAATAGGAGAAGAATGAAAATATTAATAGATAAAGTCTTGAGTAGATTATACGGAAATAATAAAAAATATAGATTGTTAAATTTGTCATTGTACTAAAATGATGAAGATCATTTCGTAATGTACATAGCACGATAAAATAGAAACTACTTTTTTTTGAAGTGCTTTGGACAAAAAGCATCATTTTGATGCTTTTGTTGAAATATAATTTTTTACTTTTTCTTAGTTTAGAAGTATTTTGATGTAAAACTACCAAACGGATAAATTGTGTCATTTAAACACTTAAAACCGTTCTACTGTATTTTTTAGACCTCTCACCGCATTTCCAAACAAACCCTTACAAGTTAGGTACGAATGACATTCATTTTCATCGTTAACACAACAATATTTAATGTGTAAGATCCAAATTATTTAAAAAAAAATTTCAAGTCAAGTCGTGACGTATCAGTAGTGTGAAAGATATCATGTATTCTCTACATCCGTCAACTTGTAAATAAAATTTTTTTATTGACTAGGTCTTCTTAGCCTCAACAAAAAGGGGGCAGGATTTATGAAATTAATCTAGATTAATTGAATTTTAAGAGTTAAATCCTTGAAAACATCAAATTCAAACCGAGTCTTGGTATTAGGATAAGAGTAAAGCTAGCATGCCGCCAAGCTTTGACAGCTGGGCGTGCCCGCTAGCTCATTTTGAATTTTATATATTTTTTTCTTATTTTTTATATTTTTTAAAAAATTTAGATACTTTTAAAAAAATAAAAAAAATATATATTAATATATAAAAAATCACTTTGTAAAGAAATAAAAATAATAATAATAAAATTGGTTAGCGGCCAATGAGAGCGGTGCCTTTGTTGGGGCAAAATACATTTCTTAATTAGGAGAATTGCGTGCATCATTACTAAATATATAGCCCTCAAATAAGGGGCTATATACAGTACAATTACTTCTTGCAAAATGCATGGACGTCGCGTTCCTCAAATCAAAATGCCCATCATTTGGGATTGGCCAGATCTAGAGCATGCGCGAATATTGGTAATTTACACCTGGATTTAACATGTCTGGCCCACACATGCATGCCACATGAGATGCACCCTTTTTAGTTTAAGTTTTGTTACGTACAAATAAAATCGCATACTAATTTATATATCAATACTGATTTTTTTATATTTAAAATTTAAATTAATATTATTTTTAATAAAATCTATTTTTTGACCAATCACATTAAATTGGTACATATATTAGTGTGCAATTATACTTACAACTAAATTTTTCATTTTAATTTTTATGATCCAACATAGATATCTCATATATAATAATAAGAAATGTTAAATTGGTCAATGGACCAATGTTTTTCCCCTCTCAACTTAATCTTAACCGTTCATATATTTTATTTTATTTTTATTTAATAATTAAAAAATTGATTATTAATAATAAATTTATATATATATTAAAAATACTAAAAAAAAAAATTAGACAGCCAGTAGCACTATCCATAATAATATACTGATTATTGTTTTATTAATGCAAGGTATGTATTCAGTTATATATAAAGTCACTTCAGTTTCTATTATTATTTACAAGTCGAATGGTTGGGATTTTATACTATTAACATTTATAGCTTTAAGTTGATACAAACACAAAGGAATGAATATAGAAATATAAATAGGAGATTCCAATGGTGGAATAGAATGTTGAAATAGAAGTTATTGAGATTGATAGAGATAATAGTGATATCATCTTAAGAGAAATACTACAATAACAAAATGATTATATAAAACTAATCCCACAAACTGATATGGTTTCATATGATTCATTAAATCTACTTTACAATAAAAGTAAATTCACAATTTGATAAATCACATCAAACTATATCAATTTGTAAGATTACTTTTTTATAATTCATTTGCGGCTTAGGAATATTTCTCTTATCCTAATTGGGTGATATGATAAATTACTATAACAAATACTAATATATAGTTAAACTAATCAGTAATCACTGTAACTTTAACTAATATTTATACTAATATTAATATAGTTATACTAAATCACTATAACTAATATTAATATGTAGTTATACTAATACTAATATTATTATATAGTTATACTACTCACCGATTCACTATAACTAAATCAATATAACTATATATAGTATTAATATCACTTTGACCATATATGGTATTAATATCACTATTAGTATCGTATATAGTATTAGTAATAATTTAGTATCAATGTATTATTATATTCCGTAATGTATAACATATATTATTAGTATTAGTATATATTAATATATTATAAGAGCTATAGCATAATAGATGTATAATAGTATAGTTAACTTAATATATTAGTATTATTATCACTATTAGTATAGTATATAGTATTAGTAATAATTTATATCAAACTTATTTATGATACATTGGCACTTGATTAAAACTAGAAAGCCAAATTGAACCGAACCAGAATCGGTAAAATCGGAAGTACCGGTTTAGAAAAATAACCGGTGCGATATCAATTTTTAAAAATGTAAAACCGGTATATATCAATTCGATTCTAACATTTATACAAAATTAAACTGTACCGATTACACGCCTAACATAAAGCAAGAGTTGATCTTGTTGTTTCGAGTGATGATATTTTGGGTTGCAGGATAGCACATGGGTGTTGGGGGTCTGAACCAGCAGTTGATATCATTGGGGGGTGGAGGGACTTCTGAGCCATCCATGATGCCAAACATATTTTGTCCCTTAAAAAGATAGGGAATTGATTATGCTCGTGAATTAACGGAGATGTCATCGCTGCATAATCGTTTTGATAAAAGTGAATAAAATAACGAGACTTACATAAAAAAAATTAATTTTTTTTAAATAATAAATCTCACTCTTTTTTAAAACGATTACATGAATTTTACGCACTTCATAATTATATATAGAATTATTCTAATATTATTACATTTACGTTTACATTTATAGTCACAGTATTATATACAAAATGATCAATATAATTGCAGAAATAAAGTAGGAAAGGATGAACCATTAGAAATAATATTAAAAAATAATATTTAAAAATAATTTATCTAATTTTTAAGTTTTATTTATCTTAATTCATTATTTAAATCTATCAATAGCAGGTCAACTCTATGGAACATGGAGGCTTGATATTCGGCTGAATATCATGATGGCAGCTTGATCGTGGGATGCACTGTCATGATTTGTGAAAGAGGGTATCTTGGCTTGATCTTAGGCGATACTGTACTGATTTTATCATCATTAAATACAAAAATGTTAATAGATAGAATTTCATTTGTTAAATCTTGTCAACTCAAATTAAACTATGCCAAATCGATCACATACAATATGTATTATCTACGCAGATGAATTACGTTCAAGCTGGTTTTGCTAAGAGCAGGATGTAGCACGAGACTCGTTTCAAGAAGATCACTTTTTTTTTCCTTTTCTTCTAATATTTTAAATATTTTTTTGCAGTGTTAAAAAAATATTTCTTTAATCATTAAATAACAAAAAACAATAGGGAGGCTATGAAAACTGGGTCTAACTTCACGGGAAGAACATCCCTTTCAAATTTTTGTAGGGCTAATTCTAGATTTTATCTGGAGGCTACGAAATGATTTGGTTCACAACCAGCAAGATTTATCTCTCTGAAAGATTTCACAGCAGCTAAATTCTTCTTATGAAGAAAATCTATGGGCCTGGGAAGAAAAGTTTAGCACCAAAAGGGAGGAAAAATGGAAGAATCCTTCTACAAACCAAATCTGTATATCATTTGATGCAACAATTAGAAATTCATTCTCTTTGGCCTCGGTAGTAAGCAGAAACTCGAAAGGGAAAATCATTCAAATCTAGACTGAGAAAAACCCCACTACTATCTCGGTTTTGACTAAAACTCTAGCGGCAAAATTAGTTTTCAAGATGACAGAATCTATCAACCATCCTTCAACCTCTCTAGTAATGGATTCTTAGTTGATTATTTCTTCTATTTCTAAAACGGAGGTGGCCTGGCAAATTTCTATCATCTCGGATGATATTGCAGATTCCTTACATTTCCGCCTTGGATGGAGCTATAACAAAATTGATCGATCACAAAATCAACTTGTACACTCAGTTGCACAATGAGCAGCTACAAACTCTTTATTTGGTAGCATTTCAATAGATTCTATTCCTTCTAGTATTTTGTTTATTGACAATCGGGACCCATTATTCAGTAAGTATAGCTTTTCTCTTTTGCTAGACTTGGTTTCTAGTACAATCTTCTTTTCCAATTGGAAAATGATATAGTCATCGCTCTCGGCTATCACTAGGAGTTACTGTTTATTTTATTTATATTTTTATTATTTTTAATTTGTGATTAAGAAAATATTTTTCTAATGATATTATAAATTAAAAAAAAATAAAAATAAAAACATTAGAAGAATACATATAAAAAAAATAACAAAAAAATAAAAACTTACTTATACCTATCGATAACTCCCAATGCGTGCTGGGAGCGATCCCACTCGACAAAGTGTGGCACTTCTAGTTCCGAGGTTTGTTTTTTTAATTATTATAGAAGACGTTTAATAAAGTAGTTATATTTCTTAATTATTTAAATAAAAATAAATAAATTTTAAATTTTATAAATTAAATTTTTAATGTTTAAATTTGTTGGACACTATAGCTTATCTAAATATTTATTTATTTTTATTTTTCTCTCTCCACACTCCTAAACTCCCCCATCTCATGTAATAAATATTTTTCTAATCTTATTTTTTCTGTAACCTTAAGTCATTGGAAAAAATCAATTCTTAATTTCTATTATTAAACATTTATAAAATGTAAAAACAGTACATTTTATTATTCATCTTCAAAATACATTCCACTAAATGATATAAAATTTAAAATCACAATTTATTGTGACTTGCTATGTATTTAGAATTACCATTAATAAAATTATTAAATCATATTTAAAAATATCATTTTAATGTTTTAACCGAATTGATGGATAATTTAATGTAAAGTGTATCGGAAATAGATCACATAAAATAATTAAGATAACGTTTGTAATGTAATTTTAATTAGAAAATTATATAAACTAGTTGAAATTTGTCTTGACCAGGGGAGATTTAGACTATGTTTGGAATGCAAACTTACTTTAATCTCTCACAAATCAATTATAAATTAAACGTATTATTTTTTAAAATTTTCATAAAAATAAATTAAAACAAATATGGACTTATTTCATAAATTTAAATATATATATATATATCAATATATTATAATTTATATATTTTAATAAAGTTTATAAAATATTACTATTCATCAGTCACGTCATATTATCCGATATAGGCACGTACACGCTTCCTAAATTGTCCTTGCATCCGGGAAAAGCTATCTATTATCGGTGGACTTTGTTTAGTAAGTGCCATTAGTGCTCCCCAAACGGTTCAAATGACCAATTAATTACCTGTCCCACTCCACACTGATCATCGTCCAACACAAGCCACCACTTTTCCTCTTTTCCTCCATTTCAAGTCAAGTAGATGTGTAAGCCTCTATCTTTATGAACTAGATATTTCTAGGCGTGAGCAGGAATGAGAAATATATTTTATAAGATAAATGTTTTGATTCCTAGTTGAGAAATTCTATAGAAGTTTTATAATATACATTTTATATAATTTTTATTTTTATTATTTTTATGTATATATTTAAATATAAAATTAAAAATAACAAATCATATATTAGCTAGATAAAATATAGAGTATAATGTTTCCCGATAGCATTTATCTAAATTTTCCCAAATGCAGGGTACCTAAAATCACATCAATTTTACCATTTTACAGACACGAACGATTTGTGACAAACGCAGTAGAGCGAGCACATGATGCAGCCGCTCCTAATTTTGGACCCTTGCGCTGCTGAAACCAACACTTCATGCTCTCTGGACTACTCTGTCCATCCTAACTTTTCGCACTTCCGAGAGACGTTGTGCACCACTGTACATCGAGATGTGTCGCACTTTTGGGCCCCCCAACGCCCACCCTCTTTGGTTTCCATACCAACCGCTTTCACAGTCCCCCTTAAATCCATGTGCCTCTTCTCCAATAGGTCCATAGTGCAGTCCAACGTTCTAGTGCAGTCCAACGTTCATGCTCCTAGTATTATCTTCATCTAAAAATTTTGCGACCAGTACACGTGGCGATTATCCAGAAGGTCGAACCTACCACCTTACCCTCTATTGGGCCAAAGCCCAACAACCTAAAAACAACTTGAAATAGAATGAGATGAATGCAAGTGGATTGCATTAAAAAGAAAACAAAAACTCCGTTCACGGATTATAATGACTGACAAACATCGGTCCTAAAAACTGAACAAAATTAATAAATTCACGGTAGAGTGCAGATCGTCTTTTGATTTTGTCAAGTCAATGAATGCAGTCAAAGATAGTACAAGGCAACAGTGGGATCAATCACGCTCCTGCGCTGTAGGCTGGCAAGTATTCCGAAGATAAATATAAAAAATAGAAGAGAAAGAAGTGTGAGTGTGGCAAATAGTCAAACCACAAGTCGATTAGTTGCAGAATTAAAAACGGTAAACACAAATGGGAGGATCCAGCACTTCCTCCAATGGATCAAACACCTTTTTCAGCTTGCAAAGACAAATGGGGGCGAGCCCGAAGAGATAAAAAATTAATCCCCATTAACACCCATTTTGAACAGTACAGAAAATGGATTGAAAGAGAAGAGGCGCGTATGGATATGATTCCCCAGAACAACAAATGAAAAAAAAATGTAGAAATCAGCACTGAGTTTTTTTCAAGTGACCAGATATATGGGCATGGAGGAGGTAGAGACCCTTTGCTGTTGCTCCATATTAAGCTCCCTGAGGCTCAAATAAGGTATGTCCAGATCATCCTTCCTCGATGGAGTCAAAGTTCCGGCGAGAGGACCAGAGCAGTGCCTACCACTGGTAGAACGGTAAGGCGTGGTAGACCCACTTCTGCTCTCGGTTATGTAAACGGGGCCAGATATGGAGGCCCTAAAGGCTCGAGCTCTAGGGCGATGAATGTCCTCGTCGCCATCACGATCGTGACCAACACCGTGGTGTTGTGGGATCCGCTTCCATTTGAAGAAAAGAAGAGCGCTTCTCCACCACCGCTTCTTCTTGGTCTTGTGGCTCTTCTTAGACTCGTCCTTGGAAATGGGTTTTTGGAGCTTGAAGTGGATGAAGTCTATCGACCTTGTTGTTGCCTCTCGCTTGTGCTTCCTTGCTTCTTCTAATACCTTTTTTTTAGGATGACACAAATGGCTCAGACTTTCATCGTATAAAATCTTCGATAGAGATCATATAAATAGTTTCAAACATAGATATTTAAAAATAAAAAAAAAAAGACCTGAAAGTAGTCAATTTGAGGGTCAAAGCCATAGTCGCTGAAGTGCTGAGGCTCTGGCATTGGAAATATTGGTGATTTGTTGGACATTTTCGTTCTTCTTTCTCCTCTCCTTCAGGGTGCTTTCGCTTTGTCTCCGAGTATATTCTGCGTCCACGTTGAGGCAAAAGGTCCAAATGGTCAGGAAAAAGAAGGTGGAAGTTGCAGAAAGAAGGATGGACAAAGGATAGTGGGGGGGAGCCAAAAAGGAGGCCTGGGGAGCTCAAGAATCAAAGGGCCGTTTGCAGGACCGTTGGTATTAGAATTTAGGCTCAGTAAATGCTCTCCGCATCTTTTACACCTACAACCAGTCCCTCGTTATTATTACTATTATTTTATTTTACAAAAAAAAATTCCAGAAATAGGATGAACACAACTGGATCGAAAGTAACGTATTCACATCACACAACTTAGATGAAGGGGTTCGAATCTTAGATTTTGGAAAACATAATTTCTAGATGACTAATGTTGTTTATCACGCTACTAATCAACATCTATTTACCATATCTTTTTATATGGTATGCAGTGATTAAAAAATTTATTTATTATTTATCAATTAATTATTTGATTTACTGTCAAAATATAATTATTAAAATAAATATAAATTATATTATTCGTCCCAAAAATTAACACTCATACTACTTACTTACTGTATTTAGATGTTAAAGTGATCTCAAATGATGTGTAAAGATATGTACTTAAATATATGAAGTAAGTCAAGATAAATTTAACTTTTGTATAGAAAATTGTATTTATTATTTATCAATTAATTATTTGATTTACTGTCAAAATATAATTATTAAAATAAATATAAATTATATTATTCGTCCCAAAAATTAACATTCATACTACTTACTTACTGTATTTAGATATTGAAGTGATCTTAAATGATCTGTAAAGATATGTACTTAAATATATGAAGTAAGTCAAGATAAATTTAACTTTTGTATAGAAAATTGTATTTATTATTTATCAATTAATTATTTGATTTACTGTCAAAATATAATTATTAAAATAAATATAAATTATATTATTCGTCCCAAAAATTAACACTCATATTACTTACTTACTGTATTTAGATGTTGAAGTGATCTCAAATGATCTGTAAAGATATGTACTTAAATATATGAAGTAAGTCAAGATAAATTTAACTTTTGTATAGAAAATTGAAAAAATAATACATCTCATCAATAATTAATTTAAGACGAGTTAAGATCACGTTAACAACAAAAAATAATCTTAAACTACCTCTAAGAATTGAAAATGAATCCCTTGTTTGATACCATATATTATCTATAGTTCATTTAGAAGTGTATGTATAACGTGGGAAAAGTTAAAAACGACACGTTCTCGGCCCTTCCATGATACATAATATTTTTAAAAAAATCATAAAATTTGGATGCACTTTCTCTTTTAATAATAATAATAATAATAAATCATTCTCATCTATTTACTTTCACAAAATCTAAAAGCATACCCATAATTTATAAATTTTAGTTATAGAATTATAAATTGCTCTCTATTTTACACTATACGATATATTTCATTTTTCTTGCTAGGCTTTGAATCATATCCGTAATTTCAAGTGAAATGAAAATGAAAATGATCATGTTCCTTGGCGACAATTTTTAAAGAATTAATGCTTTTTTATTTATTTATTTTTCTGAGCAATATCTTGCTACACATATATATTTTTTGAGTGAAGTCTTGTTGTTTTAAGATTAAGTTCTAATGCATTAAAATCAAGAAATTTGCATGGAAAAAGTGCCAATAATGCATCTTATATGGCTCTGAACTCTAATGCTGGTATTGAACTACATTAATTTTGCACAACAAAAGTTCCGGTGCATGTGCTGGGTTTCACTGCACACATTGAATGAGATTGAGATTATTCAGGAGGAACAGAAGGACAGTCTTAAATAAATTCCAAGACATTGGAGAGGGTTGAAGTAGCCTTTAAGAAAACATCAACATTAGGCTTGAATCTTGATTTGTTGATCACGGTAACCATCTGCAGTGCACAGCACAGCGCAGGCCCGGCGCCCAACCACACGCAATCGAGCCTTCAACATGTATAACAAAGCTACCGTGTCGCTCCATGTGACCACTCTATTTAACCGCTCATAAAAATAAAAATAAAAATAATAATAATTTAATTCACCCATCGTTGTCATGTCATTCTCAAACCGCTTTCCGGCACAAACCCTGTCGGGCGTGGAATCTCAGCATAAACCGCGTAAAACAACATTGAATAAATATTATTACTTCTTGAGATTTGGTTTTGCTTAATGTCGTCAATCTCTATGTCTTGCACTGTGCCCGCGTGGATTCGTAGTTTCATCTAAATAGTTGAATAAGAAATTTTAAAAAATTTTATACACCGTATTACTATTTTACTATATTTATTAATATTAAATAATTATTTATTATATATTTATTTATTATTTAGTTATGATAAATGAGTCACATTTTAATTAATATGATGAAAATAAGATGAGAATCTAGTGTATAGCATTATTCAAAATTTTTATATATAATCACTTTTACATATTCACTCTATTAATATAATTGATTATGTCTTTTTTTAATATAAAATAATTATTTTAACCAATCACATCAGTAAAGTATATAAATAATACACAAAAGAGACTATATGTAACAAAATTCTATTTAAATATAAATATTTTTTATTTATTTTTCATATTTTTTCATCTAATCATTAAATTTTTCAAAACTTTCATATCAAACATAAAAAACAAATCAATTTTTTTTTAAATTTTAAAACAAAAATTATATTAAAAAATTATATCATAACAATATTTTAACTGTATAATATTTTTATTCAAATTTTATTCTCTTCTTTTCAAAAATTCAATAAAAATATTAACTCAAAAATATTTTATTATTATTTAAATTATCTCATTACTATTTATAAATTTGTCATCTCATCTCATGAGTCATATATCTGTACTATAATATTAAAGACTTTATTTTTAAGCTTCCCATGCGTGCCCAAAAGCAAACAAGATTGGCTGATCCCCATAATCCAGATAGAGATTACTTGCATTCTGCCCGCAATCTTTTGTCATTTGCACTTCCATGTCTGTTATCACTGTGTTGACTCGTTTACTTGGCCATAAGAAAAATGCTCTCATGGAAAGTTCTTATATTTTGGAATGGATAGGGTGAAATACTTCAACTTGGCTTTTATTTAGGAAGATGGTGGATGAGATTTATATTGTTTCACAACTAAAAGTTCTTATTTTTATATAAACTTTTAATTATTATATTGACTGGTATTTTAAAGTATAGGCTTAAATGAAATCGGACTCTTTATTTAAATTATTAAAAATAATATCAAAGTCCAAATGGATGATGAATTTACCACCATATCAATCAACTGGGAATTAGAAGATAGTTTAAGAGGACATTTAGCCCGATGCAGCGATGCTACAGTGGGCCGATTATCTAAGAAAGGAAGCCTACTACTGACTGTACGACAGTCTTTTTCTATTCGTTTCGTTTGGGCTTATGCCCATAAATAAGACAGCGCCACCATCCCAGGACAGTAATTCGGCTAATGCCCATAGATAAGACAGCACCATCATCCCATGACGTAATTCTTTTCCTCCTAAATTCTTAGAACTATTCTATTTTTATAAGAATAATGTTAATATAATTATTTATATATATATTTTTATATATTTTATTGATGTGATTGGTATATCAATTTTTTTTAATAAATAATTAATTACATTAATAGAGTGTACAAAAGAGTACGCAAAAGTGACTTTATATAGAATTTTTATTTCTCTAATTTTAGTCTCAAATATCTAAAAACACAGTTCTTAAATTATTATTTCAAATTATTTATTTAGTGAATATTCTCAATATTATCCATTCTTTAAGAAATATATTAAAGTACAAGGTTTTTTCTTGATCTATATCCTCACGAGTTGGTTGAACAGCTAAAGAGGAGAGACTCTCTCTTCCCTGCTAAGGGTTTTACTAGGACTGTAAGAAAATTTGAGAAAGCCACCGAACCAAAGGATCAATTCGGTCTGTCTCAATAACCTGTTCGGTTGGTTTATGTTCTCGAGAATCAAAATCGATTGAAATATGGATTCAATCCCAATTTTCATAATTTTAGAAAAGATATTCGTAATTATGAATTGTGAAACTGATGCGTAATTTAAAAAAAAATAAAATAAAATATATAATTTACATGAAAAAATTAATTTTTTAATAATAAACTCCACTCTTTTACAAAACGATTACACAATATTTACACGCTTTATTTGTATGTAGAATTACTCTTATACAAGGATTCCATTAACTATATATATATAAAAAAAGGTCATCTACCTGTTAAGCTACTGCAATATCAATTGAACAACTCCAACTCATCATCACAAAGTTTACAAGATAATGCTTTGTTATCAAATAATTCAAATTCTCAACAACCTCAATCCACATTCTTATCTTAACAAATTGTGTATTTTAAATATTTGAATTCAAACTTGTATTTTTTAATTCTACATATCATCATAGATCTTATTAGGGGTGGGCAGCGGGGGCCCCGCCCCTCTGTGGCGGGGTGGATTATACCGTTTACCCCGCCCGTATGTAGGGCCCTGGGCGGGATGGGGTGGACCCTGGCCCCGGAAATATATATATAATTAATAATTATATCTATTATATATAAAAAAAATCCCTTCAGGTGTCCAAAACGGCGTCGTTTTGACACCTGAAGGTTTTTTTTTTTAAAAAAACTGGCAAACCTAAAACGACACCGTTTTGGGTGCCGGTTGCCCTAAACTAAACCAAACCCCCCCCCCCCCCCCCCCCGCCTGCAGCGACGGGGAGGTGCGGCGAGGGGGGGTTCTGGCCTCTGGGCGTTGGGGGGGGGCGCCGTTTCTGGAATCTGGGGGGGTGTTCTGGGCAANAATCTGGGGGGGTGTTCTGGGCAATGTGTATCGCCCCCCCCCTCCCAACTCCCCCCTCCCTCCCATCGTCGCCGCACCTCCCCGTCGCCACTGGCCCATCGCAGGTCCGCATCTACCTCGCAGGTCCGCATCTACCTCGCCGGCCGATACATCTCTCTATTTTTTTCTTTTTTTTTTTGTTTTACATTTAAATTTTTTGTTTATTTAGTGGAGGATGGGATTAATGAATATGGAGGATGTGATTTGGAATTGTGTGCTGTGGAGGATTGAATGTGCATGTGTGTGAATCTGTGATGATTGCTCGTGTGTTTTGATTTTGTGCTGTGAAGTGTGGAGGATCCGATTGTTGATTTTGATTTTGTTTGATTTTGATTTTGTTCGTGTGGTTGATTTTGATTTTAATGGAAGAACCCATGTGTAAGCAAACTTGTCTCTGCCTCTATTGTTTTTTTTTTTAACGGTTTTTTTTTTCAGTTGTTTTTTTCAGTTGTTGTAGTTCATTAGTCAAATTTTAAAAAAATAAAAAATACCATCTTCAATTAATTTCTAAAAGCTTGATTTTCGAAAAAACTAAAATATTTATATGTCAATCAATGAACATCTCGATCTTAAAAAGAGCATAATTAGAATGGTGTCTTGGTGTTTCAATTCAAATCAGCATCTGAAACTAAATCTAGTAAAGCTAAAGGCCAGGAAAGAAAGAGAATGTTACTTTTAGAAAGTGGTAAATTCAAACATCAGTTGGTCTATATTATTCTTACATATGCCAGCTGCCTTAGAATATATATTCTTGTGATCACATTATAAGTATTTATATTGTAACATTGATACCAGCATGCTGAGAATTAAGACATAAAGATATTCGATCGACATAGAGAGATTTTTATTCTATACATATGAACTTCTATTATTATTATTATATTTCGGTCGCCATTTTTAATCGTTACAAGAAAAATGCCCATATATGATCAGTTATTTATGAGAAAAATTATTATTATTTTATTAAAATGAGTATATTATTATCGTAAAAAGCTATTTTTTATTATTGTTAGAATAGCATTGAATAATTGGTTCATCTTGACTCTAAATATTGTTCACAGTTCACACGACGCTCACTTTAGTTGAAAACCATTCGATCTTTTCACGTGTAGTCATTTTCGAGCATGATATTCTAATATTTCAATGACCTCATATAATTGACTGCATTATTTTTTTAATATAAAAGAATTATTTTAAAAAAAAAATTCAATTTAAAGATTGGATTAAATTAAACAAAACAAAATATTTACACTAACGTGTTTATTTGGTTGGAATCGTTGGATGTTAATACTTTTCATGTTTGCTATACTTTCAGATCTATTGTTTGCTTGAGTTCATGGAATTGCCGACAGATTCTAGTGCGAGCTCCCATATTGAAGGTAGCAATGCCTCTACCCCTACCCCAATTGAGGGTAGCTTTGCCTCTACCCCTACCCCTACCCCTTGCCCCGCCCCTAAGCCTAACAAAAAACCTGCTTCCATAGTTTGGTCTCATTTCACCAAACTAGAGGTGGTGATCCTAATAACCCTCAAGCCAAATGTAACCATTGTGGAAAAATTTATGGATGCCATTATAGGAGACATGGCACCTCGCAATTAAAGGTGCACTTAGAAGAACAATGTAAAAAAAGTCCAATTCTAAAATCTTTGCTAGAGAAGAGTCAATTTAGGATAAAAATTGGACTTAAAAAAATGGAAGATGGGAGTAGAAGGGGGTATTGAGTTGAAGGGGTATACGAAATATGATCCTGAGGAGTGTAGGTTACATTTAGCCTGTATGATAATCATGGATGAGTTACCTTTTCAGGTGGTGGATGGGTTAGGGTTCCAAGCGCTTTGTCACTACATGGAACCAAGGTTTCAACTTTCTTCTCGTCACACGGTGGCAAGGGATGTAAAAAAACATTATCGATCTGAAAAAGAGAGGTTGAGGGGTTTTTTGGCGGGTCAGTTTGTTTGCCTGACCACTAATTGTTGGACATCGGTCCAAAATGTTAATTATATGTCTATGACTTGTCATTTTGTTGATGAGAAATGGACATTGCATAAGAAAATTCTCAAATTTTGTCAAATCACCGATCACAAGGGTGAGACGATTGGGAGGGCCTTGGAGGCCGCTATAAAGGAGTGGGGGTTGACACGCGTTGTGACATGTACAGTTGATAATGTATCGTCCAACGATACCGCATTGGGATATCTTAAGACCTTTCTTAGAGAGGCAAATAAGACAATCTTGGGTGGTCAGTATTTGCATGTAAGGTGTGCGACACATATTCTTAATCTTATTGTCAGTGACGGTATGAAAAATCTTGATGACTCTATTGCTCGGGTCAAGACTGCTGTGAGATGGGTGAGATCTTCTCCTGCTAGGTTGGAGAAATTCAAGGTTGCTGCGCGGTTTGCGGGAATAACATCAAAGAATGGGCTTTGTATTGATTTGGCTACGCGATGGAACTCAACATTTTTTATGTTGGAGGCAGCCCAGGAGTATAATTTGGCATTTGCCTTATTGGGTGAGGAAGACATCCAATATGTAAAATATTTTGAAGATCAACCAGGATTGGAGAAGCCGATGACTGAGGACTGGGATGTTGTATCTACTTTCGTAGATTTTTTAAGGCTTTTCTACGAGGTTACGACGATTTTATCTGGTTCTTTGTATCTTACATCCCATCATTTCTGTCAACAAATATATAAGGTAAAAGAAGAATTAGATGAGATTATTGCAAGCGGTCACACTAGGTTGCGGAGATGGCATTATTGATGAGAGCGAAGTACGACAAATATTGGGGGGGGGGGAATTTTGATAGGGCTAATATGTTGTTATATGTAGCTGTTGTCATTGACCCCCGGTTTAAGATGGATGGCATGGTATATGGATTGGGTATTGCCTATGGGCAAGTATGGGCGGAGCATATTGCATCAAGGGTTAGGGAAACCCTTGATAGATTATTTGATGAGTTTACCATCTTGCGGGGTGGTAATATTACGGCACCTACTGCTATCCCCCCACCAGTTCCAGATGCTAGGGGTGAGAAAAAATGTAGAATGGACTAGGGTAATAGGATGGAAGGAAACCCATTCACGATGAGTACTATAGAGGCTAAGTCAGAGATAGACAAATACTTTGGTCTAGATCTCGAATCATATGTACGAGACTTTGATATCCTGACTTGGTGGAAGATACATGCCCCCAAGTATCCCGTCCTTACACAAATAGCCCGCAGTATTTTGGCCATCCCTATTAGTACCGTAGCATCGGAGTCGGCCTTTTGGCACTGGAGGGCGCGTATTGGATCTATTCCGGAGCTCATTAGATCCTGACACTGTTGAGTCTTTGATTTACACCTCAAATTGGATCACAGGGAGTTCAATTCATGTTCCGGATGTTATTGATTATGATCATGTCAACGCCGAGGATGAGGGTGATGATGCACTTGGATCTGGTAATTGCCTATGAATTCATTTATATTATTTTTATTTATTTATTTAAAATTAATTTATGTTAATTTCTACTTTTAATTGTTGTAATGATGCCTGCATTACCTGGGGCTGGGACGACGTCTACAGCTACATCCTCTGCTGCAGTATGAATTCTTTTATATTAGACTCTACACCCACCATTGCTCATGGTTTGTAGAATTGATCCCTTACTTTATAAGTTAAAACTTTATATTGATAATTTTAATTCGTTTTATTTTTAATTTATTATTATTGCAGGATTTATGATCTTCAATTTGTCTGCCCATATCTCAACACAATGGAATGTCTAAGCAAACTCACCGCCACGAAAAATTGATCAAATTTTTGAATGTTATGATTATGTTAATTTATAATTAGTTGTAATTTTAATTATTAATGGTACAATTTGTAGTATTTATTATTTTTATGTCTTTGTAATTTTGTAATTGTTTATTAGTTGACACAATTTTGTAATTTCTATCATTGTAATTTTGTAATAGCTTAGTGCATGCCTTAGTTACTTAATAATTAATAGGCTAATAGTATAAGACTATAAGGTTGACAGTTGAATTTTTTGAACTTGGAATTTAGTAATTAATATTTGTATTTGTATTCTTATTTTTTTTAAAAGTTTTTTTTAATATATAAATATAGTTTTAGTTAAATTTTTCGTCTATAAACAAATTTGGATTGTGTTTCTGGGTTATTTTGAGCCCAAAAAACTTATTTGAGCTCAAAATGGTCCAAAATATTTCAATAGGCCAAGGGCCCATTACCAAAGCCGGGGGCCAAACAGGGGGAGGGGCTCCCCCGCACCCCCGTTACCGGACGGGGTACCCCGCCCCATCCATGCGGGGGCCGGGGGGAAAAAAAGCCCCCCGCATGGGCCGGGGGGGGGGGGNNNCCTGCATGGGCGGGGGGGGGGATGGGGGTGGCCCCGCCCCCGGGGGGGGGGGGGGTAGCACCCCTAGATCTTATATTGTAACAACAATTGTAACAAACTCTTCTATATTAATATACGCATGGTCAGCTCTAAATTAAGCTGTCAATTTCCATTTCTTAGATTATCTTACATGGTATCAGATTTCTCTCAGCTAATCGCCAATTTTCGATCCTAATATGGACCTCCCTTCGCAGTTTGCTCCTACCAACTCTTCTGCTCATTCCTCTCCCATAATATCCTCTACCTCTACTACTCCCAATTTTTCTCACTTGCTTGCAGTCAAACTAGATTACACCAACTATCTTCACTGGGTGTCTCAGTTTCTTCCTATTCTTAGAAGTAATGATCTTCTTGGTATAGTGGATGGGTCTGAACCTTGCCCTCCTAAATACTGCTTGGATGATCATGGTGTTCCCACCACTACTCTTAATCCAGCATTTGTTCTTTGGACAAAGAAAGATCAGTATTTATTGAGCTGGTTTATCACCACTTTATTTGGTGATATTCTTTATGTTGTTTATGGCTTGAACTCTTCACGTCAAGTCTGGACATATTTATCATCACGGTTTGCTTCTCAATCTAGGTCTCGGATTGCTCATTTGAAGCGCTAGCTGCAAACCCTCCAACAAGGCTCTAAATCCTATTTTGAGTACCTAAATCAGGCTAAAATCTAGTCTGGTCAGCTTGCTACTATTGGTAAATCTGCTAATGAGGATGATTTAATATCCTATATTATGAGTGGCTTAAATCCTAGCTTTCATCCTTTTGTCACATCTTATACTTTGGCTACTTGTGCCACTCCTCTTTGCTTTGATAATTTTCAGTCAGAATTACTTAACTATGAGATGATGATTTCATCGACTCACCAGATGGACTCTACAACAGGTGGCTTTGCTCTCTATACTCAGAGGAATAGTGCCAAGCCCAGGTATAATAATAACAAGAAGCCTAATACTTCTTCCTCTGTTCATTCTGCATCTAAGAAGTCACCAGATTCCTCCATCAAAGCTGTTCCTCGAGCACCACGTCAAATCTTTGGCAAAAATGGACATTCAGCCCTTGACTGCTAGCATAGGATGGATTTCTCTTGTCAAGGTCGTCACCCTCCATCACAATTGGCTGCTATGGCTGCTCAGTTCTCTCTTGCTGCTGAGGACAATACTTGGATTGCTGATAGTGGGGCTAATCATCATATCACTAGTGATCTCAATCAGCTTCAACTTAGCTCTCTCTACCAGGCTGGTGATGAAGTAGTTGTTGGCAATGTCTTGGGTTTGCATATTACACACACTGGCCATTCTTCTTTTTCCACACCTCATTCTATACTTAAACTCAATAATGTCTTACATTATCCTCATGCCATCACCAATCTATTATCCATGCAAAAATTATGCACTGATAATAATTACTGGTTTATGCTAACCTCTGATTTTTATGTTGTGAAGGACAATCACTCGGGGCAGACTCTTTTACACGGGCCAAGTAGGGATGGGCTGTATACTATCCAATTTCCTTCTTCCAATAATAAGGCCAAAAAGTACACAGCTTATCTTAGTGTATGTGGTGACTACTCCATGTGGCATGCACGTCTTGGTCATCCAGCACCAAGGATATTTCAACTACTAAAGTCTCATTTTCAGCTATCTGTCAAAGGATCATCTCTAAGTCTTTAGTTTGTGAACCTTGTCAACTTGCTAAAAGCAAGTGTCTTCCTTTTTCCAATTCTGTTAGGCAGTCTACTAGTCCATTGGAACTAGTTCATTTTGATGTATGGTGTTCACCAATTGTTTCTTTGAATGGAAGTACTTATTATGTCAGTTTTATTGATGACTATTCTAGATTTTCATGGATTTTTCCTCTTACACGCAAATCTGAAGTGTTTTCTTCTTTTGTTAAATTTAAATGCTATGCTGAAAATCTCTTATCTATTAAAATTAAAGCACTACAAACTGATGGAGGTGGTGAATTCCTCTCTAATAAGTTCAAACAGTTTCTAGCATAGCATGGCATCTTTCATTGTGTGTCATGCCCTTATACATCTCAGCAAAATGGTACTGCTGAAAGGAAGAATAGACACATTGTGGAAATTGATTTAAGTCTTTTAACTCACTCTCATTTGCCTTTTTCCTTTTGGGTTGATGCATTTAGCACGGCTGTATTTCTCAGTTTTGTCATTCAAGTCACCTTATCAAGTGCTATTACAAAAGAATCCAGACTATACATTTCTTAAATCCTTTGGATGTGCATGTTATCCATTGTTACGACCTTATAACAATCACAAACTTCAGTTTAGGTCTAAACAATGTATTTTTCTTGGCTATAGTTCTAATTCTTGGGGCTATAGTTGTTATGATCCTATCTCAAAACATGAATATCTCAATCGTCATGTGGTGTTTGATGAAACTTTGTTTCTTGCCAAATCCTGCACTTCATCTCTATTAAAGCCATGTGTATCTGAGTCTGCTGCCAAGGATGGTTCTTCTACAAATTCCTCATCTTAGATTCCGGTACCTATTTCTAACCCTTCAATTTTTTCTAATCTGCCTCAGTCTTCAGTTCATATGGATATTTCTCTTTTAACCTCTCTGGTTGATTTGCCTTTGAACTCATCTCCTGCCTCTCCTTTGTCAACTTCTAGTTCTACTGTAGTTAATTTTGTGCAAACCACTGTAGCTCCTCCACCACCTATAAGTCCTCCAACTCATCCAATGTTTGACTAGAAGTAGGACTGGCCATTCCAAACCTAAAACCTATCCTGACTTTCATATTTTCTATCCTACAAAATATCCATTGCGTGCATTGCATTTCTCTACCATTCCAACAGAACCTTCATCTTATGCTCAAGCATCCAAGTTTGCATAATGAAGACAAGCTATGAATGTTGAATTTAAAGCTCTCTTAGATAACAAGACTTGGGTCTTATGTTCACGGCCTACTGATAAAAATGTTATTAAAAATAAGTGGGTGTTTAAGGTTAAACAAAGAGCTGATGGCACAATTGAGAGATTCAAGGCATGTCTGGTGGCTAAAGGATTTCAACAACAAGAAGGTTTAGATTATGTTGAAACATTTAGCCTTGTTGTCAAAGCATCTACTGTCAGACTTTTTCTTGCTTTGGCTGTACATTTGACTGGCCATTAAGGCAATTGGATGTATCCAATGCCTTTTTACATGGAGACTTGAAAGAAGAGGTGTTTATGGAACAACCTATTAGTTTCAAGGATTCTTCTCACCCTAACTCAGTTTGCAAGCTTTGCAAGGCTCTTTATGGCCTTAAGCAGGCTCCTCGTGCATGGTTTCATAAACTTTCTGAAGTTCTACTTAATCTTGGCTTTATGGCTTCTTAAGTTGATTACTCACTCTTTACATTTCATTATCATGATATTCACAT
Organism: Carya cathayensis; assembly: GCA_011037825.1. NCBI lineage: Eukaryota > Viridiplantae > Streptophyta > Magnoliopsida > Fagales > Juglandaceae > Carya > Carya cathayensis. Next base: position 1,415,427 of record QGSO01000189.1, read on the forward strand.
TTTCGTCTTGATTTATGTGGATGATATTATCATCACAAGTTCCAAGCTTTCTTATGGACCTAGGACCTAGTAATTTTGCTCTAAAGGACCTAGGACCACTGCACTACTTTATGGGCATCAAAGTGATTCGTACTTCCTCTGGTCTGCACTTCTCCCAGTCCAAGTATATTGTGGACTTACTCCATCAGACTCGCATGGTTGGTGCTAAACCATGTGCTACACCATTACCAACAGGTGCTAAATTATCTGAACTTGAAGGAGAGCCTTTGCAAGAAGCTACGGAGTATAGACAAGTGGTGGGTGCTTTGCAATATTGTACACTAACTCATCCTGAGATCTCATTTCCTGTGAATCAATTATGTCAGTTTATGCATCAACCAACTATAGCTCATTGGTCTGCTGCAAAAAGAGTATTACATTATCTCAAAGGTTCTCTTCATCATAGTCTAGTTTATGCTCGTGGATCTCTTCAGTTAAATGCTTTTAGCGATTCAGATTGGGTTGGTAGCATCGATGACTGGCGTTCAACCACATGGTATGCTATCTTTCTTGGATCTTGTTTGATACCATGGTCTGCCAAGAAGTAGCCTATTGTTTCTCGTTCAAGCACATAGTCAGAATATCGATACATGGCTTTTGCAACAACTGAGCTTTATTGGCTTCTAATGGTCCTCAATGACTTTTGTGTCTTACTACCTACCACTCTAGTCTTATGGTGTGATAATATCAGTGCACTGTCGTTAGCCTCCAACCCAGTTTTTCATGCTTGAACTAAGTATATAGAGGTGGACTATTATTTTGTTAGGGAAAAAGTTACACGGAAGGACATCTCTCTTTGACATATCTCCACTACTACTCAATTAGTTGATTTGTTTACAAAGGCTCTAACTACTGCTCGGTTTCAATTGCTAAGAAACAAGTTAATGGTTCGTGAACTTCCTATTACCTTGAGGGGGGAAGTTAAGCTACTACAAGATCAATTGAACAACTCCAGCTCATCATCACAGAGTTTACAAGATAATGCTCTGTTATCAAATAATTCAAATTCTCAACAACCTCAATCCACATCCTTATCTTAACAATTTGTGTATTTTAAATATTTGAATTCAAATTTGTATTTTTGATTTCTACAGATCTTCATAGATCTTGTATTGTAACAAACTCTTCTATATTAATATATGCATGGTCAGCTCTAGATTAAGCTGCCAATTTCCATTTCTTGAATTATCTTACACTACCAAGTAAACATTAGTCACGAAAGATGATAAACCAAACAAAAATTCATAAGATAAAAATTGATAACCCACAAGCATTCTTAGTAGTAGTCGAATGCTGACCAATGCAAGCCGCGACTTTATGTACCCAAAACTCTGCAGTGTCCTGTTGAAAACAGAAGAATGCATATTTGTTGCCCTGACTTCTTTCTAAAACTTTTCCAAAAGCTTAGTAGGCTCAAATCGAACATCCTCCCCAAACTCAAACACACCCATCTCCTTCAAAATGTTCAAATCCCTATAATTGACTACCATTTCATTTCCAAATGAAGCCCTTGACTTTTCAACTGAACCAAGCAGAAATATCTGGAAGAGGACCAGAAATAATAGGAATACGATCGTACAAATCCATAGATGGTAATCTAGCTTCTTGAAAAGCAAAAACCTTGAAAACCTCGATCTAGGTCTCTGTAAAAATGGGTGTCTCTCAATTCTACCAACTCATGAGTTAAGAGTGAGAAATGTTCTCTCTTCAATAGAATCCCAGTTTCCAGAGACCCCATTCAAAATATTGGATCCGAAGTCGGCAAAGCTAGTGTTTTCATAACATTGAAAGTAGACGACGTTTTCAATTTTATCATGTGTGATGCTGCTCATTAAACTAGCGTGTGGAGGGCTAATAAGATGTCCAGCTTTCATTGGAGGGCGCTAAACCCTTAAGGACGGTCAATCTGTTCTAAAGCGGAACTGATTATAAAATTAATATAAATGAAGTTTTAATATTATTATTTATATTTTCTTGATATAAACTTACTCTTAAACATGAATATTAATATTAAGTTATTAATATGTTATAATTTTTCATCAAGGACGAAGTTAGGATTTATGTAGGGGGGTCCATAGGATATATAAAAGTTTCCATGTAACAATAATTTAAGCCTTATTTGTTTACACAAAATTAAAAAATTCATCTCATCTCATTTCAACTCATCATTACAACTTTTTCAAATCCCTATACAAAATATAATAAACAATTTCACTTTTTCAAATCTCAATACAAAATTAATATTACAAAATTATATTATAACAATATTTTATTTATTACTATTTAAAACATCTCATCTCATCTGTGTAACCAAACGGGTTGACATATATATATATATAGAAAGTTTCAAGTTTTTTTTTTTTTTTTCAAAGAGAAAAAACAAAACTTTATTCATAATCATCAATAGAAAAGAATAATACATTGAAGAATCTAATGAAGATCAAACTTTACTCCTAAGACCTCCAAAGCATCTTTACTTGAAATAAAAACTTAATGTTCTTTCAATGAAGTTTCATGTTTGAATGTAAAATAAAAAATAAAAACATTTAACATGCCAATTGATCTCAATGTTCTTTCAATAAATAAAGATCAATAATTATCACATTCTTTCTCAATATAGGCTAGCAAATAATTTATAAGAAAGTCATAATTTTTTAATTTGTTTCAAAACCTTATCTCAAGTATAATATTAAAATCTGAAAAAGTTCGTTTAATTTATTTTTATTTTGAAACCTAGTCTTAACAATGTTTATGCTTTAAAGTTTTTGAGTTGTGCATGTTTAATAAAAGGAAAAAAAAAGGGAAAAATATGACTTGTGAAAATTCATATTATGATATTTAAAACTAATTTGAATGTACATTCAACATAATAAATCAAATTTTAAAACTAAGGTATACACGATGAAACAATGAGTATATTTACAATTTATGGAGAATAAGTACATGTTTGAGATTGTGGTGAAAAATATTGCTTTTAACTTAAGGCTTATAGTTTAGAGCTTGACGTAATAAGCTCTATTATTAAAAAACTATTTATTGTTTATGTCTAAAGCACTTTCAAACATATTAGATTTATTTGAAAATAAATTAAAAAAATATTTTTTGAGATAAAAATTACATAAAAGGACATATACTTGATAAAAATAAACTATTATAATAAAATAATAACAAAAATAGTCTGATAGATTTTTCAATAATTATAATAAAAAAATAAAATCTCTTCAATGATACATAAGTGATAGGAGAAGAATGAAAAATATTGATGTGCAAAGTTTTGAGTAAATTATACAAGAATAATAAAAAAATATAGATGGACAAAGTTGTCATTGTGTTAAAATGTTGATGGTCATTTTGTAATGTACATAACAAGGTAAAATATGGATTACTTTTTGTGAAGTGCTTCTTATAAAAAGTATCACTTTGATACTTTTGTTGAAACGTATTTTTCTACTTTTTTTATAAGTACTTTGATGTAAAACTACCAAACGAGCAAATTTGTCATTTAAGCACTTTAGATCGTATTACTGCACTTTTTAGACCTCCCACCACAATCCCAAATAGGTCCTAAAACATATTTGAAATTAAAAAACTCACATATAATACTATTTTATTTTTATTTTGACATAATTTTTAACTAAATTAATGAAAAATATCAAAAACGGGGGAAGCGGGGGGGTGCCAAATTTGTTCCTGTTTTAATTAAACTAATTAGTGTATTTTGACTAATTGTTTTTAGCATTTATTTTGTTAATTGGGTATGTGCTTGGTGTTTTGGGCTGAATGTTTTGGACTCAATCATATTTAAGCTAAAAAACCTTATTTATTTGAGTTAGAAAAGCCAATCAGTCCAACAAAAAGTTCAAAATTGAATCACATATGTAAAAGGAACCAAAACTGAACCTTGGATTAATTGGTCAGGTTATTCGAATCTCAAAACTGACTAGATTGTTCAATTCCAAAATGAGTCGAAAATCGAACCAATTTGAATCAATTCCACCCTTAGTTGCCACTAGTTGGTTTGTTTTTATTTTATAGTATTTTGGATCTTGTCTAAGATAGATTTGGTGAGAATTTGTAAGGCCTCAATTAAATATTGAGATGAGATAAGATATCTGTGAATAGTAGTGAAATGATTTGAGTTAAGATGCTTTATGAGGTATTAGAAAAGAATAATTCTACTAAGCATCTCACATACCACATATCTTTTAATTTTTTTTCCTTTAGCAAGTATGTCGTATATAGATGATAAGTAAAACAATTCAATTAGTTTAACAGGAATAAAATTAAAAATTAAAAACAATTAAAACATAAGTGATGTATGGTTTGAGATTTTGAGTAGCAAAATTACCCTTTCGCAGATAAAACAGAAAAAGTTGAGTAAAATATAATTTTTTTAATATAATTTATTTTTAAGATTTTAAAAAGTTGAATTATTTTTTTATTTTATTAAAAAGTTTGAAAAAATTATAATGATTAGATAAAAATTTAAAAATTTGAAATTTAAAAATATTGATATTTAAGTATTATTTAATATTAAAATAAGATAAAATGAGATAAATAGGGACCATCTCACTATTGAAATGGAGCCTAAGAGAGAATTTTGTAGACAAGGGCCGACCTCTATTTTGCTCTGAAATTGATTGTATTAAGATAATATAAGATACAGGATATTTCATATTGGAAAAAGTGAATAAGTTGTTAAAACTTAAGCAATAGAAACATCCCAATATGAAACGGGTCGTGTCGGTACTAAGGCCTTTAAAAAAAAAAAATCATTATCTGGTTTGAAAAATAATGAAGTTAAGATAAATTATAAGTAAAATGTTTAATTTCTTTTAACTAAAAATAAATAAGAACGGAGAGAATCCTGTTTTGAGACGTGTTATGTCTTGTAAATGAAGGGGTAGAGATGTCAATTCGTTTAAAACCGCGTCAACAGAGGCGTCTCATAGGCTGCAAGGGTAGTAGCAGTTGGAAAAAAAACATCTCTTTTTTATAGTCAGGGTCTAGCAATTACTCTGGCCCAAAACCTCGAAGAACCTTCCCTTCCCTTGCCTGTAGGCGTCTGCTCCCCTCCCGATTCCCTTCATTTTTATTTTAAGCACTCTTTACTCCACTTCTCTGCCCAATATCTCCAGGATCTCTCTCTCTCTCTCTCTCTCTCTCTCTCTCTCCACCCGCCGAGTTGCCAACCACAATGGCCGGGGACCATAATGATTCTCATAAGCAAAATCCTGGTGACAACCCAACCAGCTACGCTCTCAGCGGCAAAATCATGCTGAGCGCCATAGTGATCTTGTTCTTCGTTGTCATCCTCATGGTTTGCCTCCATCTCTACGCCCGCTGGTACCTCATCCGCGCGCGCCGTCGCCATATTCGTCGCAATCGTCGCCGCAACAACAACTTCGTTTTCTACGTGGACCCTGCTAACCCCAATGCCTCCGCGGCCACAGTCACCGTCCCCACCCGCGGCCTCGACTCGTCCGTGCTCAAGGCAATCCCAGTCTTCCTCTACTCCTCCAAGACTCACCCGGAAACGCCCATCCCGGAGTGCGCTGTTTGCCTTTGCGAATTCGAGGAGAACGAGACGGGCCGTACCCTACCTAAGTGCGGCCACAGCTTCCACATAGAGTGCATTGACATGTGGTTTCAGACTCATTCAACTTGCCCTCTCTGTCGGTCCCCCGTTGAATCCGGTCACGCATCCGAGAACCCGGCCGAAGTTGTCATATCCGTGTCTGAATTGGCGGGAATTGAAGCGGGATCCAGCTCCGGTTTGTGCTCGGATTGTCACCACGAAGGGGAGCAGACGGGTCAAGCTTCTTCGTCGATTGCGAGTCGAAGGAAACCCGTGGAGTTTGTGGGAGTCTCCATAGAGGTCCCGTGCAGGAACGAGAGTTTCAGAGACGACTCGATGTCTGACTCTCCGGCGAGTCAAGGTGGCTTCAGATCTCCAATGAGTCGCATGTTGTCCTTTAAAAGAATTCTCAGCAGAGACAAGAGAGCAAGCGTGTCGCCGTCCTCGGGGAACGCGGTGAGTTGTAGTTCGGTGATCGAGTCGGATACTGAGCATGGAGGGAACGACGTGAATCGGCAAACTCAGAGCTGACTCGGTCTGGCTCGGTTGGGTTAGTATGTGATCGACAAGTTAGGGATACGTTATCTATTCGAGGTCTGAGGAAAAGACATTCGGCGACTGTCAGTCTCCAGTCTGGAGGCCATTGGTGGGGGGTTTGAAGTACACGTGGCAGTATACGTTTTTTGCTAGACTTCTCTAGCAGCCTTGGCTTGGGTTGACGTAGAATGTTTGACCGTTGTATATAATTACTATCTCATATTGTCATTTGATTGATATTTTCTCTGATATTTTGTTCCATTTAAAAGTTGCCCTCTCCCATTAGTTTATTAATTTAAATTTTCTCTAAAATCTTAAATTCGAACAGCCACTGCTAGAAATGAGAGGGGATTTTATATGAATTTTGAGATTAGATGTGATTTTTTTTTTTTTTTTAATACTACGTTCAGAGTGACACTTCTATATCAACTTGTACGAGCGTATATATACGTCTACAGCATGAGGGCCACTACTCCATAATTGGATAACCATTTAAAATTCTGTTCCCAATCTGTTAGGCTGTTAGCATCCATATATAATGTAACAACTCTGGACGTACCCTCGATTGATGCTATTTGCTATAATCTTCGAAGAAAACCCAGAGAGAGAGAGAGAGAAAGAAATGAATGTAATTTTGTATTATTATTTTTAAAAAAAATAAGATTTATTATTAAATAAATTTATATTTTTATATAAATTTTATATTTAATTTTTATTTAAAAAAATTATACGACGTTTACGTATTTCAAATATTATTTTTTATTTTGTAAAATCAAATTTTATCGATAGAAAATATGTCCTCCACATATTAACTTTAAAAAAAAAAAACAGATATTAATCTCAAATTATACCACTGAAATTGATAACCCAAATCCAAATAATGATAAAATAAATCTACCAAACCTTTTGGTGTCAATCTGTCTTTAAACTAACACACTCGATTGGGATTACTAAAGCTGAAGAAGACAGAGTGTTCGTTGTTGCCTTTACTGTTGTAACGTTAGGTTTGTAAGTCCATTGCGGAACCGACTTCTTGACCAGGCCCAAAGTCACAAGAAGAAACCAAAACTACTCGCAGCTTCGTTGAATTTTTTTTTTTAACGTTTAGAAATTTAATAAGTCGTACGCATTTGTCTTTTCTTGGGTTTGGTGGGAATCTTTAGGAAAACAAGAAAATTGTGCGCTCTCTCTCTCTCTCTCTCTGTTTTTAACTTTTAACTGTAGTTTACGCGCTTTTGTAGCCGTACTTTCTACAGATATTGTCCATGGTCCAATAATCTCTTTACGCGGAAATGGCAGTTTGGGAAACGCACGAAAAGCCAACCATTACGTTATCCTCCCGCGCTTAGCGAATCCTATATAATCATTGACGGCTGCGTCACGGGAAGTCGGAGGTGACTGACTTGCGACAATTTTGTTTTTTGTTTTTTCTCAGAAAGTGGTACATTCATAGGTAAGGAAAGGGCTACGGTTACCGCTCCCAGCGGGAGCTAAGAGCCACCATCATTAGTATAAAAGTTTTTTTTTTTTATATAATTTTTTAGATATATTTTTTTAACATTATTAAATATTTAAAAAAAAATTTCATAACATTATTTAAAAATACTTTCTTAATTATTAAGAAATTTTTTTTTTGGCAACGGTGACTGCCAGAGCTTTGAACCAGACGCATAGCATTTTCCTTGTAGATAAACTATGAGACACAATATACAAGTTTGATAGGTGATAATTCCTATGATCTTTTTAAAATCAACACATATTATAACATAAAAAATAAAAATAAAAAGAATCACCGGACCAAACAAATGGTTCTTATCCAATTTCCACAAGCAATCTTTTGCTTAGTGACTGTTTTAACATAAATAGATTATATAATTGCAGCTAAAATCTGCAGTACAGAGGGGTGTGCTGCAACGTATTGGTCTAGACTGACTGAAAGGAACTATCACATCCACTTTTACTCGATCGTAAATTAGAGAAATCTGGAATATAAGGTATTCCTAGATTAAATCCAACAGTTTTTTTAAACTAACGTATTCAAGCCGAAATCATAAAGAAATTGGAATTGAAAATCAAAACAATAATTAATTTATTAATTTCATTAATTCATATCATTTTTATTTAATAAATTTTTTAATTATAATCATTTTTATATATTTTTTATACACTTTATTTATATGATTGGTTATATTATTTTTTTAATATAAAATAATTATTTTTATCAATTACACAAATAAATTATATAAAAAATATGTAAAAATGATTGTATGTAGTATGATTTATTTATAAAATAATATAATTTGATGTAATATTTTAAAATTTTAAATTATTTTTATTATAAAATAAATTTAATTATTACATAAAATCACCTACATGCATTTATATTAATAAAATCTATTTGAGTAGGTACTAGGTAGAGAGAGAATATTTTGATTTCTTTCCTCAACAACTGCACGGGACACAGGCATTTACGCCTAAGTGTGTTAGGCACTGGCGGGGCATCTGCAAAGGGGAGTGGAGTAAGTCATATTTAAAGGAGTAGAGAAGTGGTTTATTTTAATTGAGTCACCGAAAACACATCCCCCAACAACTCTATTGTTTACATACTGCGAACGTCCCCGCAGTGACTACATGACACGTACAAATGAATTTTCCTCGAGACTTTAGGGTCAATTAATTGACTTGTTGCATCTGTTTTGTTTGAAAATTAGTTGCAAACAAGTGAATTCGTCTAATAATAATCCGTCAAAAGAGATTGAAAATCAGACAGTTTCACTTTAATTCAATGTAAATTAGTTATACAAATATCAACATTCAATGTTAGTTTTGGATTTACTTAAGTAGGAAAGCTGAGTTACAATATAAATATGATGTGATTCAAAATATACATGTGATTTATTTAAGAGAAATGATATTTGCAGTCGTGGTTATACAAGTGGCATACAATCGTTTTGAAAAAAGTGAATTAATATGAAACCTACATGAAAAAAAATTAACTTTTTAATCGTGAACCTCACTTTTTTTTAAAATAATTGCACAAAATTTACACATTCTACAACTATATATAATATTACTCTTTATTTAAATAATAGTAACTCGAAGGGAGTTTTGAAAGTTGAATAGCGACTAATGACGTGGACTAGTGGCACACAGAGAGGAGTTTGCCCGGAAATTATCAGTGGGCCGTGTGGGATGCATGCATACGCGTAGTTCTTTGACCGACTGAAAAATTGAAATCTTTTTGCATTCAACTTCTTCGAGCCATGAGCTCGTCAGAGCTATCTGTCCTCGCAATTAACGTGATTCATACTTCGTTTTAAGGTCCTATTTATTAAATGTATAGACTAATATAAATGAGTTTTTTTTATTTAATTATTTTTTAAACATCTTCTATCTTTAAAAAAATATATAAAAATTTAATAATAATCACTTCCTTAATTATAAAAAAATATATATATATATAAATATATAAGTAGGCATGTTTGATGTTATTTAATAGTCATGCTATCATTTCCATTTTGAAATAGGGTTCTCTACAGCCATCAGTGCAAGTTCTCAATCTATATGTTTTGGTTTTTATTTATATATATATATATATATATATATATATTTTAACGTTTTTAAATATATTTTTAAAAAAATTTACAACATTATTAGAAAAATATTTACTTAATTAAAAAGTCTAAAAAAACAAAACCAACAAGAGCTACCAGCGAGTAACATTTTCCTTTAGAATGATTAGAAAAAAAAAAACATTTTCCTTTAGAATATAGAGTTTTTGGTATGAAACTAAAAGAGAAATAATTGTTATTCAATGCAAAACTTGATCATATATAAGGGAATGATACCCATATAAATAAGAGTACAAATGAGTAGGTATAACTTAAGTCTCCTGTTGAACCTAAAGTTTCAAGTTTTGTGTAAATATATATTTACACATGGATTTTGATGATAACAAATGAATTCAAAGAATAAAGGAGTCTCAAACTCAAGTTATCTACATAATGGAGTCAAGCACATCAAAAAACCAAGCATGAGCAAGAAGGGAACAAGCTCACATTAAAGTCATAGAGTAATGTTGTAAATCTCTTAAAATTCGAAATTAGGATTAAGGCTCAAAAATTAATATTTTATCATAAAGCATTAAAATACATTTTCCACATGTGCATGAATATTTTGAAAATTAAATTTGAAAATTTTGAAAGATAATTGATTGTCATCTTTCACATGTGCATGCCATGATTAAAGGTTTGAACTTTGAAAATATTAAAGATGATTGATTGTCATCTTTCACATGTGCATGTTTTATTTGAATATTTTCAAAAGTGATTGATGCTTTTCTTGACTTATGCAAAAGGAAGATGCCTTTGTTTGAATATTTTGAAAAGTAAAGTGTGCTCCTTTTGTCATATGCAAAAAGTAAAAAATTAGGTTTGAAATTTTTGAAAAGCAAAGTGTGCTCCTTTTGTCATATGCAAAAAGTAAAAAGATTAGGTTTGAAATTTTTGAAAAATGAATGATGATGTTTTTGACATGTGAATCTTTTTAAATTTGAATATGAAGTCTCATATGCCTATAAATAGATCATTTGAGAGCTTCACATTACAACACCAAGAGCATACAACTCTCATTCAAAGCTTTCATTCTCTCTTCTCTAAGCATTGAGCCTTAACCCTTGTTCATTTTGAGAGATATAGTTTGTGCTTGTATTGTTCTTATTTCACTCATTGAGGAGTGTTTTCTGATATCCTACCCACTATCAATTCTTGTATCAGTAAAAGGGTGTGTACAACCCTTGTGCGTGTAGAAAGTGTTCTACACAGGGAATCGTTGAATCACCACGTGTAAGGTGATTGCAAGTGTAGAGGGTGTTCTACACGGATCCTTTGTAGCGGTGTTGTTCAAAGGTGTAATAGGTTTTATCTCCACCTGAAAGAGATTGAATAGTGAATTCGGGGATCCTCAAGGGGTAGCTTGAGGCGGAGGACGTAGGCAGTGGGGCCGAACCTCGTTAACATACTGAGTTTGCTTCTCTCTTACCCTTACTCTTTATATTTATTGTTGTTTCATATTTTGTTTATATTTTATATTGTATATTTGATTTATAATTGTTATTTTTTTAAATACAACTCAATTCACCTCCCCTCTTGTGTTAGTCATCTGGGCAACATCTCCATTGATGGCTAAAGATAGGTCTTAATTGATGGCTCAATGGTTTTAATTAGTGACTAAAGATTGATCTTAATTGATGGTTCAATGGTCTTAACTAGTGGCTATGTATAGTTATACAAATAAGTTTATAATACTCCCCCTTTGGATGACCATACATAAAAAATATGCATCGTTAAGATCTTGCTAAGGAAAAACCCAATAGGAAAAAACCAAAGGCGAAAAGAAAAGAGTATAATATTCATGTGTACTGCCAAGTGCTTTAAGATTGCCTAATTAAAACCTTGCAAAGGAAAACCCAGTGGGATAAAATCTTAACGAAGGAAAAAGAGTACAATCAGTACAAGTCTTTAAGACATTTACTCCCCCTGAAAAGTGTATGATAATAGGTCTTTAAGTTTTCGCATTCCAATGTTCTGCACAAACTTCTTAAATGTTGCAGTTGGTAATGCTTTAGTGAATAAATCTGCTAGATTATCACTTGATCGTATATACTTGACATTAATTTCACTTTTCTCCTAAAATTCATGGGTATAAAAGAATTTATGTGAAATATATTTGGTTCTATCACCTTTGATATATCCTCCTATAATTTGAGTAATACAAGTAGCATTATTTTCGTATAAAATTGTTAGACTATCATTAATCACTGGAAGACTACACTTTTTTTGAATATGTTGAATCACAAATCTTGGCCAAATACATTCTCGACTTGCCTCATGAATTCCAATGATATCTGAGTAATTTGAAAATTTAGCAGATAGTATTTGCTTGACAGATCTCTATGATATAGCAGAATTTCCATAAGTAAATACATATCCAGTTTGAGATCTACCTCTGTGTGGATCTGAAAGATAACCTGCATCCGCATATCCAACAAATTGTGAACTTGATCCTTGTTGATAAAATAATCCCATATCAACTGTACCTTGAAGGCATTGAAGGACATGTTTAATATCATTCTAATGTTTTCGAGTTGGTGCGGAACTATATCTTGCAAGTAAATTAATTGAAAATCCAATATCAGGCCGAGTGTAATTTGCAAGATACATCAGGGCTCCAATTGCACTGAGATAAGGTATTTCAGGACCAATAAGTTCTTCATCGTCTTCACAAGGATGAAATGGATCTTTCTGCACATCAAGTGATCGAACAACCATTGGAGTACTCATGGGATGAGCTTTGTCCATGTAAAAGTGCTTCAAGACTTTCCCTGTATAATTTGACTGATGAATGAGAATTCCATTTTGCAAATACTCGAGTTGCAGACCGAGACAAAATTTCGTTTTGCCAAGGTCTTTCATTTCAAATTTATTCTTTAAATATGTAGCGGTTCTTCTGATCTCTTCAAGAGTTCCAACAAGATTTAGATCATCAACATAAACCGCAATAATAACAAATCCGGAGTCTGATTTCTTAATAAAAACACATAGGCATATTGGATTATTCTCAAATCCTTCTTTCAATAAATATTCGCTAAGGCGTTTATACCACATGCATCCGGATTGTTTTAACCCATATAAAGATCTTTGAAATTTAATAGAATACATATTTCTGGATGTATTCAGATTATAAGTTTCAGGCATTTTATATCTGTTGAACCTAAGGTTTCAAGTTTTGTGTAATTATATATTTACACATGGATTTTGATGATAACAAATGAATTCAAAAAATGAAGGAGTCTCAAGCTCAAGTTGTCCACAAAATGGAGTCAAGCACATCAAAGAACCAAGCATGAGCAAGAAGGGAACAAGTTTACATTAAAGTCATAGAGTAATATTGTAGATCTCTTAAAAATTCGAAATTAGGATTAAGACTCAAAAATTAATATTTTATTATAAAGCATTAAAATACATTTTCCACATATGGATGAATATTTTGAAAATTAAATTTGAAAATTTTGAAAGATAATTGATTGTCATCTTTCACATGTGTATGCCATGATTAAAGGTTTGAACTTTGAAAATATTAAAGATGATTGATTGTCATCTTTCACATATGCATGTTTTATTTGAATATTTTCAAAAGTGATTGATGCTTTTCTTGACTTATGCAAAATGAAGATGCCTTTGTTTGAATTTTTTGAAAAGTAAAGTGTGCTCCTTTTGTCATATGCAAAAAGTAAAAAATTAGGTTTGAAATTTTTGAAAAGCAAAGTGTGCTCCTTTTGTCATATGCAAAAAGTAAAAAGATTAGGTATGAAATTTTTGAAAAATGAATGATGATGTTTTTGACATGTGAATCTTTTTAAATTTGAATATAAAGTCTCATATGCCTATAAATAGATCATTTGAGAGCTTCACATTCATAACACCAAGAGCATACAACATTCATTCAAAACTTTCATTCTCTCTTCTCTAAGCATTGAGCCTTAACCCTTATTCATTTTGAGAGATATAGTTTGTGCTGTATTGTTTTTATTTCACTCATTGAGGAGTGTTTTCTGATATCCTACCCACTATCAATTCTTGTATCAGTAAAAGGGTGTGTACAACCCTTGTGCGTGTAGAAAGTGTTCTACACAGGGAATCGTTGAATCACCACGTGTAAGGTGATTGCAAGTGTAGAGGGTGTTCTACACGGATCCTTTGTAGCGGTGTTGTTCAAAGTGTAATAGGTTTCTATCTCCACCTGAAGGAGTTGAATAGTGAATTCGGGGATCCTCAAGGGGTAGCTTGAGGCGAGGACGTAGGCAGTGGGGCCGAACCTCGTTAACATACTGAGTTTGCTTCTCTCTTACCCTTACTCTTTATATTTATTGTTGTTTCATATTTTGTTTATATTTTATATTGTATATTTGATTTATAATTGTTATTTTTTTAAATACAACTCAATTCACCCCCCTCTTGTGTTAGTCATCTGGGCAACAATTGGTATCAGAGCTAGTTGACCTGTACTGTTCATACAGAGTAGATCACTCATGGGAACTCTCGCTTGTGACTGTGTCACCGAAGCAAGACTCTCCGACCATGGGTGACGGTGCACCGGTAGAGACGGTGGCCGGCTAGTCTGGTAGGTACAATTGTTAGGTGACATAGGTGCGGCCTATGATCAGTAACAATTGGTATCAGAGCTAAACTCTATTATAAGATTAACTATCTTTTGAGTTAAGATCTTATGGCTAACATTGCAGCTTCATTTGGTGAAGTCAATCTAGCAGTCGGCCTCCACTCTTTTGTGGAGACAATTACTCATTCTGGAAAGTTAGAATGAGAATATTCCTTCAGGCTCAAGGTCGAGAAATCTGGAAAATGCATTGTAAATGGACCTTATATTCCAACAAAAGTGGTTGATGGAGTAAAGGTCAAAAAGGAAGAAGAAGAGTTTAATCGTGAAGACGATAGACTTTATACTTTGAATTTAACTGCTATGAATTTATTATATAATGCTCTCAATGGTAATGAGTTTAATAGAGTAATGACTTGTGCTACGGCAAAAGAAATTTGGGATAACTTGGAAGTTACTTATGAAGGAACTTCTCAAGTTAAGGAATCAAAAATTTATATTCTTACTCATGAATATGAAATGTTTAAGATGAATGATGATGAATCTATTTCTAGTATGCACACTCGTTTTACTAACATCATAAACAGCTTGACAGCTCTTGGCAAAGTTTATTCCAAAGTGGAAATGGTAAGAAAAATTCTCAACTCTCTACCAAAACGTTGGGAATCAAAAGTGACAGCGATTCTTGAAGCTAGAGACCTCAAGAAGCTCGAAGTGAATGAACTCATCGGGTCACTTATCACCCATGAGTACACATTGAAAAGAGGAGAAGAAGAAGGAAAGCCAAAGAAGAGCTTGGCGCTTAAAGCTGTTCCTCATGAAAGTGAAAGTGATGAAGATGAGGAAAATGACGATAAAGATGAAGAAGTTGCGATGATAACAAGAAGAATTCAGAGATTCTTAAAGAAAAATAAAACTCCTCCGAGGAAATCCTTCAAAAAGTTTTCCAAGAAAGATTCAGGTAAAAATGATACTTTAATTTGTTATAAATGCAATAAGCCTGGTCATATCAAGCCAGATTGTCCCCTGCTAAAGAAAGATCGAAACAAAGGCAAGAAAGCAATGAAAGCTACATGGGATGATGATTCAAGTAGCTCAGATAGTGAACAAGCAATGAAGAATCAGCAAATCTTTGTCTTATGGCTAAAGATGACATTGAGGTAACAAATCTTGATAATATTGAAGATCCTTCATATGAAGAATTGCAAAATGTTTTAGAAGAGGTATATGAGGAATTTGAAAAATTGGGTATCAAGTATACTTCTTTGAAAAAGAAAAACTTCTTCTTTAACAAATGAAATTGATATTTTAAGAAAAGAAAGTATTGTTTTGAAAGATGAAAATCTTGAGTTAAAGAAGAAGAAAACTGATTTAGAAAATATTGTTGAAAACTTTACGAATGGAAAAAGAAATTTTGAAAAACTTCTTGGTAGTCAAAAATGTGTTTTTGACAAGGCAGGCTTGGGATATATGCAAAACAAAAATACAAACCTTATAAAAACTTCTTTGATAATCCTTCTACATCAAAATACCAATATTCAAAATTCTTTTCATAATAAGTTTGTCAAAAAAAGATACTATTATAATCACTCAAGTTCTTCATATATGTCACATGCTATTTGCAATTTTTGTAATAGAAATGGTCATAATTATCATGCTTGTCCTATTAGAAGAAAACATACAATGACTATTAAGGTCATATGGGTACCTAAAAATCTTGTTTCTTCTAATACTAATAAATAAAGGACTCAAAGAACTTGGGTACCAAGAAAAATCATTTTAATTGTTTTTATAGGTATGCATGAAGTCATCTACAAGCAAAAACAAACAGTTTTATAAATGAAGAGATATATGTTGAGCAACCTCCAGGTTTTAAAAATTATATTTCTCCAAATCATGTTTTCAAATTCACAAAAGCACTATATGTACTCAAACAAGCTAGTAGAGCTTGGTATGAGAAACTCAATGGTTTCTTAATTGAAAAAGGTTTTTCTAGAAGAAAAATTGATACAAATTTTTTTTAAAATACGAAAATGATGATATTCTTTTAATTCATATTTATGATGATGATATAATATTCGGTGCTACTAATGAAAATATGTGCCAAGTTTTTTCTAAGACTATGCAGGAAGAATTTGAAATGAGCATGATGGGAGAGCTTACATTCTTTCTCGGATTGCAAATTAAGCAAGCAAAAAGTGGGACATTCATCAATCAATCAAAATATATTAAGGAATTGTCTGAAGAAGTTTGGGATGGAAGGTGCTAAGGAAACTGGAACACCAATGAGCCCATCCACTAAATTGATAAAGATGAATCCGGTAAGCCAGTTGACTCGAAGGTATATCGAGGTATCATTGGTAGCTTACTATATTTGACAGCCAGTAGACCAGATATTATGTTTAACGTGTGCTTATTTTCACGCTTTCAATCATCTCCAAAAGAATGTCATTTAATTGCAGTTAAGCGCATTCTTAGATATCTTAGTGGTACAATTAACTTAGGGTTATGGTACCCTAAATACACATCTTTCGATCTAATCAGCTACACAGATGCAGATTATGCTGGCTGTAAAATAGATCGAAAAAGCACTAGTGGAGCATGTCATTCTTAGGCATGCATTAGTTTCCTGGTTTAGTAAAAAATAAAATTCTGTTGCACTATCTACTGCTGAGGCAGAATATGTTGCTGCGGGTAGTTGTTGTGCTCAAGTTCTTTACATGAAGCAACAACTTGAAGATTTTAAACTCATGTATAATCACATTCCAATCAAATGTGATAATACAAGTACTATAAATCTTTCAAAGAACCCAATACAACATTCTAGAACTAAGCATATTGAAATAAGATATCATTTTCTTCGAGATCATGTGCAGAAAGACGATATAGTACTAGAGTTCACAAACACACATGATCAGTTAGCAGATATATTCACAAAACCTTTACCAGAAGATAGATTATGTATGATTAGAAGAGAAATAGGTATGATGCATATTATGAATATCTCTTAAAAGATAGATCAGAGTTCATAAAAATAGAGAGATTTTTTTAAATACTTTTACATAAACTTGAGGTTCTTAGCCTCATGTTTGAGACGCTCATTCTCTTCATACAATATCATGTCATCCCTATCCATGGGAACTGGCAAGCGGAATGAAGAATCCAATAGAGATTTCAACTGTTTATTCTTCTGCCGAAGGATTCCTTCCCTTGTGTGAGACTCTTGAACAATTCGTTGAAGTACAACAATTTGTTCTTTAAGCCTTTCAACCTCATGGTTTTTGGCTTGTACCCGCTGGGAAAAAGCAACAATAGAGGATGAGTAGCGAGTCCCGAGACTCACCAAGTCGTAGATAGCATCGGAGTCTGACTTATTAGCCATACTATTATTTTCTTGCTGCAACATGGCACCAATGGCAGCTGCAGAAAGGACAGGAGGTTGAGGTGCTGAATACCTCATGGATGCATCTAGAGGAATGTTAGAAGAATGAGCCATGGAGAGAAGAATTGAAAACTTAAAGCGAGAATGTTGAAGGAATGCAGATGAGTTATAGAGATAAGAAGAAAACTTGATGCGGATTGGATGAACTTTAAGACTGATTTTATAGAGATAGTATAAAGAACAAGACGAGCTATCATCCAAGTCAAAGAGCAATGTGATTTTTTTTCCCGATCGGTGAAAATGACATTTTTTAGAAACTCGGAGCCTTCAATCTCGTTTGTCAACAACATCAGGCGTTTTTTTTCAAATCTCCAGCCACACTTGTCGGGTCACGGACGGCTCTCTTTTTCAACTATCTATAGTGTATTTTAACGCACCGTTTTCTTCAGTCTATTTACTTGCTGCTGATCCTTTTTAATGATGCCAAAATGGGGAGAAGTTTTAGACTAGAACATTAACATGTTTAAATTGCTAAACTTGTTATATATGCTTGGAATTATATTTATATTTTTGCTTGAAAAACTAACGCACATTCTCAGGGGGAGCTTAAGTATTAATACAGGCTTCAGGTTCTATCAAGTATTTGTCATCATCAAAAAGGGGGAGATTGTTGAACCTAAGGTTTCAAGTTTTGTGTAATTATATATTTACACATGGATTTTGATGATAACAAATGAATTCAAAGAATGAAGGAGTCTCAACCAAGAGCATACAACTCTCATTCAAAGCTTTCATTCTCTCTTCTCTAAGCATTGAGCCTTAATCCTTTTTCATTTTGAGAGATATAGGTTGTGTTGTATTGTTCTTATTTCACTCATTGAGGAGTGTTTTCTGATATCCTACCCACTATCAATTCTTGTATCAGTAAAAGGGTGTGTACAACCCTTGTGCGTGTAGAAAGTGTTCTACATAGGGAATCGTTGAATCACCACGTGTAAGGTGATTGCAAGTGTAGAGGGTGTTCTACACGGATCCTTTGTAGCGGTGTTGTTCAAAAGTGTAATAGGTTTCTATCTCCACCTGAAGGAGGTTGAATAGTGAATTCGGGGATCCTCAAGGGGTAGCTTGAGGCGAGGACGTAGGCAGTGGGGCTGAACCTCGTTAACATACTGAGTTTGCTTCTCTCTTACCCTTACTCTTTATATTTATTGTTGTTTCATATTTTGTTTATATTTTATATTGTATATTTGATTTATAATTGTTATTTTTTTAAATACAACTCAATTCACCCCCTATTGTGTTAGTCATATGGGCAACAATATCCTTAAGAGATTTTCATGTATATGTCATGTTCAAATTATCCATATAAATATGCAGTAACCACATCTATTAACTGCATATCCAATATTTTTGTAACTACAAAACTAATCAAAAATCTGAATATGATTGCATCCATAACAGGAGAGTATGTTTCCTCATAATCAATCCCTGGTTCTGCAGGAAACCTTTTGCAACAAGTCGTGTTTTATATTGCACAATTTCATTGCTCTCATTACGTTTACGTATAAATACCCATTTATATCCAACAGACATTACACCCTTTGGTGTTTGTACAATTGGTCCAAAGACCTCTCGCTTTGCTAGTGAGTTTAATTCAATTTCAATAGCTGATTTCCATTTTGGCCAGTCATTTCTACATCGACATTCTTCGGCAGTTCTTAACTCAATTTCTTCATTACTTCTAGTAATGTTAAGGGCCATTTTATATGAAAATATGTTGTCGACAACAGTTTTATTTCTATCCAAAATTTCTCCAGTACTCATGGAATGTATCGAGATATCGTTATTTTCAGGTACCTGTCCCTCTTCAAGCGAAGACATTTCATTAAATACCTCTTCAGGAGGTTCTTTTTCAAGAGATTTAGTCTCTTCAGGAGTATCAATTACTCTTATGGCCTGTGTTATGGATATGGACTTTCAAGAGTACCAAATTCATTTTGTATTTTTTTCTTCCGAGGAATTTGTCCTTTGCACCAATAGGTCATCCACGCTTCAGGTGTATCTTAGACTCACCTATTGCTGTTTTGGTAACTTGTCCTTCAGGGACTGCAATCCTTATTGGAACATTAACAGCAGGAATATATGATTTTATCACACCTTTAGTGTCAGTAAATACATTTGGTAATTGATTTGCGACACTTTGCAAATGAATAATCTTTTGAACCTCTAGTTTACATTCATTTATACGAGGATGAAATTGGGAAAGGGCTTTATTTTTCCAAGTAATTTTCCGTCGTGCTTCAGGCACCGACTTCTCATTACCTAATGTTGGAAAAATGGATTCGTCAAAATGACAATCTTCAAAACGTGCCTTAAACATATCCCCTGTAAGAGGCTCAAGATATCTAATAATAGGTGGAGAATCAAACCCAACATATATCCTAAGTCTACGTTGAGGACCCATCTTTGTACGTTGTGGAGGTGCAATTGGAACATATACCGTACATCCAAAAATACGAAGATGAGTAATATTTGGTTGTTGACCAAATGCAAGCTGTAATGGAGAATATTTGTGATATGTTGATGACCTAACTCGAATCAACGATGCTGCATGAAGTATAGCATGTCCCCAGGCAGAAATAGGAAATTTTGATTTCATAAGTAAAGATCTAGCGATTAGCTGAAACCTTTTAATTAATGATTCAACTAAACCATTTTGAGTGTGTGTGTGGGCAACTGGATGTTCAACATCTATTCCTATTGACATGCAATAGTTATTAAAAGTTTGAGATGTAAATTCACCTGCATTATCCAATCGAATAGTTTTAATTAGATAGTCAGGAAATTGTGCTCGTAGTTTAATTATTTGGGCAAGAAGTTTAGCAAATGCAATATTTCTAGTGGAAAGTAGACAAACATATGACCATCGACTTGATGCATCAATTAAAACCATAAAGTATCTGAATGGTTCACTTGATGGTTGAATAGACCCACATATATCCCCATGAATCCTTTGTAAAAATGACGGAGATTCAAAAACAACTTTTGAGATAGATGGTTTGATAATCAATTTACCCTGAGAACATGCATAGCATGAATATTCATTAGGTAAGACAACCTTCTGATTCTTTAGGAGATGCCCATATGAATTATCAATTATTCGTCTCATCATTATTGATCCCGGATGTCCAAGGCGATCATGCCAAGTCATAAATACTTTGGGGTCAATGCACTTCTGGTGCATTACCACATGTGATTCGATTGTTCTCATTTCTGTATAATACAATCTGGATGAGAGAGCAGACAGTTTTTCTAATATGAGCTTCTGACTTGAAATTATTTTAGTAATGAGAAGATACTCTTTATTGTCTTCATTGGTAGTTTCAATATGACAACCATTACGACGTATATCCTTAAAAAACTCAATAAATTTCTTCTAGATCGTGAAGAAAATAGAACATCATCAATACAAAATTTGGTGCCATTAGGCAACACAATATATGCTCTTCCAGAGCCTTCAATTAGATTCGATGAACCAGATATGATATGAACGTAAGCTTTACTCAATATTAAATTTTGAAAATATTTTTTATCCTTAAGAATTGTGTGAGTGTAGCATTGTCAGCCAAACATACATCTCTATTATTCATCTTAGAGATAAAAAGTTCATTAGTAAGACTCATGATTCTACAAAATATATAAAATTTTTATTACTACAAAACATTGCAAAATATAAAAAAATTTACAATAAGATAAAGAAAATACATTAATTAAAAAGGAACATTTCCATCACCAATCAAATGATCAGCTCTACCACTAGAATTCTCAAAAAAATAGAAACATCAAGGCTTGTAATATCTTCTCCATCCATAGAAACTAAAGTATTTGATGGTTCAGCAAAATTTGTTTCAATTTTTTTTTTTATATTTTTCTTTTATAGAAGCTTGGTATAAGTCAACCAAGGGCTTAGCTGTACGATAGGTACGAGATCAATGTCCAGTCATACTACATCTATGGCATCCATCTTCATCTTTCTTTAAAAATTTATTTTAAGGTCCTCTACCATTCTCTGAGTTGAATCACTTCTGGTGGTACGGTGTATATATATTATTATCCTTTTTAATGTGGTCGCTTCTAGAATCTCGACTTCTATAATTTTTCCTACCACGTCCACGCACTCGGTTTCTTTGAAAAGATACACCATTCGCTTCTGGGAATGGTGTAAGTCTAGTATCATTCACTTCAGAGAATGACATAGAACTAGTAGGATGTGACTGATGATTACTTAACAAAAGCTCATTATTTTGCTCAGCTACTAAAAGACAATATATAAGTTCATAATATTTTTTGAACTTTCGCTCTTGATACTGCTGCTACAGGAGCACATTCAATGCATGAAAAGTAGTATATGTCTTCTCTAACAAGTCATCATCAGTGACTTTTTCGCTACGTAATTTCAATAGTGAGCTAATTTTAAAGAGTGCAAAGTTATACTCATTAACACTCTTGAAATCTTGCAACCTCAGGTGCATATAATCATGACGAGCTTTTGAGAGGATTACAGTTTTCTGGTGCTCATATCTCTCCCTTAAATCATTTTACAAAATAAGGGGATCTTTCACCGTGAGATACTCAATTTTTAATTCTTCATAAAAATTGTGCCGAAAGAAAATCATTACTTTAGCGCGGTCCTGCTGGAACCCTTGATTTCCTTCTTTAATTATATCTCCCAAGTTCATCGCATCTAGATGGATCTCAGCATCAAGGATCCAAGATAAATAATTTTTTCCAGAAATGTCAAGAGCAACGAATTCCAATTTTGTAAGATTTGACATTTTCTACATATATAAATCAGGAACATAAGTATGTTTATATTGTAAATAAGAAATACATTCACAAAATCATGAGAATAAACATACAGTTTCATCAAGTAATAATAAGTAATGTAACATTTCATATTCATTTTGGGAACTAAAAATAATATATTGAAAAACTTACTTGAAGTAAAAGACTACTAGCTTCAAAACCGTCAGAACCTTTGTACTGATAACGTGTTATGAAACTAAAAGAGAAATGATATTGCAAGAGAAAGAGGATATTACAAGAGAAAGAGTTGTTCTTCAATGTAAAACTTGATTATATACAAGGAAATGATACCCATATATATATCGGAGTAGGTATAACTTAAGTCTCTATTGATGGCTAAAGATAGGTCTTAATTGATGGCTAAATGGTCTTAATTAGTGGCTAAAAATTGGTCTTAATTGATGATTCAATGGTCTTAATTAGTGGTTATGTATGGTTATACAAATAAATTTATAACAATTCTTTCTTTTCTTTTCCTTTTTGGCACTTTTCCACGCCTTTGAATGGTTGAAGATCCTGATCTATGTATATTGTTGCCCAGATGACTAACACAAGAGGGGGGGTGAATTGGGTTGTATTTAAGAAAAATAACAATTATAAATCAAATATACAATATAAAATATAAACAAAATATGAAACAACAATAAATATAAAGAGTAAGGGTAAGAGAGAAGCAAACTCAGTATGTTAACGAGGTTCGGCCCCACTGCCTACGTCATCGCCTCAAGCTACCCCTTGAGGATCCCTGAATTCACTATTCAATCTCCTTCAGGTGGAGATCGAAACCTATTATACCTTTGAACAACACCGCTACAAAGGATCCGTGTAGAACACCCTCTACACTTGCAATCACCTTACACGTGGTGATTCAACGATTCCCTGTGTAGAACACTTTCTACGCGCACAAGGGTTGTACACACCCTTTTACTGATACAAAAATTGATAGTGGGTAGGATATCAGAAAACACTCCTCAATGAGTGAAATAAGAACAATACAAGCACAAACTATATCTTTCAAAATGAACAAGGGTTAAGGCTCAATACTTAGAGAAGAAAGAATGAAAGCTTTGAATGAATATTGTATGCTCTTGGTGTTGTGAATGTGAAGCTCTCAAATGATCTATTTATAGGCATATGAGACTTCATATTTAAATTTAAAAAGATTCACATGTGAAAAACATCATCATTCATTTTTCAAAAATTTCAAACCTAATCTTTTTACTTTTTGCATATGACAAAGGGAGTACACTTTGCTTTTCAAAAATTTCAAACCTAATTTTTTACTTTTTACATATGACAAAAAGAGCATACTTTACTTTTCAAAATATTCAAACAAAGGCATCTTTAATATTTTCAAAGTTCAAACATTTAATCATGGCATGCACATGTGAAAGATGACAATCAATTATCTTTCAAAATTTTTAAATTTAATTTTCAAAATATTCATGCACATGTGGAAAATGTATTTTAATGTTTTATGATAAAATATTAATTTTTGAGCCTTAATCCTAATTTCGAATTTTAAGAGATTTACAACATTTTTCTATGATTTTAATGTGAACTTGTTTCCTTCTTACTCATGCTTGGTTCCTTGATGTGCTTGACTCCATTGTGTGGACAAATTGAGCTTGAGACTCCTTCATTCTTTGAATTCATTTGTTATCATCAAAATCCATGTGTAAATATATAATTACACAAAACTTGAAACCTTAGGTTCAACATATATCATTCCTTTGAATCATGCCACTGCCTCCTAATATACTATATCAACCTAAAGTATTGGAGTGATTCTTATTTTGGGGAGGTTTGGAGAGTGAGATAAGATAATAAATTTGTAGTAGTAAGACAGTTTGTGAATAGTAGTGAGATAGTTTGAGTTAAATATTTTTTAGGTTTTGGAAAATAAGAGATAAAAAGTTGAATAAAAAATATTATAAAGTTAAAATACTGTAAGAATACAGTTTTATAATATTATTTTTATCTGAAAATTTGAAAAAGTTCCAATTTTTTCTTATTTTCATTTGAATGTTTGAAAAAATTGTAATAATTATATAAATATAAGATTTTGGCTAGGACTAAGTGATTAAAATGATAGAGTTTATCCTATAATTGAATTTGTAATTTTGGATGGATGTAAATTATTTATTGACTTTATCTATAACAATATTATATTTATCTAGAAGTTATAGAGATTGTTTTATGAAATTATCAAGTATCCATGTATATTTACGAAATTCTCTACGAATTCATTTGAACAAATTGGTTAGATTTCAATTTTGAAATTATTTAATTAAATGAACATATAAAGTAAATAAATAAATTGCATGACATAATGATTGGTTACAAAGGAAAACCTTTTAAATAACTTTTTAAGGGTAAAACCCCATGAAACAGTCAAATCTAAAAAAGTTAATTTTATTATTTGAAAATCAAATTACAAGTAAGTTCTCAATTACAAAACCTTTATCAGTTGACTCTTTTACTTGATCAGACAAATGACCCCATTTGTCTTCTACCATAGTAGCAGCATGAAGTTCTGACGATTTTCAAATATTAACTGTTCTATTGGAATGCCAGGGGCTGAAACTTAACCAATCAATTCTCCAATTTATGAGTTGCTGATTTTTGTTGATTCTCTTAAAAAAATTTCAGTTCTCTTTTTATTGTAGCCTTTCGATAATTTAACCTTGATACTTCAACATCAGAAATTTTTAGCGTTTCAGGAAGGTCATTCTTTTCATTTTTCATAATTGTAAGTTTATTGTACAACTTCTTGTTGAGTTTTTTCCAGCTTGACCACTTCTTCACATAGATTATTATAAGTTTCATGTATGCTTATGTCATGGTCAGCATCAACAAGAACCATATCCGAGTCACTACTATCAAATTCACTTTTAGATTTTCTTAGTGCAAACTCAGAAAAATCATTAACAATGGTAGAAAAAGCCTTACAAGATTTTTCATCATCAAATAATAAGCTTGAACTTTCAGAATCTTAACTGTCACTAAGTGTGATATTCAATACTTTTCATTTACTTTCCTTAAAATTTGGAAATCCAATTCTTATGTGACCATAACTAGAACATTTATGATACTTCACTGTATCTTTTTTCTCATATTTATCTTTATTTCAATCTTTAGAATATTCTTTCTTTGCAGAAAAGTCCTTACCTTGTTTTTACTTTCCACTAGCTTCCTTGTTAAATAAGATTTTTCTAAATTTTCTTGCAATGAGATTTATATCCTCATCAAAGTGTGGTGGGACATATAACGATGATGGCATAATCTAAAGGGGCACGGATCACACTCGGATGAGTGAACCTTGCTCTGATACTAAACCAAGTGTCCTTGTGTATTCATGAAATTGTCTACCAATTCATTCGAACAAATTGGTTAGATTTCAATTTTGTAATTATTTAATTAAATGAACATGTAAAGTAAATAAATAAATTGCATGACATAACGATTGGTTACCAAAAGGAAATCCATTAAAGAACTCTTTAAACGTAAAACCTTACAGGACAACCAAACCTAGAAAAATCAATTTTATTATTTGAAAATCAAATTACAAGTAAGTTTTCAATTACAAAACTTTTATCGATTGACTCTCTTACTTGATTAAACAAACGACCTGTTTGTCTTCTATCGCAGTATTAGTTAGAATCTTCGACGATCTTCAAATATTGGCTTTTCTCTTAGAACTCCAAGGGCTAAAATCCAACCAATCAATTCTCCAACATGGAGCAACGATCACATTCAAAGATAGATAAAAAATATAAAAATTCACTAAGAAACGTTTTCACCAAAATATACACTGAAAAATATTATAAAAAATATCTAGATCTGAATCTCTATAGATCCTAACCAGTAGGATCCAATAAATAAACAATATGGAAAGAGTTCAAGTTTCAGTAGGACTCTGTTAACCGGTAGAATCTGTTGTGAAGACGTCTCCAAATGGATTGTTAACATTTCACGATAACTCTTTTTTGGAGTAACTGATTTCTATTCCACTTCTATTCTGGATAAGTGCAGATCCTTATGGACTCGAATTTAAAATAAATGTCTTATCTAAATAACTTCTATGACTTCTAGATAAACTAAATAATGTTATAGATAAAGTCAATAATTATTTTACATTCATCCATAATTACAAACTTAATGATAGGATAAACTCTATGATTTTAGTCATCTAGTCCTATCCAAACTTATCAACTTAGTCACCTAGTCCTAGCCAAAATCTTGCATCTACATTTTAGATAAGTCATTTATGTGAAAATCGGGTACATAGGAATTTGCACTTATCTAGAACAGAAGTTGAACTGGAATCAGTTACTGCAAAGAGAAATTATTGCGAAGTGTCAACATTCCCACAGGAGACGTCTTCACGACAGATTTAATTTGTCAACATAGTCCTACTGTAATTGGAACTACTTTTAGATTTTATATTTAAAGGAATTTGGTTTGATAACTCTTTAAGGAGTTTTTACCAGAAATTATTTAGAGAATATTACATGTGTTTGAGAGAGAAAAATCACTTGAGAATTTTCTTTTTGCTTTTCCTCTCTCTTTGAGTGTGATCGTACTTTATGTTGAAGAATTAATTGATTAAGTTTCAGCTATTAGAGTTTTGGGAGAAAAACTAATATTTAAAGATCACCAGAAGTTCTATCTGCTACCGAGGTAGAGGCAAACAAATCGTTCGTCGAGTTTAGTAAAAGAGTCAATTAGCAAAGGTTTTGTAATTGAGAACTTGCTTGTAAAGTGATTTTTAAATAATAAAATTAAATTTTCTGGGTTTGGCTGTCTCGTATGGTTTTATCTTTAAAGAGTTCTTTAAAGGGTTTCCCTTCGTAACCAATCATTGTGTTATGTAAATTTATTTATTTACTTTATGTATTTGATCAATTAAATAATTACAAGATTGCGATCTAACCAATTTGTTCAAGTGAATTGATAGACAATTTCGTGAATTCACAGGGTACATTGAAAATTTTAGATTAGTTTGAAAAAATTGTAATGATTATTTTAAAAATTTTGTATTTAAATTATGTTTAAGAATAAGATAAGATGAGATGAAATAAGATCAGAAGAGAATTTTATATCTTATCTAAGACTCCAAACCTGCCCTTACTCTACACAATATTTCTATGATATTATAATATACCATGTCAATTAAAGTTATTGTTTATATAAACAATTTTAATAATAAAAAGAGAGTAGCACGCCATCTATATATATTTTGAGATTATCTAATATTTTCCTAAAATAACATGTACAAAATTAGAATATCGGAGCATTCGTATGGATGGAGAGAGAAAAATAGGGGCCTTTTCTCCCCAACAATCACCTTTAGCATTATCATTATTTCAACATTTAAAGTTATAATTTAGCCAATATATTCTCCCTTTGCAATAATTAAAAATATGATTGGATTGTTTCTAGATGTTGAAGAAGTTTGAAGAAAACAAAGCGCTGAGAAGAGAGGAAGAGAATTATAAAAAGATTAGGTATTTAATTGCAATATGCAAGTTTTTTAAAATGAGATTATAATGGGTGCAATCGTACGAAAAATTTAAAAAAATTGAAAAGACTTTCGTCATGATCCACTCCTTAATATCTACGGGCGGGGTTATGAATACCCCAGGCCCAATGTCAACATTAGGATCCGAGCTATAACTATTGAGTAAAAAGAGATTCTATTTATAGTTGAGAAAGAGTTTTATTACATATAAGCAAATTTACATAATAATTTACATATTAATACTTATATTTTTATATTCAAAATTTAAATTGATACTGTTTTTAATAAAATATATTTTTTGACCAATCATATTGAATGTGTGCATGTATTAATATGCAGAATCGTTTACAACTAGATTTTTTCGTTGAGAAAACCTTCTCACCGGTCAATCTGTCTATACTCAAATAATAGCCCTCCAATAAAATTTTGCCACATAGATATTTCATTTTACATTTTGTGCAGTTGACCAAAAATTCACAAAACTCCTCTTGTGCCCCATCTCCTCTTCATTTTGCATCCAAGCCATCAACGTATTTGCTGATGCTACTGCACTGCCAAAGCCCATGCCCAAGGACCACCCTTACCCACAACATTGCCGACAACCACCACTTCAAACGGCCAACAAAGTTCTCTTGCCTTTCCTGCCCCACTCTGGATTTTTGTGAAAAGTGATTAAAGAAAAAGGACCCCAACTAAATAAAAGACCCCATGGAATCTCTCTTGATAGTGTTCTCGTGCTACATGACTGGATTGTAGAAGCAAAAATAAAAAAAAGGCTTGCCAGAAGATGAGGTATATATTTGAGCTCACTTTTTTTTTTTCACGGTTAAGAAGCTGTGTGAGTTGGGTTAAACATGTTGGGTAGATTTTGGTACATAGCATTTTTATACATCATAAATAATCCCAAATCATTTGGGTTTGGGTGTTGAGAAGTATTGAGGAGAGTTGTGAATAGTAGTAAAAAGTAGGTGAAAACTAATAATAAAGTAATGAATAGTAATAAAAAGTAGGTAAAAAGTAAAGAATAATAGTAAAAGTAGGTAAAAAGTAATAATAAAGTAAGGAATAGTAGTGAAAAGTGTTGAGGAGAGTTGAGGTACTCTCCGTACCCAAACGTATCATCGTGGAATATGCAAATGCCGCGTAATCGGTTTGAAAAAGAGTAGGGTCCACGATTAAAAAGTTATTTTTTTTTTTCATGTGGGTCTAGTATTAATTCACTTTTTTTAAAAAGACTGCGCGACGCTTACACAACCACGACTGTAAATATCATTTCTCAATTAGATATAAGACCTCCGTAGGGGGTGACAGAGAAAAATATCTCAGTGGGGGGCGACAAAGCTTGGTGGGATGATGGAGCTTGGTGGTGGCAACGGGTCTGATTTTGCCGATATGAGAAACAGCCATGCTTTCGTTAGAGGCAGTGAAGAACAAGTGAAGGGTCCTTCTCAGATGGGTGTAATCAGATGAAAAATGATCTACTTTGCATTTTATAAAATCCCCTACGTGTCTCATTCTAATCATAAGACCAGTCGTACTTTTCTGAAGAGGAACTGTTTATAGTTTTCAAGTGAGGGTTGCATGTAGGTATTTTATTAAATGAAAAAATATTATTTTAAAAAGAATATTTTTATAATTAAAAATTTTTTTAAAAATAAAATCACCTAAACCTGCTTTGCAATTCTCAAATGGGACTGTATGTAATATTGCTCGGAGGAAAATTTAGTTGGAAACCCCTATATTTTGTTCCCATTAAGATTTTCAACCTTTCCCTATTCTCTTTAAGAAATAGCCCTATATATCTGTGCTACGGTAAGCTTGATATTTGACTCCTCTATTGCTAATTCCGTCCATCTAATTTAACTCGATCATTTTCTTTTTAATAATTTATCAATATATTAAAATTTAGAAAAATATTTTATTTCAAAAAAATTAAAATAAGAATGAATTAATTAAGAAATTCAGATCAATTGCACTTGAGACTCTAGCTAATAGCTAGCTAGGTTAAATATTAATGGGTGTCTCAAGTTTCATTGATGGGATAGGCTTATTATTATTAATTTATAATAAGATCTAGCTAGCTAGATACGTAGATCTAGATTGCTTAAGTAATTTCTCAGAGACTTATATTTCTTGATGGATCCAACGTTGTATAGGCCTACGTAAAAAGTTAAAAGGGGGGCTGCTAGATACTCAAGTACATGAGTTGTATAATATATGTACGTGATCATATGATATATGGTATTGTTGTGTCAAAAATTCGCGATACATAAGCACAAAATGAAAGGAGATAAAATCATTAATTAACCATACATGCACATTGATATATAGTTTATCCTATATATATATATATATATATATATTTGACCTCATCGTGAAGAGATTCACATGAACATCAACAAATTTCTCTCATTCTCTGGCTTATTAACGATGATCTGGTGCTACGTTCAGTTCTTCAGAAGGAAGAAACATAATGATGGGGGAAAAATGTAGATAGCTTAACGAAGGAGACCGGTTTGATCCTTTATAGAGGACTAACTATGAGCTGTTATCTTCGTGAATTACATCAAGCCAGAAACGTAAGGCACTCCGGCGGGCTTGATCCACTTATCGCCACCAAGGAAGGTTCCAGCAGTGAATTTCTTGGCATGGTCCAGAGTGACCTTCTTGATGCCTCGCCATTTGACTCTATTGGTCGTGACCGCACCAGGACCATCGTTGCCAATCTCAGCGTAGAAGAGTGTGTTGAGAGCGAAGTCACCCATCCATGGCAACCACCCCTCAGGCTGGATGAAGCTCTCGATATGACTCTGCATAATGATGGTTCTTGAATATTGCTTCCATGGTCTACCAATGTAAGCCTTGTTCGTATCCCTGAGTGGGAGATATGCTGGTTCGGCGGTGAATGTGCAGCCCTGAAGGACAAGTGCGGTGGGCTCGCGCCTGTCTATCCTCCCTTGGGCTGTTATGATGCACTGCTGGTTGTCCATTGGCTTCCTGACGATCATCTTGCAGTTTTGGAACACTGCGGCTGCGTTGCCAAAAATGAAGTCGATGGTGCCGGAGATGGTGCAATCTCGATAGAATTGGCGGTGGGTGTGGGCATAGAGGGTGTCTTGGTACCCATCCATCTGGCAGTTATAGAAGATGGACATGTCGGATTGGACGCGTAGTGCCACAGCCTGGTGCTTCGCAGCTCCTGCAGAGTTCTCGAATCCAATGTTCTTAGCCATGAAGTTGCTTCCAATCGCAGCTGCAACAACCAAAAGATAATGAACTTATGCTATCATAAAATATTTGGAAAGGAAATAGAATACATAGGCTCAAAGCATACTCTCCTTTTTAACCGATGGCAAAGTAATTAAGATACGTACTAAAAAAACGTGTAACAAACCTTAGTAGAAAATGGAAGATAGGCTCGATGACTAGTCTCTTTTGTGTTTATTTAATTTAAACTGAGAGGGAAAGAGGCACTAAGTGATATGCATATATCATGTACTTACAAAATGTGGCAGTCTTGAATGTGGGGGTTCCATCGACGAAGTTCTTGTTTCCTGTGATCTTGGTCTTCGTGGGGCCATCTCCAATCATAGTAACGTGGGTCATGTGCTTGTTTAGCATGATATGCTCCTGATAAACTCCTGCCTTGATATAAATCACGAAGGTCTTGTTGTTGTTCTTGGGAACGTCCATGAGTGATTCATTGATGGTCTTATACTTGCCACTTCCATCCTTTGCCACCACTACATCAGCCTTGATGTTCCCTGTATTGGTAGACCCCAGAAGCTTCCTTTGAAGGCCATTGATCCATGCAGGGAAGCCACGTCCATTATCATCCTTAGCTAGCTCTACATCGAAGCCGCTTCCATTATCCGAAAGAAGCTGCCGATTGGTGGACTCCAAGGGCTTCCTCTGCTCGTCAGCGTGCCCTTGGTCGAAGCCGCTTCCATTATCCCAAAGAAGCTGCCGGTTGGTGGACTCCAAGGACATCCTCTGCTCGTCAGCGTGCCCTTCGGCGTAGCCGCTTCCATTATCCCAAAGAAGCTGCCGGTTGGTGGACTCCAAGGGCTTCCTCTGCTCGTCAGCGTGCCCTTCGTCGAAGCCGCTTCCATTATCCCAAAGAAGCTGCCTGTTGGTGGACTCCATGGGCTTCCTCTGTTCGTCAGCGTGCCCTTCGTCGAAGCCGCTTCCATTATCCCAAAGAAGCTGCCGGTTGGTGGATTCCAAGGGCTTCCTCTGCTCCTCAGCGTGCCCTTCGTCGAAGCCGCTTCCATTATCCCAAAGAAGCTGTCGATTAGTGGACGTTGGGTCCTTATGTGGTTCATCGAAGCCGGTTCCACGACCATCCTCATTCCAAAGAAGCCTCCGGTTCAACCCTGGAATTTGAAGATTGGTCAAGACATTCGAGATCTCGGTCACCATGGCAAGGCCATTTTTGGTGAGTTCTTGTGTAGTCTTCAAAATCTCTTTCATCTTGTCCCCGGCATCACCCGTGGTGTTCTCGAACCCATCCAAGCAAGTCTGCTCGTAGGTGATTGCACCACTAAGCCAGACCTTGAGGTCCGCTACGTAATCGTCGAGCTTGCTGACGTCGAAGGCACCGATCTTTTCGAAAGACTCTTGGAGATCATCGATGGCATACTCAAGGAGCTCTTTGCAGTTCTCCAAGGCTTGAGTTGCTCTGGGGTCCTTGGCTAGAGTTTTTAATGTGGTGGAGTTTTCAATTGCTGCATGAATTTCCTGAACTGCGACATGGAAGCCGATTTTGATAAGCTCTTTAGGGTCGGTGACGTTCCCAGCCGAGGACAAGCTTTTCTCGCAGGTTTCTTTATAATCAGTGGGCTGGCAAATGGCCTTAACTGCCTTCATTGATGTTGAAACCTCGCCATTGCCATCAGATTTAGAGGATCCATCAGCCTTGTTGCGAGTCGCGCCGACGGCCACAGCAGCTACCATGGCCACCAGCAAAATGGAAGAGACGCCAATAATGGCATACTTCTTCTTGTTTTTCTTCTGGTGTCCATTGTTGGATACATCATTGTATCCTCCAAAAGCCATTTTTTTATTTTAATGTTTTTTCTTATAAATCACTGAGGGAAAAACAAAAATGAGAACAATTAGTTAAGATGCAATATCATGATGTGCGTCATGTGAATATATATTTCTGTTTCTAATTATTTTAGGTCTATTCCTTTGATACTATTACAATACAAGATAGCATGCATACAACGTACGTACGTACCTTCAAATGGAAAAACACTACAGAGCTGTTGGGGCAGTCTTTTTTGGGCAGGGTTTATGATGCCCCTTGCTCTGACATATTATATTTTTTTTTAACGATGGACGCATATTTAAAAGGAGAGGTCAACCCAAAAGATCGTTACAAACGTGAGTACCGTAGAAAAGACCGCACAAAAATAGATCGTTAGTTATCAATGTTTTCCAAATTTGAGAGCTTTCACCATTAACCAAACACTTCATAAACTTGAGCCACCTCGCATTAATCTTAGCCACTGTTTATTTTTGGTCCATTTTTTGCGCAAAATCATCCATCCTATATATATAGCTACTATTATTTTATGGTTGAGGTTTCAAATTATAACTATTAATTAAAATTATTTAAATTTTAGGAAAAATTACATTACCATTGATCTTTTTCCTTTGTATCCCCACATTATCAAGACAAACGACTTGGACCATAGACGACCATTTTTCCACGATTTATACCTTTATTTTAGATACATATAGCGCGCCATGCATTAAGATCAACCAAAAATAATATTACAGTACTGTGGAACAATCATGACAGCAATTAAGGTTTTTTTTTTTTTTTTTTTTAAGGGAAACTATCATCATTAATTTATCAGATAAAATTACATTCATGACCGGATACATTTTGGGATGTTTCCATATAAAACATGACATCGATCATAAACTAAAATAATGCATATATGGAGTTCCACTGGTATATTATTTCTTTTTCATGTGAATGGTCTGGTCTTCATTATTACTAATACTCTCTACAAACAAACTTTTAAGAAATAACAAAAAAATGATATGTTATATTACAAATTGACAGTTTTGAAAAAAAAAAAGACTACTTTTGATTGTTTGTGATAATAATAAAAAAATAATTATAGTTTGGAGCGCATCTTAATTCGCACAGCTTTCTCCTGAATTAATTAATCGTATTCTGATCATCAAGCTGCTTTTAAATTTTCTTCAATTCTCTGTCATGATCTCTGTTGAAGTATGATCTTTGTCCAATAATTAGAAGAATGAGTAAGGAAATACCTTAGTATAAGGTGTTGATGCACTACTATTAATGGTAAAATCCAAACATATTTTAAACTCCTACGTGATATATAAAGATGAATGATAATCCGATCGAAAATATAATTAAAACATTGCAACCTTAGTTTTTTCATCTTTCTTTGAGCTTAAGAAAGAAAACAACTTATGATGAATTTTTGAATTGCTTTTGCTGCTTCAAGAAAATTTTCAAGTTTAGACGTCGGTCCATTACAATAGAAATTACCCTCAATTTGATCCCCAGCTTCTGATCAAAGCGCAGCTTACATATATACGTGGAATTAAGTATCTTATCTTACTGACTATATAATATGGCCTATTTCAAAAGGGTCTAATTGGAGCATGACATGAATTAATGTTATATTATAAAGTTTTTTCAACCTTTGTATCACACGTACAATTATCAAAGTTATCTAAAAAATATCACGACTTCAAGTTATTTTTCCCCATGAGAAAGCAGCTTGGCATGGGATGGGATTTCAAGCGCTCAGTATAATTTTCACAATTAGTCTGATGAACGTACAACATTAATGTGCCGAGCGAATTCAAAGCACTGCACGAGTTTCCAGAAACATAACCCAAAAACCTAAAGAAATCAGGAGGCTCTTTACCACTTGGAATGTGCCGAGCGAAGGGAAATAGGAATTAATGTGGTCGGACTGTGTTCCCACTCAATGGGCCTGGGCATGATCAGGCTCGTGCGACATTACTAGCTCGCCCGACCCAAGTCGAGAGTTGAAGTTTGAACCACGGGACTCGGGAAAAGGCCTTGCGCTATGTGGATCCTGGAGTCGGAGGAGCAGAACTGCTACGTACAACCGGCATGCGAAAACAGGGTGCAACTTACGTGTAAGGGGAAAGAGAATGTCGCAAGAAACAGAAATCTAAGGACGCGTATAAGGGTTGGAAGAAAATACCGGGCGTAGGCTAGGCATGGTACTGGTGGTTGCCATGTATGGCACTTGCAATAGCTTATTTATCTTCTTCGTCTATATCTTCAAATTTGAATAAACTATCTTTAAAATTATCTGTATTAGTTTATGCATGTGGAAAATTATAACTAGCTATGAATAGCATTTCTTCATCTTTGAATATGTCATTTTTCTTCTTCAAATATTATTTTTATTGTATTTTTTCTCTCTATCACGGCTCTCCCTTCTTTCTTCAACACATATCAAAAACCCCTCTCTCGTTGCTCTCTCTTCTCTCTTCATTCCTTCTAACAATGTCAGTAATTTCTACAGATGAAGGTAAGCTTCTTTTCTTCCTATGGTCGCTTCCATTGGGCTTTTTTTTTTTTTGGTTCTCCTTTTTTATCTGCCCTTTCTTTTTTTTTTCGTTTTGGGTTTGTCCTTTTCTCCCTATCGTTCTCGTTGCTTCTCACGTTTTTGAGTGAATGCCTGCTAATAATCTTCCTTTTCTTCTTCCAGTTGCGTCCTATTGAGTAGTTTATTTGAATATGAACAATTTTCTTTCTTGGCCTTTAATCATCGACGAGTTGTGGTGAGTGATTTCCGTGGTTTATTTTATAGGAAAAAAAAATTAATATTTTATTATTAATTGGTTAAAAAATACATAAACTAATGAAGATATATAAATCATTGCCAATTAAGGGTGCGTTGGATGGTAGGGAGAATTTCTCAATTAGGCTGCGTTTGGATGTTGACCTAAATTGAATTGAGTTCTTTATGAATAATAATGAATTAAATAAGTATAGTAAGTTATGTAAAACCCATCTAAAATGAATTTAAATGTATTTGAATATTAAGATGAATTTAATACTATTTATAGAAAATTGAAAAGGATTGTATATTCTTTATATAAAGATGTGTTGAATTGAAAAAAATTGTTAATCCCACTTGTAAGAAGATTTTGAGTTGAGATGAATTTAATAATTTGAGAGTTTGATATTTGAATATTAGACTTAGCTTAAAATTAGCCTGAATTGAGTTTATCTCAGCTGAATCTTGCAAACAAAAGGGGCCTAATTTTCAGTCAACACTTCTAGTTTGGATACTCAGACAGCGTTCGACATTGTTGCACGCAGGAGAGGCCTGTTATGACTTTACTTGAAGCTGATTTCACTATATATGCCAAATCAGTCTATATTATTTTACAAACGGATACAATATTCTACCATCCAAGTACACAACTTTTTTGGGTCTCAGGCTGTCGTCGCAGGGATCAACTGCAGTGCCCTCCCCCTTCAGATTATTCTCGCCTACAACAGTAAAATTAAAAAACAAGGGATTCTGCTTAGAGAAACTCACTTCAAAACTTTCAAAGCTTAGCTCTCTGCAGTTCTAACTTGGCAATAGTGCCCAAATGGACTTCATCGGGGCCATCTGCAATTCGCAAGGTTCTTGCTGCGGCCCAGAGATGTGCCAGTACAGTGTCAGAGGATACACCAGCTGCACCATGCACTTGCATTGCCATGTCAAGCACCTTCAATGCCATGTTTGGAGCTGCTACCTGCTCCACATTCCGCCAGGCCGATTTTAAAAGGGAAACTCAGTAACATAATAGCATATCGGATCAGTAACAAAATAACAACAAGCCAAGATTTGATTCTGTCACGTCATATTTTACAACCAACCATTACCTTGGCCATTGCTATCGTCCCACGGGCCTTTTTGTTTCCAAGCCTGTCAAGCTGGTCAGCTGCTTCAAGAACCAACAACCTGGCTTGCTCCAGCTCTATCCGACACTGAACGACAAAGCCAATTTAGGAAGCTTGCTATATATACATAATGGCCAGGAGGAAAACCTAATAGCATCTGGTAATTGAAAGGTGTACCACTAGAAGTTCAACGTAAAATCTATTTCTACTTTTTGGATCATTAATCCATTGGAATAAATGGTCCCCTAAATTGATTAAGCTTGAACTATCACTTCCATTTTGTGATGTATAACAACATAAAATATCTCCATTACTTTATGGCAGGGACTTGAATCATTATACCTTAGCAATATCCGAAAGGAATGAACCTTGCTCTGCTATCAACTTCCCAAACACTCTTCTACTGAGAGCCCTTTGAGCCATCATCTGCATGCCACGCTCAGCAGCACCAATCAGTCTCATGCAGTGGTGCAGCCTTCCTGGGCCTAGCCTACCCTGCAAGTAAGCGAGTGCAGGAAGATATCAAGTGGGTCCACCAACAGGAAGCTCAGTACACGGAAAACTATACATATTTTTATTCACAAAACCCACCCATCAATCATATTCTCAGAATAATTTTCAAGTACTATTACAATTTGGTTGCCTAGAAAATGCAAGCAGTAGGTTACTCGGGGAGACACTGAACAACTCTTACCTGCGCAATCTCAAATCCACGCCCTTCTCCCAACAGAATATTCTTTGCTGGCACACGTACATTCTCAAATGATACTTCTGCATGCCCATGAGGTGCATCATCAAATCCAAAGACTAGAAGGGGTCTCTTTACACGTACACCTGGAGTCCGGATATCCACTAAGATCATAGATTGCTGCTTATGCTTAGCTGTGTTGAAGTCAGTTTTTCCCTGTACTCGTGAAAAAAAAAAAATCAGTTTTTCCCTGTATATTGTCCAGATCACACTTTTTTAACTGCACAAATAATCATTTGGACTTTTTTACTGCTATGCCGAAAAAGAACTAACCATGACTATGAGAAGTCTGCACCTCGGATCCATGGCCCCACTGGTCCACCACTTTGTCCCATTAATGACATACATATCTCCTTCTCTGCACATGTAGTGAACAACCAGTCATGACAAACAGGCATGTGTCATATATAGTTGTATCCCATTACTGAAAGCTGCTTCCTACCACCTCTTAATAGAAGATTCAATATTGGTAGCATCAGAAGATGCAACTTGTGGCTCTGTCATTGCAAATCCAGACCGTATCTTACCCTCGAGCAAGGGAATAAGCCATTCATTTAGTTGTTCTTTATTTCCATAGCGCAACAACACCTAAAATGAAAAGTAAATTTTGATAACCTGATGGTGCGAAACATGCATGCGGTAGACATTTTTCTTGAAGAAAACCTCAACCATATCATTAATCTCACAGATTCGAAAATATGCAAAGGTGTGATTCTCCAACTATCAATAACCTGATAAATTTACCATATGTGAACCTTAAAGAATCAGGAAGTTTCATGTACCTCCATATTTCCAGTGTCAGGTGCGCCACAGTTGAACACCTGTGGAGCCCAAATGGAACGACCCATGATTTCACAAAGATATCCATATTCAAGGTTTGACAGGCCCACACCCAGTAAGTGATCATGTACACCTTTTGGGAGCGCATGGCTGCTCCCATCAAAAATCAACTTTCTTGCTCTAACGGCACTATCAAACTGCACATAAACACAAAGGTAAAAGTGAAATATGTTCAATAGCAAGAATGTCAACTTCTACAAACACTAACGAATTGCTCACGTAAAATGTATAAACTTCAAAAAACAATAAATAAGTATAGAATGTAGGGACGTGAATAAAAATTAAGACGTACAGGTATCCATAGGTTCCACAAGCCTTCCTTCTTTGCTAGCTCTTTTAACTTCTCCTCTTCTGGATGCACTGTCCAACGTGAGGTAGACTGGGCAAGTTTGTTAAACTCATTTTCCATAGGATATATGTGATCGTCCATGAACTTGATCAATCTATTTCTCAATTCCAGCACCTTTTTACCAGGAACAAACCTGCCCCCTCCATTTGAAATTCCTTGATCTTTATTCTCATTTCCAGATAGTTTCAAATAGTCTTGTGGAATTGGAACGGGTTTATCAGATAGTTTCAAATAGTCTTGTGGAATCGGAACTGGTTTATCAAAAGGACAAAAAAGCCTCAGGCAATAGCTTTGGGTAATATAAACAATCTGGGTGAGTTACTATCTTTCAATCCTATAAAACCAATTTATCTGCGTGCTAAAAAATTCTTTAAGTTGAAGGCTGACAAAATATATTAAATTGGTAAGGTTACCAGATGGAGGATGCTCAGGAAGCACAGATTCTCGTTGAATGAATGCCCATGCCGAGTCGATAAATCCATTAGCTATTTTTCCTGCAGCTTGGGCACGCTTACCTCCTGAAGCATTACCCTACATTGTCACAATAGAGGACATATTATCCTGATGTGTTCACTTCCCATGACAACACCTTTTTCGCCTATTCAACATTTGAGAAGATACCATTATCCATCTATCGTATACTCCTGCATAGATTGATGCCCCACGGAACAAGGAAAAGGCAATATAGAACTTCCACTCAGCA
Source organism: Carya cathayensis (assembly GCA_011037825.1). Classification (NCBI taxonomy): domain Eukaryota; kingdom Viridiplantae; phylum Streptophyta; class Magnoliopsida; order Fagales; family Juglandaceae; genus Carya; species Carya cathayensis. The sequence goes on from QGSO01000189.1 coordinate 1,455,100, forward strand.
ACAGGCCATGGTCTCCTCTGCATTGCCCATGTGTCCAGTGTGAGTCCTTTAAGCAAGTTTAGAGGAAAAAATGCATCTGATTTACCCACTACAACCATTTAATAGAGCACACAGGATGACTATTGATTGCACATAATAACAAAGAAACTATAAGGATGTAGAATCCATCAGTCTAGCTAGTAATGGAATTAAAACACACTGTATGGTCACTTATATTCAATCAAGAAATTTTATGCATGACATATTTACTCTGTAAATCCTTAATGAGTGATGAAGTATTGTTACTGCCTTTCCAAAAACCCTCACTGGATGTTATATTGAAAATCTAAATAATCAATTTTCTTGATGATTTCCTGAATTTCCTCTATAGAGGAACTTTTTTATAAGTAAAAATGAAAATGGGAAAATGAGCATACAGACCTCAATTCAATAATTATAATATATACTCAACTTACAGCTGCAGAGCAGTATTCTGCCAAAAATTCTGCCTGTGAAGGAATCCCGTCTGGAGTTCCAGTAAGTTCCATTCCTTGATTCGGTTGTGCCTTTCCAAGGTCAGTATCCACGATATAATGCTGCAAAGAAAGAAAGTAGCAATCAAGTTGTAAATGACATTTAATGATCACCTAATTGTTATATGGTTCGATTTGAGACTTCCTACCAATGTTTCAATTGGGTGTTGTATAGGATAGGGGGTAGATCAGGTATGTTACCATACTAGTATACTGAAGCCAAATAAATAAAATGGCCAACCAGAAGTATTCCAATCATTAAAATCAGAGGTTAAAAGAGAACAGTTTTAACACACAGTTAATAAGTACAATTATAGAAAGTCTCTTTCCATGCTGATAAGTGATTTCATCAAATTGTTAATACCAAACAGCTGTATGCAACATCACACATTTGGTTCCCCAGAGTAGACAGTTCCCAGTCAAGAATGCCAATAACTCGATCCTGCACCATTAAGGATATCTGATTAGTTGTGCAACCTAGAATATCTATACTGTTAGCAAGTGCTGATCATCGCCCGCATTAAGAGTCAACTATGGTATAGACAGTAATAACATGGCCTATCTGATCCAACCATAAATATACATTTTGAAATTTATGAAATTAAAATTTACTGCCTGTATTCAAATGATTGAATGAAAACCCAAATTCTCAAATCACACGGGATAAAATACATCTATTAAAGCAATCGGAATTTTTTTTTGAAGTACCAGACCTCATTGGGATGAAATACAAGATTATCAATGCGAAAGTCTCCATGAACTAGGCCTGCAATTGTTCCTGAAGAATCTTCAAGAGGAATATTTTGCCGTAGCCAATCAGCCAGCTGGAGCATCTTCAGATTTCTCTCAGGTTTACCATCACCCGTCGAAGCTATATATTGTTTAGCCCACCTCTCTACCTAAAACAAGAACAGAATTCACATCACGGGATAAGTTTTTTGTTTCCTTTTCTAGTACATTTTGGATGATGGTTCCATAATTACTATTTGCGGGTGCATGACCCAAAGCAGCAGGTAGTCATTCTTTAAGCAGCTTTTCAAGTACAATATCATCATGTAAATAAAACAAAATCAAATTAGAAATTGTTTTTTAAGAAATTTACCTGCCGCTTACAATAGTTTTCCCGGCGCCCATATTTTCCAAGGCCAATGGCATCAACATTAGCAGAATGTAGAGAAGCTAAAGTTTTTGCAGTTTCTTTATATATCGCCCTCCTCCTCTCCGGAGCTACACCCTATCAGCCATAAACCAAATTTAGCTGATTTGACGCTAAATTACATTCCACGAGTCAACATCGAACGCAGCATTGAGGCCGAAATAACATACCGGCAGCCTGGGATCTACGAATATGCGTCCATCCAAATACTCCATGATGTAAAACGCAGTTCCAATTACACTCGGGTCGGTACACAAGCAGAGAGCTTTCGGAACCGGGACTCGGGTGTGATCACCCAGCGCCCGGAGAACCTGGGCCATCAATAATTGAAGCGGGAACGTCATGAATTACATTGTTTTTTCCACTAAACCGTAAGCAAGCTAGGCCAAACAGCTATCTAGTAGCCTAAGTTCAAATCTTGAAAAATTATTACTTTCTTTTCGAAGCAACCAGACAGACCAAAAGTAAAAATGATATTATACAGTTATACATCATCACCTGAAACTCTCTCTCCACAGCATGAGCAGACTCGAGCAGCTTCCCAGGGGGCTTCTTTCTCAAAACATACCGTTTCGCATAATCCCCCGAGCTCACATCCATGAGATAGGTAGGGTTCGATTGCCCGTGTCCAAACTATATGTATGATCGAATGCACAAGAAAACCTCATCAGAACTTTTGAAAGAGAAAAAAGAAGCAAGGAATAGTAAGAGAGACGGAGAACCTGAGAGACGGTGAAATTAGTGGGAGAGAGAGGGAAATCAGGGACGTTGGCGGAGGCGTAGCTGAACAAGGCGTTGAGGTCGAGAGCGTGAGCCGGGTGGACTTGTCCCACCAGATCGGATGTACGAATCGCCATACTTCTTTGATTCTAGTAGGTTCGGTTTCAAACAGATCAACTTCTGAATCGAATCGGCTCGGAATGGGTTTGTTGCGAGGGTAGGACAGGGCTACAACCTTTGGAAATTGAGAGATACACAGAGCTGCAGAAAGGACATAGGGTGTGTCAGAGACAGATTTTGCAGTTATGGTGGGCAACTTTTCCAATCGGAAAATAATACGGATCCCGCGAGATCCAGGTTGTTTTGTTTTTTTTTAAAATGATTAAGAAATTATTTTTTAATAATATTATAATTATTTTTTAAAAATATTTAAAAGTATTTAAAAAATAAAGTAAAAAAAAGAAAAAACCTTGGAATACAAAAGCGGGAGTTCCAAGTTGATGATGGTGTGCTTTGTCTTCTTTTTCAGTTTGGCGCCTCGTATAATTTTTCGGATATTTATATAATATTATTTTCAATTAGAATGTATTAAATATAAAAAATTAATAAGAAGAAAACCTAATATCACAGTTATTTATATATATTTAAATTAACTTGTCAAATTATACGATATAATATAAATAATTTATTTGATGATAAAAAGTTTTATTAACTTGTACAAGCTCATATCTTGAATGATAAATTAACATAATTAAGTAGCTGATTATCAATATTAATTTATGAAGAATTGAAACATTTTAGTTTTGGATTTTATATATTTAACAAATTAGTCAATAGAAAATATTATCTCTTTGATAAGTTTTAGAATATTTCTTATCATTTTTTTATTATTATAAACATGTAACTATGAACCGCGTAATTTTCTTTTATTTTTATTGAAAATAGAAGTGGCGAATCATGTGGGTTCGTTCAACTAGTTGATCCTACACAATAAATAATATAGTAATAAGAAATCATAAAGGCAAAAGATAAATATTTGGAATTTGAAAAATTCTACTCATCATTTTTTTTATTTTTTTCTTAATAAATATGTAGTGTAGTGATAATGAGTAGAAAAATTTAATTAATTTAATAGAAATAAAAAAAATAAAAATAATGAGTAAAACAACTCATTTAATTCAGTTAATTTTTTAGAAAATGATGGAGTTACTACTATTTACTATCTATTTACTATTCCTTTTGTATTTGATTTTTTTTAATTTTTAATTTTACTTAATGGTTAAGGAAGTGATTATTAGTAAAATTATATATTTTTTTTAATTTTTTCTTAATAGTTAAGGATGTTAAAAAAATACTTTAAATAAAAGGATAAAAAAATAAAAAATTTCTAATACCTTATAATATTAAGCCTATCACTCCTCTAATATATATATATATATATATATATATATATATATATATTTTTAAAGCAAGACATTATGATGATCAACATTGACTGCTATTCTAAAATATCGGACCCACATTGAAGATTGTTTTGAAGCTCCCTCAGTTTTTCGAATCTTCCATGTACTTCTTCTCTTAGCGTGAACCCATCTACCACCCTAAAGGCAGGCAGGCAGCAGTTGCCAGTTATGGTAGTCGACTGTCTACTACCTACGGCTGTCAAGCCAATTATGCGGCTCCGAATCTCAACTGACTACGGCGGGCATACCATCCGTCTCCCGGCACTATTTTTTAGCAATTTCAGAAGTTACTAGAAAATAATAGAAGTTATTATTCGGTAACTAGTTTGAGCTACATTTCTAGCACGTGTTAGTCACTTACATATAAAAGACGAGCATGTACTATTTTTGTTAATTCAGATAATCAATACAGAACAAGAAAATAAGTTCTCTCAATTTCACTTTCACTTTCCTCTGTTTCTTCTCTTACACAGGCTTTCCTTTTTGGTTCTTTGACGTAGCCTTAATGGTTTTCCAAGTTTTATCATGATATTAGAGCGGAATCTTCCGCAACTGATGAATATGCAGATTTCTCATTTTCTTCTTTCGTGAAAATCTTTCTTCTCTTTCGTTATGGTGACTTCATCTCTTTCTTCCGTGTATGATGATCCTGCCAGTCTTTATTTTCTTCACTATGGAGAAAATCCAAGGACAATGCTCGTGTCACAAGAACTTATTGGAGAAAATTTTCATTCATCAAGGCGCTCAATGTCGATAGCTCTTATTGCCAAGAACAAAACAAAATTCATAATAGGAGCATTAAAAAGCCAAATGATGATGATCCATTGGTGAATGCATGGATTATGTGCAATGATATGGTACTTTCTTGGCTCGCAAACTCCCTTTCTAAGAAGATAGCTTCCAGTATTTTGTACATGACAATTGCGGTTGATGTAAGGAAAGATCTATATGAAAGATTTTCTCAAAGTAATCGACCTAGGTTTTTTCAACTTCAAAGGGCTCTTATAATCAAGAAAATAATCATATTCTTGATTATTTTACAGAAATCAAAAGTCTTTGGGATGAATTGTTGAGTTTTAAGCCAATACCGTTATGTGGATGTACATCTATGAAGACATTAATGGAAGATCATGAGGAACCGTATGTAATGCAATTTTTGATTGGACTACATAACTCTTATTCGCATGTAAGGGGTCATATCTTGTTAATGAACCCTTCCTCCATTAATAAGGTGTTCTCATTGATTTTACAAGAAGAAAAACAAATAGGTCTCTCCAATGGCAACACACAACAAATGAGTACTTCAACTACTTTGGTTTCCAATACCAGCACTAGTAATTCCAATTTAAAAGGTAGTGGAAGAGCACAATAGCTAGTGTGAAAGGACAAGGTGATCTGTAGTCATTGTGGATATACATGCCATACTATTGAGAAATGTTATAAAATTCATGTCTATCCGCTAGGTTGGAAGTCCAACAAGAACAAATCATCTGTCACTTGTGTAGTGAATCAAGTGAGTATTGATTTGAATAGTCAAGGACCATTTTGATTCCTCTCAGATTTCAGCTTTACAAGAACAGTGTCGACACCTACTGGCTTTACTCCAATCTCCATCAGATTCTAAACCTGCGGCTACCCAAATTGTTTTGTTGCAAACAACAGAAAATCAAGTTGGGTTATTGCCAACACCCATTGCAAATTTCCAATACCATACCAATATGTCAGGTATCTCCTTTAATTATTCTGCTTTTAATCCTTCCTTGATAAAAAGCATCTCTTCAAACCAAACACAATGGATAATAGACAGTAGTGCAACTGACCATATGGTTAGTTTCCTTTCTCTTTTTTCTTCAATTTCCTCAGTAGTCAATCATCAAGAAAAGCTTCCTAATGGAAATCTCGCACATGTCACTAGCTCATATAGGGACTCTGCATATTTCAGACTCCTTAACATTACATAGTGCTCTGTGTTCTTTCTTTTTCATTCAACCTTATCTCCACCAGTCGACTTGCCAATGATTCATTTTGTTGTCTAACTTTCTTGACCAATTATTGTTTCATGCAGGACCTACACACTTGGAGAATGATTGGAATGGGTGAGCAGCAAGCTGACTTATACTATCTTCTGCAAAACTTTCAGAATGAGGCAAAGATTGTCAGTTCTTCCATTCCCTCAACTTCTAAAGTTGTCTCTGTTATTTCTCATTCTTTTGATCTGTGGCATTATGGATTAGGGCATTGTCTCCTTCTAGATTGTTACTACTGAATAAATCTGTACTAGATATCAAAGTTTCAAATATTACACCTTGTATAGTTTATCCTTTTACAAACAACATAGACTTCCTTTTTTCTTAAGTCGAAGCATGTCTCACAATCCTTTTGAGATAATTCATTGTGACATTTGGGAACCATTTTTCATGATTCCTTCTATTGATGGTTCTCGATTCTTTCTCACTATAGTTGATGATTTTTTCAAGTGTATTTGGGTTTATCTTATGAATAATAAAGGTCAAACTTGACATTTGCTTCAATCTTTCTTTTCAATGATTGAAACTTAATTCAATATTAGAACCAAATATCTAAGATTTGATAATGGAATTGAGTTCAACATGCCTAAATTCTATAGCTCAAAAGGAGTGTTACATAAGAAAACTTGTGTTGAAACACCACACCAAAATGGTGTGGTTGAAAGAAAGCACATGCATTTGCTGAATGTGGACTGAGATTCCATTCATTTCTTCCCTTAAGATTTTGGAGTGAATGTATTCTAACGGTAGCATATTTGATTAATCGAACTCCAACATCTCTTCTTGACAACAAATCCCCTTGTGAAATCATTTTCTCTATTGCTCCTTCTTATTCCCACTTAAGAGTGTTTGGTTGCCTTTGTTTTGCCTCCACAATTTCCAGAAACAGAAATACATTTGATCTATGAGCCACCAAATGCATATTTTTGGGATATCTCTTTGGAATAAAAGGGTATAAAGTCTTTGACATTGATTCTCAGTCAATTTTCATTTCGCGGGATGTAGATTTTCATGAAACTATATTCCCTTTTCAATACCTTTTCCCTTCCCCTGAATCTATTGTCTGACATGCTCCATAACTAAATCATTTCCTACATCTTCTTTACCTTTTATTTCCTCTTCTTTAAACTCCAATCTTGTATCATCTTCTCCTTCCAACTTTGATTTTGAAGAAAATAAGACCATTCAATCTTCCTTAGTTTCTGACTAAGATGCTAATATTAAGTTTTCTTCAAATTCTCCTATCATTAGATAGTCTTCTTGAGTTTGCAAGCCTCCATCATATTTGCAAGATTATCATTGCAAGTTGGTTGCTCTCAACCATAACAATTCTTCTTCCAAAAGTGCAGGTGTTGATAACAATCCCTCTTGTAATCTAAATACTGGTATGTCAAACATCCTTTATTCCATTTTCTCTTTTCTTTCCTATGATAAACTGTCCTCTCCTTACAAAGCTTTAGTCTTTTCAGTTTCATCCAACTTTGAGCTTAAAGCCTTTTCCCAAGCTTTCCAATATCAGTGTTGGTGTGAAGTTATGGCAGTTGAAATTAAAGCCTTGGAGTCTAACAATACTTGGACCCTAACCTCTTTACTTGATGGTAAATAGCCCATAGGATGTAAATGGGTGTATAAGATTAAATATAGATCTGATGGCAATATTGAAAGGTATAAGGCTAGGTTGGTTTTCAAGAGTTAGATGTTAATAATGCATTTCTCCATGAAGACTTAGATGAAGAAGTGTATATGGATATATCACTTTGTTTTTCTTGTAAGGGAGAGTACAAAGTCTGCAAATTAAACAAGTTGTTATATGGACTTAAACAAGCATCTTGACAGTGGTTCTCTAAATTATCTTTTGCCTTGCTTGCTGATGGCTTCATTTAGCCACGTGCTAATCACTCCCTTTTTACATACTCTTCTTCTAGCTCTTTTATAGCTCTATTGGTATGTGTAGATGACATTATTATGGCTGGCGACTGTTGTGAAAAACGATGACAATAAAGTAAAAAATAAATACGAAAGAGAAATCAATCACACACGATACAAAGATTTACATGGTTCGACAAATTGCTTACTTCCACGGGAGCTGCAAAGGATTTTTATTACTTGAGAAATTAGAATATAATGGTGGGTGATTACTGTTCTCACAATGTACGGCCATATGCTATAAAATAATATATATATAGTCAAACGGTGGAAAAAATCCTAAATCCGTATAAAAGTAATGTTCGCTTGAGCGGCGTGTCGAGCTTGCGTTGAGGGAACCTCCTTCCCGCAATTGCTTGAGCTCACTATCGAGTTGTCTTCGAGCGTACCTCTCTGACTTGCCTCAGTTCGAGCGGCCAATAACTCCGCTCAAGCGAAGTGGACAAGACTCCACAGTACTCAACAATTCTCTCACTGGGAGATTGGTATACTCACTGTATCGCCCTCTTCCTCAAATATGATATCCTCCACCTCTGCAACTCACTACCCCTGTCTTCATGCTAGAAGACCAACTGAAGTTGTGCACAACTTCAGTTTCTAAAGTGTAACGCCCTTTGTCAATAACAGAGTTCTTGCTTCCACAAATTTTCTCAAGTAACAATTATCCGTCAAACAATGATTGTATGAAGTGATACATGATCTGAATGTGCTTGATTCTGGAATGAAATGCTGGATTCTTGGCAAGGAATATGGCACTCTGACTATCACTGTAGAGAGTGCCTTTCTGATTCTTTTTACCCAATTCCTCCAAGAAGCCCTGTAGCCATATCATCTCATTTGTAGCCTCTGACACTGCAATGTACTTAGCTTCTGTAGTAGACAAAGAAACTATTTTCTGTAGATTAAAACCCCATGACACTACAGTACCACCAAGAGTATAAACAAAGCCTGTAGTACTTTTTCTACTATCAATATCTCTAGCTAAATCAACATCAACATAGCCCTGCACCTCTAAACTCTCTCCTGAGAAACACAAGCACGTTTCTGAGGAGTATTTTAGGCACCTCAAAATCCATTTCACTGCTTCCCAATATTGTTTTCCTGGGTTATTCATGTATCTACTCATAACTCCCATTGCATGGGCAATATCCGATCTTGTGCAAACCATAACATACATAAGTGAACCAATAGCTGAGGCATAAGGAACCTTATTCATATAATATTGTTCCTCTTATAACTCAGGTGACTGATTCTTGCTGAGTCTGAAGTGATTGCCCAAGGGTGTGCCAACTGGTTTGGCCTTTTCCATATTGAACCTGCTGAGTACCTTTTTCACTTACTTAGCCTGTGAGAGTCTCAACGTACCTCTGACTCTATCTCTGACAATTCTCAAGCCAAGGATTTGCTTTGCAGCTCCTAAATCCTTCATTGCAAAGTGCTCTGACATATGCTTCTTTAGATTATTGATCTCATCAATACTAGCCCCTGCAATAAGCATGTCATCCACATACAACAACAGAATAATGTAGGAATTTTCAAGGTGCCTGACATAGCAACAGTGATTTGCCTGACATCTGATGTACCCTGCACTGCGCATGAAGTTATCAAATTTCTTGTACCATTGTCTAGCAGCTTGTTTCAGGCCATACAAGCTCTTCTTAAATCTGCAAACTAAACATTTCTTTCTCTGTACTACAAACCCCTCAAGCTGGTGCATGTAGATGTCTTCTTCAAGGTCTCTATGAAGAAATGTTGTCTTCACATCTAACTACTCAAGAAATAAATCTTCAGTAGCAATTATAGACAGTACCATCCTGATGGTTGTGTTCTTCACCACAGGAGAAAAGATCTCAAAGTAATCAATAACCTGCTTATGCTGAAAGCCTTTTACAACAAGTCTGGCCTTGTACCTCTTACTGCCATCATGCTCATTTTTCACCCGGTACACCCACTTGTTGTGTAATGTCTTCTTCCTTGATGGAAGTTTTGTCAATTCTCATGTTTGATTCCCTAACAAGGAATCCATCTCATCTTTCATGGCTAGCTCCCATTTGATAGAATTTTCATTTTGCAAGGTTTCTTCGTAACTTTGTGGTTCTCCACCATCTGTCAATAGAATATAATTCAAAGTAGGTGAGAAACGTTGTGGAGGATGTATAGTCCTAACTGACCTGCGAACTATAGCTATAGGAGTGGATGGCTCTGAAACTAACTGCGGAATAATAGGAATGGGTGCACTGGACCCACTCTCCCCGTCACTCACATCTCTGCACTGCACTGTGACCTCTGGTAGGTCATCCAATCTTACGAAATCGAACTCCTAAGGAGCTGCTTCAGAAGCTGTACTAGACTTGTTCATGTACACAATCTTCTCATTGAAAATCACATCCATACTTCTTATGATCTTCCGACCCTGATCATCTCAGAAACGATAGCCAAATGCCTCATCTCCATAGCTAATGAAATAACATTTCTTTGACTTAACCTCAAGTTTACTATGAGCATCAGAATCAATAAGAAAATAAGAAAGACAGCTAAAAGTTTTAAGGTGAGAAAATTTGACATTTTTCCAGCTCCAAACCTCCTTAGGCAATCCACAATCTAAAGGAACTGATGGCCCTCTTTTTATCAAGTAGACGACAGTGCTGACTGCATCTGCCCAGAAAGTAGGTGGTAATCCAGCGTGCAGCCTCATGCTTCTAGCACGCTCATTTATGGTTCTATTCATACGTTCAGCAATTCCATTTTGTTGTGGTGTCCAAGGAATGGTTTTCTCCATTCTAATACCCAGAGCTGCACAATACTCCTTGAACCCACCATCAATATACTCACCACTATTGTCAGACCTCAAACATTTCAGTTTCATGCTAGTCTCTGTCTCAACCATGGCCTTTTAAATTTTGAACACATTAAATATATCAGATTTATGCTTCAAAAAATAAACCCATACCTTCCTACTATGGTCATTAATGAACGTGACATAGTAACGAGAACCATTAAGAGATGCCACTGGGGAAGGTCCCTACACATCTGTGTGCACTAGATCCAGTTTTCCTGTCTTAGGTGTTCTGCTACTTTTCAAGAAACTAACCTTCTTTTGTTTCCCCATAATGCAACTCTCAAACATATTGAGATCAATTGACTTCAGTTCTGGTAGCTTGCCTCTAGATAAAAGTTCTTTCATACCATTTTGACTCATATGACCAAGCTTGCAATGCCACAAATCTGCTGTGCTCTTTGCAACGGTAGTAGCAATAGTGTTAATCAAACCAGTAGTCATATATAGTGTACTAGTTTTCTTACCTCAAGCCATTACCAATTTCCCTTTTGTGACCTTCCAGGTGCTATTTGAGAACACTACTGAATGACCACATTCATCGAACTGCCCAACAGAAATGAGATTCTTCTTTAACTTAGGAATGTGTCTGACCTTTTGCAAGGTTTATTTGTTCTTGTTAGGGAGTGCAATGTCAATGTCTCTCATCCCCACTATGTTCAAAGCCTCCCCATCAGCCAAGTACACATTCCCAAAATCACCTGCAACATAGTTCGACATTAGCTCCTAATGGGAAGATGTATGGAAGGAAGCCCCTGAATCCAGTATCCAGTCATCAACTGGACTATGAATTGTAAGCAATAGTGCATCCTGTACTTCTTCAGCTACCATATTAGCATTATCATTCTCGGTCTTCTTAAGATTTTTACAGTTCTTCTTTATGTGGCCAGCTTTGCCACAATTCCAGCAAGTAGCTTGCTGACAAGGCCTTGACTTGCTCTTGCCCCTGTGCTTTAATTTTGATCTTCCTCTGTTTGAATTCCTGTCTTGTGATCTCTCTCGAGAATCAACATTTAGTGTTGAACTCGAACCCGAGGTCTCGCCGAAATCTTTTCTGCGCACCTCTTCAGCCAAATCCAAATCATGAATATTATCATATTTCAACTTAGATTTACCAACAAAATTACTGACAGCCATTCTTATGGCTTTCCAACTATTTGGCAGTGAGACCAATAATATCAGTGCATGTATCTCATTATCAAATTCAATTTTAACAGACGACAATTGATTTGTGATAGTATTAACATCATTCAGATGTTGTGCAACAGACGTACTATCTGCCATCTTCAAATTGAATAACTTTTTCATCAAATGTACCTTGTTATTCACTGATGACTTTTTATACATACCTGACAAAGCTGCCATGAGATCCGCAGTCGTCTTCTCCTTGATGACGTTGTGTGCAATGGATCTCGATAGGGTTAATCGAATAACCCCCAGAACCTGTCGATCCAACAGGTTCCAATTAGCCTTATCCATTTTTTCCGGTTGCTTTCCCAATAGTGGAAGATGAAATTTCTTCCCATAGAGGTAATCCTTTATCTGCATCATTCAGTATCCAAAATCTGTGCCATCAAATTTTTCGATCCTTGATACCTTCACTTCGTCTCCAGCCATCGTTTTCCCTTAGACCCGAACCTTGACTCTTGATACCAATTGTTGTGAAAAATGATGACAATAAAGTGAAAAATAAATACAAATGAGAAATTAATCACACACGACACAAAAATTTACGTGGTTCGGCAAATTGCCTACGTCCATGGGAGCTGCAGATGATTTTTATTATTTGAGGAATTACAACACAATGGTGGGCGATTACTGTTCTCACACTGTACGACCATATGCTATAAAATAACATATATATAGTCAAACGGCGGAAAAAATCCTAAATCCGTGTAAAAGCAATGTTCGCTTGAGCAGAGTGTTGAGTGTGCGTCGAACGAACCTCCTTCTCGCAACTGCTCTAGTTCATTGTCGAGCTATCTTCGAGTGTCCCTCTCTGACTTGCCTCCGCTCGAGCGGCCAATGACTCTGCTCGAGCGAAGTGGTCCAGTACTCAACAACGACAACCTTCAAGCCATTCTGAATTTGAAGGCTTTTCTTGATCAGCAATTTCAGATTAAGGATCTTGATGAATTGAAGTATTTTCTTGGCCTAGAAGTAGCCAGATCAACAAAAAACATGCATTAAATCAGAGGAAATATATATTAGACATTCTTGAAGAATATGGCTATCTTGCATCTAAACCTCTTAGCTTTCCTATGCAGCAGAACCTTCGGCTTAGATGATGGCACCCTTTTGTCTGGTCCTTCCTTCATATAGAAGGCTTATAGGTCGACTGACTTATTTGACAATCACAAGACCAGATTTAGCTTACTTAATTTAGGTGCTTAGTCAATTCATGGATAAGCCTAGATAACCACATTTGGAAAGTAGTACAAAGGGTACTTAGATACCTTACATCTGCTCCTGGTCAGGGTATATTTTTCCAGTTTAGTCTAATCTTCATCTCTAGGCCTTTACAGACTCAGATTGGGAAGTATGTCCAGATACTAGAAGATCTGTCACAGGTTATTGTGTATTTTTTGGTGAGCTCTTATATCCTAGACATCTAAAAAACAACATATTGTCTCTAGATCATCAGCTAAAGCTGAGTATTGTGCAATGACTTCAACAACCCGTGAGATTACTTGGTTGCTAGCTGTGCTATTAGCTTTACATGTTGATCATCCTAAGGCTGCCCTTTTATTTTGTGACAATCAAACAACTTTACATATTGCAGCTAACCCTGTGTTCCATGAGAGGACTAAGCATATTAAAATAGACAGCCATTTGGTTCGAGATAAGCTTCAAGCAAGTGTGATAAAGACTTTACATGTTAATAGTACTCATCAACTCAATGATCTCCTTACCAAGCCTCTCGATGCTACTCAATTTAATTATCTATTGTCCAAGATGGTTGTTATTAACATTTACACTTCATCTTGAGTGAGAGTGTTAGCAATTTCAGAAGTTATTAGAAGATACTAGAAGAAGTTATTCTGTAACTAGTTTGGGATACATTTTTAGCACATGTTAGTTACTTACATATAAAAGACAGAGTATGTACTATTTCAATTAATTCAGATAATCAATACAGAACAAGAAAAGAAGTTCTCTCAATTTCATTACCTTTCCTCTGTTTCTTCTCTTACACAGACTTTCCTTTCTGGTTTTTGGACGTGGCTGTAATAGTTGTCCCAGTTTTATCACTATTCAAGAAATAAAAAAAAATATTAATAAAAAGGGATAAATCTTTCAATCGTGCAAACAAAAATTTTCAAGAAATAAGCACCTTAAGTAATGCAAAGCCTTTCTAATACTAAAAGGGTATACTCGAGATGTTATTTTAGTTAACAGTGCCATTCTCATATAGATATTTCCTTTGCAAGCCAGAATAGTAACACCCTCCCTCCTCACTCATTTATGCTTCTTAATTAAAACCAACTACTGAACACTTACTAAATTGTTCTACCAAATACATACAAATGCAAACAAAATCTATCCATTAAGCAGCGACATCATGATCATTGTTTCATCTACATCCGTACTATGGAATACCAGTAGACATGTATAGCTTCTTATTTAGTGATAAGTGAATTTATTTGAGATAATTTCCACCAGTGGATATAAGCTATCTTTTAGGTCGAATCACTTAAATCTTGGTGTCTTATATGATTGCTAGAATTTCTTTATTATCTTTTTCTACTTCTTGACCATCCTAAAATCTCCATTCTTCACAGTAAATTGGTATCAGTGTTTGTGGATGCTTTTTTCTTTTGAGGGATGGCTACTGTAAAATTTGAAGTAGAAAAGCTTAATGGTCAAAATAGTTTCAATCTATGGTACATCAAGATGCATGCTTTGTTACGATAACAAGGCTTGTTGAAGATTTTGGATGACAAGGTGATGGAAATGGAAGAGTCTTCTACAAGGAAGATCTTGCAGAACTGAAGATAAGGCACATAATGCGATTTTATTATCTTTTTCAAATGGAGTTTTATGAGAAGTTACTAATCAAGATACAGCTGCTGGACTTTGGAAGAAGCTATAGGGTTTGTACATGGAGAAGTCACTCACCAACTGTTTATATTTAAAGCAATGGTTGTGTACTCCCAAAATGAAGGAAGGTGTATCTATATTTGAGTATCTTGATGAATTTAATAAAATTATTATGGATTTAAGGAACATTGATATGAAACTTAAAGAAGAGGATCAAGCCTTAATTGTGTTATGTTTGTTGCCTGCTTCTTTTGACAATTTTGTTAACTCAATATTGTATGGTATAGATACTATCTCCTTGGCAGATGTTAAATTTACTTTGAACTCTAAAGAGTTGAGAACCAAGTTGAGTGTAAAAGACACAATCGAAACTCAACCGAAATCTTGGAAAGTTGTAAATCTCGACCAAAATCGGCTGGTGAAGGGGGAGAAAATCGTCGACATCGGTCTCGACGCAACTTCGGTAGATTCATTAGTGGCGACAGAGGTAGCCTTGCGTGTGATGATGCCGCAGTGAGAGATAGAGAAAGCTGCAATGAGAGAGAGAGAGAGAGAGAGAGAGAGAGAGCGAGCAGTGTTGTGAAATGAGAAGAAAGAAATGAGGAAGAACAAGTGTGGTGTGGGTGTTTAAACCCTAGAGTGAAATGTCGCCATTTGGCTTTAAGCCAAACGATGCCGTTTGCTTTATATTTTTTTTTCAAACACTAAGTCTCAAAACTTAAGTGAAACAACGTTATTTCATATATGTATAATTTTTAAAAAAGAAAACATTTAAACTATCGGTCAATTCAGCGGTTTGGTCCATGCTCAAACTAGGACTGAACCACTGGACATCGTTTTGGCCAAATTCAACCACTGGCCAACTGGTTCTACACCAGTTTCAGCTGGTTTCGAGCTCTAGCGCCTAGTCTAAGTCAATCCCTGTCAGTTTTATAAGTTCTTGTATAGCCCTACATTAAACGAGTGTCTGCTTATATTTGCTTGAAAAAAATCAACCTTTGTTAAGTATTGAAGCTTAAGCACTCGTTGATGCTAATGAGTTTGGGTCTGCACGCAATAATCTCCAACATTGCTTTGCCAACATTATAATGTTAAAATTTTCAAGATTTCTAAATCCTAGACCTCCTATTGATTTTGCCTTTCCCAATTGAATCCATTTAACCCAATGAATCTTTATTTCATTTTCTATAGCCCCACTAGTAACTTTGGAAGGGTTTGTATAATTGATTTAAGTAAAACTTCATTTCCAGCTTGTTAAAAGAACTTCATTTTCTAATTACTAATCTTGTTTTTCACCTTATCCAGAATGTCCCCGAAAGACTTTAAGCGAGATCTTCCAACAAGTGCTAGCTAGTGGGCCTAAGCAAAACTTCCTTTCCAGCTTGTGAAAAGAACTTCATCTTCGAATTACTAATCTTGTTCCTCACCTTTTCTAGAATGCCCCCGAAAGGCTTTGAGCGAGATCTTCCAACAAGTGCTAGTAGGTCTAGATACTTTTCATGATCATAAGATTAGTAATCTTATAATTCATGTAATCTAATTCTTTTTCTTTCTGGATTATATAATTTTTGTAAGAATCATGATCCAAACTTATACCAAAAAAGTAATTTGTTTTCAAAAAAATTTCTCTTTTATTATTTTTCTTTATACCTTTCAACCGATACAAAAACAAGAGAGGAGGTAGGGGAGACGGATATACGTACGTCCTCGTAGGTCTGGGCATTGGCCATCCAACTTTGGGTTTCAAAATCTGGCCCTGCATAAATCTCAAAAATAAAGCGAATTCTATCGAATGAAAATTATGTAAATATTATCCTCTAATTAACATGATATATATATATATTTTGTAATATATATACTCCTTAAAATTTTTGAAAAAATTATGGCCAATTATCAAAACTACTTGAAACTATCAAATGAAAAATAGGTAACATGACACAGATTTTATATATGATCACACGATCTTAACAAATTAAATAATGATGTATAATTAAGTTATCGACAGAAGCTAGCTAGCTAGCTGCAGCTTGCTTTAGACTGTTCTCTGGCCCTTTTCTTTTGGCATTCATTAAAAAATATATACACAAAACTTAACATTAATTATAGACAGAAAAAAACTATTTATCATTTTTTTTATCACCTCGTGATGTTAAATAATAAGTTTATAAATAAAATATAATAAATAATTTTTAATTATCTAATATTATATTATAAAATAATAAAAAAATGATAATGAATACTTAGTAGCATGACATGATAGATATAACGTTTGTACAGAAATATATACAACATTCGTGCAAAATTAAAAAGAAATATAATGAAAGCTGGGAGATATTAACCGATAAGGCGATAAGGAGTTTTGAATCTCAATAATTGATTTGGGTCAAATGTGCTGCCTTTGTTTGGCTTTGACTGGAAATAATAAGCTGCATCGATCTTATCCTGCCACCTCTTCTCCTTATAACTTGCGCCTTTACCTAACAAATCGGCCGGTAGATCACTAGAATATATCCATAAAGAGTTGCTTCTTAATTAAGCTCATGATCATCATCAACGTCATGATCTTACGTCAGAAATATATATAACTATATATATANTCTAAGATTTAGGCTTTGTTTGGATTATTGAATGAGCTCAGCTCATCTCAGTTAGGTCTTGTTTTAGACTTATTTCAATATCTAAACACATAATTCTCAAATCAATAAATATCACTCAACTTAAAACATATTTATAAGTGAGACCCATAACTTTTTTCAACTCAACACCTCTTTACCATGTGGGACCATAACTTTTTTCAA
Source organism: Carya cathayensis (assembly GCA_011037825.1). NCBI lineage: Eukaryota > Viridiplantae > Streptophyta > Magnoliopsida > Fagales > Juglandaceae > Carya > Carya cathayensis. The sequence continues at coordinate 1,472,579 of QGSO01000189.1, forward strand.
TTTTCTATAAATAGATTTAAATTCATTTTGGGTAAATTCCACAAAACTCACTCCACTATCTTAACTCACTACTATTAATAAAAAACTCAATTTATCTTAATTCAGCTCAACATCTAAACAGAGCCTACTGTAAAAGAAATAGATACATAAAAACGAGTAATATAATATCACTGAGCTATTTAACGCTAGCCAATAAATTTAGTCATATAATTAACCATAAATGTTGTATGGTTCAGTTTATATATTTATTTCTCTCACTCTAAGTCCTAGGGTTTGAATAAAAACGCTAGATAATATATGAATCCCTCGCTCTATGTACTCGAAAGGCTAAGCAACAAGACATTTGACATAAAAAGTAACACATTAATGCATTAATGAAAACAAGTAACACAGACATCTGACATCCAAGCCAAAATATCTCTGGATATTTTGTTTGGTTTGGTTGCCACTAGATGTGAAAATTTCTAGCTTTGGTTTGAATTATAAATGCAATGATGCTTTTTCCCTATCTCTGCATCGATCATGAGGATAGAATAGTTTAAGAGTTGTTTATTATTCTTACACTACATATAAGTTAAAGAAAAAAATAAAAAGATAAAAAATAAAATAGATATGTAGTATAGGGATGATGAGTATAATTTTTCTTTGTTCATATCCAATATTTTTGAAATAATGGTCTCCATCACCCACTAACTTGAACGAAAAAAAAAAATACTCCATTAGTTTCTTTCTAGTTGGACTTTCTTAGGTCCGTTTATATGTTAAGCTGAGTTGAGTTCTTTATGAATAGCAGTGAGTTGAGATAGTAGAGTGAGTTTTGTAAGACCCACTTAAGATGATTTTATATGTGTTTGGATGTAAGATGAATTTATATGTATTTATAAGAAGCTGAAAAATATTGTTGGTCTCGCGTGTAAAAGAGATATTAAGTTGAAAAAGATTGTGGATTCTACATAAAAAGAGATTTTTAGTTGATATAAGTTTAGTAATTTGAGAATTTAGTATTTGAATATTAAACTTAATTTAAAATTAGATCAAAGAGTCTAAATTTCAAACAGAGCCTGACAAAATAAAATGTATAATAGTCAGTAGAATTGATTATAATAACATTGTTAAGGGAGAATCGGATAAGACTTTCTTTGCCACACGACTTCTATATATTTATCTAAATATCTTCAATAATTTGAAAAGACATGGGCATGACATCTAAACTCCGTTAAACTAAATATATTGAGATCTACATTATTCATGGACAATATTTGATACAATGTGACCCACATTTTTCCTCTATCTCTTATCAAATTTAGACTTCTAAATATCGCTATATAATTAATAGCATACATGCGTGTTAGGTCTAAATATATGTTGTTCATTAACACATTTTCTGATAATTTCGTGTATTATGAATATATATATATATATATATATATATATATATATATATATATATATATATATATATATATATATTTATAAATATTATAAAGTAATAAGCTTGTGGAAAGGATATTAGGATACTTTGTATTTGATCTCTAGCGCCTCTCCTTTAATTACTACTAGTTATGTGCGTATGATTAATGATTGTACAACTTAACTACTTAGGAGCTAGCATGGGCCAAAATAAGTCATGTATGATATTGGGGCTGATATGATCCACAGGAGAATAATATTATATATAAAAATAAGTAATAAATAGACATATTTATATATGCCAAGAATGGTTAATTAGTGCATTATAAAAAAAATAGACTTTTGCGACTAATTTATAGCAACGAAAAGATTATTAACAGTCACGTTTTTCTTGTAGTGATGCATGGTTTTGAGTAGATTTGGTACTTCTCTTTTAAGGCACATACTTTTCCATCACAATTTCCATAGTTGTTGCGGTGACAAAATCTCTAATCCTTAACTCGGCGAAAACTTATTCACATTATAAGTATGCTAGAATCTCGAAACAATTCTTAATTCACAATAACGCTCTTGTGACTCAAATCAATGACATTTTAGAATGAAAAATTTTATTCATCATCTCTACACACCACACTTTTTTTTGGTCTTAATAATTTTGTGGTATATGAATGATGAGTAGAATATCAATTCCATTAGTTTAAGATCAAGAATAAAACTAAAAACAATTAAAAAATTTTTAGAAAATAATTATGGTGTGTGGTGTGTAAGTGGGGATGATGAATATATTTTTTTCTTGCAAATGCCAGTACTTGTCGGACCATAATTCAAGTACGTACTTTTTTAAGGCATTTGATATCGAACTGATCCGCATGCAGATTATTATAGACACAGGACAATACCATACATGGGAAATATTGATTATTTCCATTCAAAATAATGCAAAATAAGTATATCTATATATATATATATGCTACCGTTAATCATGCCTAATCATCACTTGCATTAGGATAATTCTATTTTCTGTTTTATTCTCCCATAAAAAATTATAGTTCAAAGAGGGTAAAGATCACCTTTTTTAAAAAATAAAAAATAAAGATCTGGAGTTTGAATGAAAAAGGATGGAGAATCAGATTCATCTACATAGAGACTACCCGACTTCACCCAGAATATACGAAATATATAATCTTCTGGAAACTGGCCGGAAGGAATAACTTATGATATATCTCAGGCCGTTTTAATTCCGCACCACTAGAAATGAGGAAGAATAGGAAAAATAAAAAGAAGGCCGTTCTAATTTTAAGGCATTGCATCCCACCGGCCATACATGACCTAATACTGTACCATCATGCAAGTTCTTTTCCATAGATAAAGAAGACTGGTAGAATGAAAAGCTTAATCTGTGAAAAACCTAATCAATTCCTATCTGCTATATACCAAATTCATCCAATATCCAACCCTCCCTTTTCCTCTCGCATTATCTATTATAGAACATCTGCTTGCTTGAATTTGATTTGATATTATCCTAATCAAGGGACAAATGCAATGATTTGATTTTTATAATTATCAAACTAAGAGATTTGATTTTCATAATGATCGATCATCAAATCATTATTTACCTTATATCATCCCCATTTAATTTCTCTATAAATAGAGACCTACGCTTTGTATTTAAACATAATTGAGAATATATAGTAAAGATGTAGCTTTAAAAGTTCATCTCCATCATTTTCCTTCTCTTCTCATTCTTCTTTTCTATTATATATATTTTATATTCCTATCAAATATAATAGAACCTGAGATGGAGAAGATCAGATAATGAGGAGAATGGGGGAGAGAAATTTTGAGGGCTATATTTTCATTATTCTCAAGTGTGATTGAATATAAAATATATGTCCCTGTATATAACTAAAACATTACATGAGAAGGAGATAAAGTAAACATATTGATCATTATGAAAATCAAGTCTCTTAATTTGATAATTATGAAAATCAAATTACTTCCCTAGAACAATATCAAATCAAGTTCTTGATTTAATATCATCCAATTAAATCAAATAACGTGCATCCTCCAATTAAAAACTATTTATTATTCTTCTTAAAGACTGAAAATGTGATAATTTTCCGGTACTAATCCACTATCTAAACTCTCGGATATATTCTGCATCGCAGTCCACTTTCAAAGGAAGAGTCCAAAATATCACCATATATGCATCTTTGAATAGAATCACCGAATGGCGTGGTGGTTCTGAGGAGCCCCCTGTTCTTTAATTTATCCGAATTCGATCTGTCCTACATTTTGATCAGTTTCGCTTTTGAGGTGGCAAGCTAATCAAGTAGCTGATCACTTGCAGTGAGTTCTATATAAGGAGGTATGGCCTTTAACCTTTAATACCAGAAAACCTAGAAAGCCAACTGATTTGCACATATACATTATACAGATCGTATTAACCTATTTTCTCAGTTTAGCATATATGGCCCCTCGGGCAGATCATCGTCGCCTTTTGAAGATTGGGGTGGAAGCCTTCGATATGATAGACGACTTCCATGGCCGGCCTAGGATCAGGCCAGCCGGCGGCAATCAACAAGTTCTTCCTAAGGTGAATTATCTGGTACCAAAGCCAGATCAGCCTGTCATCATCAACAGCGACGAGGCAGCCAAGCTCTACGGCGGGATAATCGTTAGGGAACAGTACATCGGAAAAGAAAAACCGCGGCTTCGCCAGCTGGGCTTAAGTACTAGTGGCTGATCTTTCTTAATTGTATATATATAGTTTATGTATAAACTTGTACTAAGTAAGCATGCATGCATGCATGCATGTCCTCCTTCTGTTGTACTACTGATCATCGTATCTAGCTTTTCAGTGATAATATAAGTGCTTATGTTGTGTCAACAATTTCTCCAGTCTAGTACTAATTTTCACATTAATATTGCTATAAAAAGAAAAAAAAAACTGAAAATAGACTAAAAGTTTTCGATCGGTCTCTGTTCCCAAAGCCTAATATATTGAAGAGTCGCAATATTAATTTGGTGTTTGCATGATCAGTAGACCCAAAATTGGGTTACTTGAAGAAGCGACAACGATTGATCGATGTGCTTTACTTTATATATCCTAGCATGTTACCATATTTATTAAAATATATTCATAATTATTTCTCTAGCCTTGTTCCCCTATAAATAGATATGTTACATAATCTGAAACACAATTCATATAGCAAAGAACTTTGAAATAGGTAACATAGTATGGTAATATATATAAAATTCATATATATCTAGTACCTTTACTGGTATTGACTATTGAGTTTTTAATGATAAATATCACGAAAATACATATTAATTGAGCTGTTTGGGTATTAATTGTGCAGTATTTTTTCTTCCTTTTCTTGGGTGTCTCCCTCAGAATAAGCTAGTAGCTAGTCTTCTCAGATACTTCAAAAATGTTGGTTCTAACATGTGGATTTATGATCGATCTTCACTGTTTTTGGTTTTTTGCTTGCAGTAGTTGCAATACTGCTGATCTTGGGCTCCTAGCTAGAGATCGATTAAGATACATACTAGCTAGCAAGATTTAATTACCAGGTAAAAACTACAAAAGTGATGAGCTCCTTGCAATTAAGCAGGGGTGGGAGAGCAAAAAGTAGGGTTAATTTGTATGGTCGAAGTTGGGCGGGAGGCGCAGAGAAAAAGTATACCATATAACTGACAAAGCAAAAAAGCAGACTTTTTATTCTAAGGTGTATAATGAATGAACATGGACATATATATCTCCAACAGAGTTATAAATTAAGGCTATCTTGGTTACATAAAGAAATCTCAATTCATTTTAAATTAATTATTGATTAGATTTATTATTTTTTCAATTTGTCATAAAAAAATTTAAACCGATCATTTAAACCTACTTTTATACATTCAAATACATTTGAATGACACCCATAACTCTGCGCCCATTGCATTTTGTTTCCCTTAATCTTGTCATAAAAAAAACATATTTTATGACAAGATTAAAATTAATTAGCACAATCCTAAACAACTTTTTTGCAGTCCATTCGTGTGAGAATCTTGGAAGCATACATTGCACCATGATAGCTAGGGATCAGAATAAAACTTATTCGTTTCAACTTTCCACAAACTTTATCCATTTTACCCACCCAAATAAAATATATTATATGTTCCGAATATTCAGATGATTGGGCGAAAATCCTAAGAGAAATGGTTCCACTTGTTCCTTACAATAATTGCAATAATTACGCATTTTATCTTGTCACCTTAAAAAACTACCTCACTATATATATATATATATATATATATATGAGTTTTGCTAGATACAAGCATATTTTGTACATTAATTCACGTACCGATGACTTTTTATTTAAAAAATAAAAAATTTTTAGAAAGAAGAAGAAAATCTCTTATTTCATAAAAATTATTTTCATCTTCAATTCACATCGTTTGGTTAAACATATGCCTTGCATATCAATATCGATGCACGAATTGGTGCACAAAGTGTGCTTGCAAGAAGATTTTTCCTATATATATCTATGATGAAGAATATTTTGTTTGTCATGATCAACTTAATTCCGATCATAATTTTTTTTTTCAAGAAAAAAAAAACACATATGTACACATGATGATTATCATAATTCCCTGAATATGAATGGTGTTTTTCGTTTCAAAATTATTCAAAGCCTCTTTGGCCCTTTTGTATTTTGCTGTCTGCCTTTGTCCTGCCAGCCTCTCGATCACCATCTCTCCGCTTTAGTACGTACTCGATCATGTTACAGAAGAAGATGATGGATTGGCCTCTCTCACATATATGAAAGCTGTTTTCTATATATGTATATACTTGTGTAATAGTAATACGAGGAGTAGTTTCATAGATGCTTTGGATTTGTCTCCAAGATCTAGGAGGTTTTACTATCCATAATTTAAAAGAGAGCGAGCAGTCGCATTAATTTCTTGAAAGCTTGTTTTTGTTGCAAAAAACTATTTGGGAATGAAAAGTATTTCTCTATTAATTTATAAAAGTAAACTTATAAACTAATATGATTGGATGCAAGAGTTTAAATCCACTTTACAATTTGACATACATTTTTTACTCTATGAATTTATTTTAATAAGATATTTTTGTAGGCTAAACATTTTTTTTTTTGAAAATTGAGATTAGAAAAAAGTCTTCACATATACGGGTGAAATAATTAAGAAATATTAATATTTGGGTAAATATATCAAAATATATTTTTGGAGGGAAAGAAGCGCTAACACGCAATGGCTTTTGCGCTATAATAGACATCCCCTGCTTGTTAATTTTTTACACACTACAACAAAAATGAGATTTTTGGGCTATTTTTTTGGGATGAAATAAAAATCGTCACAAAAAAGAAGTTGAAGGGATGAAATTCAAAATTTGACCCTAAAAAATGAAGTCGTTAACCATTCAAACAGTAAGTTTTTGTTCGAATGGTATAGATAGCAACGAGAAATTTCATCTCTAATAAAACATCCGTTCGAACATAATAAAATAAACATTCGAACATATATTATATTGGTAGGTTAAGTCACTAAAGTTAGTGGGACATTGACTTACCATTCAAACAAATTATTGCACCGTTCGAACGTATAGGTTAATCGTAGTTCGAAAAAATAAAATGTTTGAATGGAAATTTGTTACAGAAATATTTGGCGGGAATGGAGTGGGCCTCACAATATTTGGCGAAAATTTATTGCAGAAATATCTGGCGGAAATGCTTATATAGTTCGTTTGAACAATGACATAATTTTTACAACTTTTGATGGCAACACAATACCTTATTTAATTATGGAGAAATATTTAATTTATATGAAAAATTAGGAGTTAAATAATATATATAATAGAAATTACTAATTAATTTGGAAAAGAAAAAGACGATTCATAATTAAATTAATTTTACAAAATATTGTCCATACAAAAAATAAAAAAATGCAAATAAAAGATAAAGACTACTACAAACCCAACTCTCTAACCACATCCTCGACTTTAGCTACGGGTGTCTCTAGTTGTGTTAGTTGAGTACTAATCCTCACCTGAGTCACAAATATGGTAACAATCTTTGTACGTAAATTAGAGATGCTAGCATTAATCTCTGTACGTAAGTCAAATATGGCGCTTCGAATTTCCGTATGCACTGCATTAATCACCTTTGATGTCTGTGCGTGGATCTCTATATGCACTATATATGCAATCTCTGCATGAATAGTAGTGCGTGATGCCTCCTGTGTGGATGTCTCATCGGTCAATACTCCATGATCTCTCGGGTGTGTATCTCCCTGAGTCTCGGTAGACTCTGTAATAGGAGCACGAAGATGGAATCTTGAGTGTCCCTGTGCTGCGTGACAAGGTCAAGGAGTTGATAGGTCTAATCGGCTCCTGAACATGCTCATCAATATATGGCAGGACCCTGCAGCTTGCAGAAATCATGTGATCAGGATCCCAAATAGCAATATATATGTTGCAGTGAGTCTCTGTTCGAATCCTAGTGAATATATAACTCACTATATTGATAGGCACCTCACGAGTGACACGTATCATAAACATCGCCTGATCCATGCCCACCTTACTCTTGTATTGCCAAGGATCAATGTTGTTGGTGATGATTAAATTCATAATTTTGAAAAAAGTAGATAAATCGGTCTGTCTTTGTCCCATCATAAGGAGGAGCATTTGGACCAACAACCAATTGCTGAACCTCATGATCAAAGAGCCAAAAAGTCCATCCATATAGAGCCTTCGTCCTCAGTCGTCTCCCCATCACCTGTAGTTGTAGACTCCTTGGGCACCACATTTAGATATGGGTTGAGCAATTGACGGATACCAATAAAATTGGTGAGTGTGTCAACTAAAAATGTAACTGACGCTCCAAGGGCTGAGATCTTGTATGCCTCATCATTTAGGCTAGCACCAACGAACTCTCTATAAAACTCAGATACGATGTCGGTATATGAAATAATATCCCTCCCTTCGTCATTCTGGTCTATGCTTGGTGTCCAACCATGCTTAACAAAGATGGCTGGAGGTGAACAACCCTCCTAGAGAAGATCCTGAATGTCGAAGATCTTCACTTGAAGCTCCAATAAAACAATCCTCTTTTGAACTGCTTCACTAGAGGGTTGCCTATCCGGAAATGAAGATTAAATTATCGGACGGGTATGCCTTGAATCTAACAAGGTGTGTGTGAACAAATGACTGAAAAATTACTACATTACAAAGTCATTATTGTCATGTATTTTTACAACGTATCTTCCTTGTTGGTATCTGTGGGTACTTAACGAGAGATGTGTGCGTGGGTTTGACTGAGTTGGGACAATTTTTTAAAAGCTTATATGCTAGGATGTTGAAGTAGGAGTTTTGGATATTATGGAACAAGAAATTGCTATAATATTGTGTAAGCTGTAGAGTATTTACCCATCGTCATTTTCGACAACATGGTTCGCTTAGCTATTCATTGGCCACGTGAGGCTCAACTTGTAGGACTAGTCCAGTATAGATGGATATATTCCATTGAACGGTTTCTTGGGAAGTTCAAATGCACAATGAGTGACAAGGCTCGCCTGATAGGGTCAAATGCAGAAGCATATATTGACAATGAGTGGCATATATTTTGTTCCAAATACTTACATGGAGTGGATATGAGGTTTGATCTGCGTGAAAGAAACTTTGATGTTGACTAAGCAAGACAACGAAATAGATTTTCTGTGTTTTCCCAACATGTACGTCCACTGGGTGCAGTGCATGGTTATAATTTGTGTGGAAGAGAGTTTAAGAAAACTCAGTGGTATGTGTAACAGCCTGCTAAAAATTCAATAGTAAAATTTCTATAAGTTTTAGAGACCTATTGAAAACCCTATAAGTTTCCACGAATCAACCAATCGCATAGGTTTTAGTCTGTTAACATAGTGTTGTCACTTACTATGGTGCCAGAAGTGCAATTTTAATTATTTGAGATAGTTAGAAGTGTCAAAATGTGTTATAATCTGTGCTATTAGACTCAGTTGATTAATTAGGATTTTATGACATAACAAGTCTATTTTCATTTTTCAGACGAAATGCCTGTTCAAAACTACGTTTTTATTTTTAAGGGCACTTTGGGGTTGAATTTTAGTAAATGAATTTCACTGTAAGTTTATATAAATATTTAGAATTTTCAGTACAAAGTTTATTGTTCACTTTTAAAGAGTGAATAGTAACCTTGATAAGTGCACCAAGTGTAGTATTTTCAAAATCACAGTGTGGAATGTCCAAATTAGGTTAAAGAAGTTTTATTTAGACACTTAGAAATATTTTAGCTACACATAGTAAATAGTATTAGACACTTGGTACCATGAGGAACATTTGATGGATTTTGAAGGAATCAAAGAGTGGGATCATGCCATCTAAGCAAAACTCTATTCCATCCGAGTGATCCAACCAATCAAATTGTGTCAAACCAAAGAGGATTTCCACCCTAGTAGAACCCTATATGGTTGAAATCCAACTGAAAATCCGAAAGAATGGTTGAAACCGAAATCCTAAACGGTTTTATCCAAACTGAATCAGTTTCTGGCATTGTGTTTAATCACTTAATTAAATCACTTTCACATGTTATTAATCCTTCAAATTTATGTTATGACATCATTATCTAACATTTTTAACGTTGAATATTTGATTGGGCCAAGATAAATTAGATTTGGACTTGATAGCAACCCAACCCCACTAAAAATTTGAAATTGAGGCCCAGTTGGTTAAGGCCCACGAATTTGGCCACCTTCGCATTGCTTCTTGGTTAAATAATTACACTCCCACATGGCTGATCAGATTTTCTCAAGAGGACCTAGAGGTTACTTGAAGTGAAGGGCTACAAGGCCACCTCACTCTTCCACTTTTACGAGGCACCTAAGAGGAAATATCTTGGACTGATTTTGTGTATTGAATTGGTTAGGAAAGACCAACACTCAAGCTTCATTTCAGCCTTATCATCTTCCATAACTTGTGCAAGAAGCCCTCCAGCGCACTTCTCACGCAAACCATTTATTCTTTCCACTTTTCTTTGAAAGAACACAAAAGACACTCTCGGGTAGCTTTTTTGAGTTCTTTTGCACGCTTGACTTGAAACTTTTGTAAGTATTTTCTCACAAAATTTTCTTCATGGATGCCCACTTGTTGTGGCGGGGAGGATGCCCACCTGTGTGGCAGGATGGACATGGCTAAGGTACTCTGGTCCAGCAAGCCTAGGCTAAGCATGCTAAGGCTAAGTAGGCTTAGGCCGCAGAGGGTGTACGAGCAAGTTCTTACCTAGTTGTGTGAGGGTGGCAAGGAGTTTCCTTCACCCTTACAGTGAGCTGCCTAGGGTGGGGAATGGGGTTGTGAATATCCCACCGATGATAGAAATCTCGGTGGTCCTGGTTGTGGCTGGTGGTCACCCCACCAATCCATAGACATCATGGGGAGAGGCTCCAGCGGGTGCACATCGACATGGACTCGTTGCACTCCTTGTGCACGTTGCCTGTGTCAGGGTCACCTCAACGGCAAAAGAGGTCACCGGTGGGGGATGTGATGATTGCCAGCATCCTTGTTGGGCTCATGGTTGACCATTGTGAGCCATCTAGGTGTACATTACATGCGCGGCCTCGGTCGGGGTCCATTGTGGTGGAGGCAGAAGACTCTGGCCATCCACATGGTGGCCGCTGGCACCTTTGCCGATCCCACTGTTAGTGGGCGAGGAGCTTTTGACTGCAGGCATGTGCAAGCGGTTGTTGTGGAAGACGCCACCTTCAAGGTTAAGGACCACTTTGGTGGTGATAGAAGACATCGACGATCCATTTGGTGGTCACAAGTGCCTATACCTGGCCCACAATGGGTGGGCGTTGGCTTCTTGGGTGCACGGTGACCCATGTTGCACCATGCATGGTCTGGACCTCCTCACATGCAGTATGCACTTTAAGTGAGTGCATAGTGCATGTCTAGCCTCTACCCACGTATTGTACACTATGCATTTAAAGTGCATAGTGCATTCCCAAGCTTTGGGTTCATGCCCCTTGGTTTTCCAGTAGCATGCAGTATTTGTAAAAATAATAGATCTAAAGTTGATAACACTTATTTGAGAGGAACTTATCTACTTGTTTGGGGCTGATTTCGTAAGCTGGAAAATCATCATTCTCCCAATTTGATGTAGAAAATAAATCAATCCCACAAATGACCGCAGCTGTTAAGACCTGTTATGTAGGGACAGGCTAGAATGGGAGAAAGAGTAGGGCTGTGCTCCAACTTTGACAGAGTCGGAGTTCTGGTTTCCAACCTTCGACTTTGACTGGAGCCAGGAATTTTTTTTGACTTCGACTCCAAACTGAGTCGGAGTTCCGAGCTATGATTATTTAATGGGCCCAATTGGGCCCAAAAAAAAAATTGAAAAAATAATAAATAACATGTAGCCATAGGTGGTAGGCCCATAAGTTATAACAATCTATTTTTTACAACACTGAGCATTAACTAAAACTCCTATAGATAACTAAATAAAGTTATAAACACTTAAAAGTAAAAACATCATCTACAGCACGAATCAGTGTTAATGGTGATACCTGAAATTAAGATAGAAAGTCGCAATCAATAAAAGGAAAAAAATGATAATAGATAATTGAATACGTGAAAAGTAGAATTTGATTATCATTTCTCACCAATAAAGATTAAAAAGGGTTATCTGTACTCCATCAACTTCATCCCAACTCCCAAGGGGCGTCCATCTCAGACTATTAGTCATCAGCAATTATGCTAGGGTTCACAATTAGACCTAGGAAATAATAAAACGTAGAAGTTAAATAAATGAAACATTAAAAAGAAATAAATAATAAGAAAACAAGTAAAATAAGGTTACCCAATTCAAGCCTATAGCTTTTAGTATCAATGCTTATGGTATCTAGTCCAATGGGCATATCACTTATCTAATTTTGTGTGCAAACGAGGGCCTCCACAGTTGATGGTGACAATGAATTTCAATAAGTATCCAACACTTGGCCTTTAGTGGTAAACGCCGACTCTAAGGCAACCATAGTGATAGGAATGGCTAGTACATTTCGGACGATATGGGAAATGATTGGATACTTGGTAGAACTAGCCTTCCACCAAGTTAATAACTGAAATACAGCACTAGGTGTCTCGACAGCTTCCATAAAATGCCATTCAACCTCAGAAGTGCATTGCATAATATTCCTCATTGCAACGAGTTCATAATACTGCTGCGTAATAAGAAGACCTGGAGGCAAATCATCATTTAAGGGAGATGTTGACCACGTTGGCCTCGAGTCTGATAAGTTACCAGCTTCGGATAAAGACTGACCACTATTGCTGTAGTGTCTGTATAAGTCATCAAGAACACTCTTTAGCGCTCTAATAAACTATGCAACCCTCACTGCCCTGAGGACGAAATTTATCCAAAAATCTATCACAACCAACTTATATTGAGGGTCAAGGATCATAGCCATAAAGAGTAATCTATTTATCTTTTCTATATGCTCCCAATATTTATCATATTTGGTCTGCATCCTCATAGCCATAGCAGATAACAATCCTCTATTGTCATCACAACCTCATTTCAAATGGAAGTAAAGCCCAGAGAGCTCGTTGAAGTACGAGTTCACAGTCGATATTTGGATCCAGATATTCGCATAATTATGTCATAAAATATTTTCAAAAACTGAACAAAGTACCCCACACTAATTCAATCATGTGCATTTAGTGCACCGAGCCCTTGTCCTACTGGTTCCAGCAAAGCATACCTAAGGCCCCATCCTCAATCTCCATCCCCTCAAATGTTCTTTGGTACTTCTATGCCACATCCAACATCATGTATGTAGAGTTCCATTGAGTTAGAATGTCTAAGCACAACATACTAGAACATGGAATCTGAAGCTATTATGCTATTGCCCTAAATTTGGAAAGCCTTTTGGGGGAAGCCCTCACATATTGCGCAATATTGTAGGAGGGGTGGGCAGCAGGGCCCCGCATCCCGCTGCACTGCCCCGTTCACCCCTCCCTTACCCATGTGGGGTGAGGGTTCCGTTCTGCTTGTAAGGAGGGCAGGGGGCCCTGTTCGCACCAAAGGCCTCCAGCGGAGGTGGGGGATGGAAGGGGCTAAGCCCCGCTCCGTATTTCCCTTGCCTTGCATGCTAAATTATGATATAATATATATTATATATATAATAAAAACCCTCCATAAGTGAAACGATGTCATTTTGTCTATGACAAAATGGTACCGTTTCATTACCTGTTAAGTCCCCCCCTCCCTGCACAAGATACCCCCCTTCAGCCTTCTCGAACTGTCTCCCTGTCTCTCTGACTCTCTTGCACTCTCTCTATCTCTGTATCTATCCTCTCTCATCGAAGTCACCGTCGTGTGGTACTGCATCTGCTGAGCCAAAGGTAAGACTCGGTTGCTCGATTTGTTCATTAATTTTTTTTTTTTTTGAGTTTTGGATTGGAGATTAGAGGAATGATGAGTTGAATTGGAGATAGAGATGTGAATGATTGTGAATTTGTGTGCTGTGGATTGTGATTGTGAATGTGTTTGAACCTAGATTTTCCGTTGATTGTGGATTGTCATCCGATTGTTTGAATTTCTTTTTTGTAGTTTGTAGGTTTTCGGATTTGGAACCCTACATTGGTTTAGGGTCCAAATCTCATGTTCCAATCCAAAACCTCAAATTGATTTAAGGGTTTCAATTGAAACCCCTGAAATTTTAATTCAGGGGTTTCTACTTGAATTTTAATTTAGGGGCTTCAATTGAAACCCAGTTTCCCCTTGAAATTTCAATTTAAGGGTTTCAATTGAAATCCCTAAAATTTCAATTTAGGGTTTCAATGGAAACCCCTAAATCATTAGAGTTCTTTGATTCTATTTTTTTAGAAAGAGAATGGTTTTGAATCAATGGTTTTGTTCTTTCTTTTAAAACTCTTAGAACTAGAAAACATTTTTTTTAATTGTTTGGTGTATTATTACGGTTTTTTTATGTCTTGTGTTGGCTTTGCACTTTGCTTTATTTTTTCATTTTTGGTGTATTATTATGATTTTTTTTTATGTCTTGTATTGCTTGATTTTCTAATTTTTTGTTGTGTTGGGGAATCAGGAATGTATTCTCAAAACAATTTCAGTGATAACTCTTCTAGCCTTACCAGTACCCCTCCCCCAGAACCTAACTCTACTCCAACCCCTATAGGGAGTACACCTTGCCTCGCCCCAAAGCCCACATAGGGCAAGAAACCTGTTTCCATAGTTTGGTCTCACTTTACCAAACTAGAGGTTGGTGATCCCAATAACCTCCAAGCAAAATATAATCACTGTGGGAAAATATATGGATGTCACTATAGGAAATATGATACATCCCAGTTAAAGGTCCATTTAGAGGAACAATGCAAGAAGAGTTCAATATTAAGATTCTTACAAGAGAAGAGTCAATCTAGAATAGATATTGGACTACAAAAAATGGCGGATGAGGGTAGTGGGAGTCCAACGTTGAAGGGGTTTACGAAGTATAATCCCGATGAGTGTAGAAGGAAGTTAGCTCATATGGTTATCATAGACGAGCTACATTTTCAGTTTGTGAAGGGGAGAGTGTTCCAAGAACTTATTCAAGAATTGAAACTTAGATTTACGCTTCATTCTTGCCACACTGTGGTAAAAGATATTAAAAAAATGTACAGAAAAGATAAAAAATTTTTGAGGGCCAATTGGCAGGTTTGGTTGTTTGCCTTACTATCGATACTTGGACTTCCATCCAAAATATGAAGTACATGTCTTTGATTGTGCTTTTTGTTGATTTTGATTGGATTCTTCACAAAAATATTATTAAGTTTTGTCAAATAATCAATCGCAATGGTGAGACGATTGGGAAGGTCTTGGAGGTTGCAAAAAAGGAGTGGGGGTTGGCACAGATTTTGACAGTTTCGGTTGATAATACCTCGTCTAATGATATGGCATTGGGATATCTGAAGACTTTTCTTAGAGTGGCATATAAGACAGTCTTAGGTGGTGAATATTTGCATGTTAGCTGTGTTGTACATATCTTGAATTTAATTGTGACTGAGGGGTTGAAAGATGTTAATGATTCGGTTGCACGAATTAGAATGGTTGTGAAATTTGTGAAATCTTCTCCTTCTAAATTGGAGAAATTCAAGGTTGCTGTGAAAACTGCGGACATAACATCGAAGAAGGGTCTTTGTACTAATGTTCCTACTAGATAGAACTCAATCTTCTTGATGTTGGAGGTGACCCAAGAATATAAGGTAGCCTTTCAATTATTGGGTAATGAAAATATTCAATATATCAAATACTTTGATGAGCATGAGGGATTATGAAAGCCTAATGATGATGACTGGGAGGTAGTTTCTACTTTTGTTGATTTTCACGGGCTTTTTTACGAGATCACATTGAAGTTATCTAGTTATTTGTATCCTACATCCCATGAGTTTTGTCAACAAATATGTAGGGTGAGAGAAGAATTAGATGAT
Organism: Carya cathayensis; assembly: GCA_011037825.1. Classification (NCBI taxonomy): domain Eukaryota; kingdom Viridiplantae; phylum Streptophyta; class Magnoliopsida; order Fagales; family Juglandaceae; genus Carya; species Carya cathayensis. The sequence goes on from QGSO01000189.1 coordinate 1,488,495, forward strand.
ATTTGTAGGGGTTCCAATCTACGGATGAGGGAGATGGCATTGACCATGAGGGTCAAATATGACAAGTATTGGGAGATTTGAGTAGAATAAAAATATTTTGTTATATGTGACTGTTATTCTTGATTCCCATTTGAAAATTGATGGCATGGTATATGGTTTGGGACTTGCGCACGATTAGGCATGGACTGATCTTATTGGTGATATGGCTTGAGATGCCTATGCTAAATTGTATGATGAGTTTACTACGATGAAATGTGGTACTGCATCTACTACACCTACACGTACCCCAATGTTTCCTCCAGACACCGAGGCAACAGAGAAGCATAGATTGGCATGGACTAAGACCCTTTCATGAATCCTACACTAGTCTGTCAAGGTCAACTACGGGGGCAAAGTCGGAGTTAGACAATTATTTGTCAGGGGATTTTATTCAACAAGATGATTACTTCGATATATTATGATGGTGGAAGGCGACAACAAAGAAATATCTTATCCTTTCCGAGATAGCTCGCTATATTTTGGTCATCGCTATTAGTACCGTTGCCTTAGAGTCAACCTTTAGTACCGGATGGCGCATATTGGATCCTTTATGTAATTTATTGTCTCCTATAATTGTGGAGGCATTGATATGCATACAGAATTTGACGATGGGAAAAGATATTTATGTTCCGAATGTTTTAGATTTTAAGAAGACCGAAGGGGAGGAGGGTGGTAATCAGCCTGGATCTGGACCACCTGGTAATTATTGCTTTCATTTTATTATTTTGATTTATTTATATTCATTTTGATTTCATCGGTATTAATTTTAGCATTAATTGTTGTAGCAACACATGAGATAACTTAGAAGACGTCTACCTCATTTGCAGTATGACTTCGCATTAAAAGACCCACCATTGCCAATTTGCCATTTGCCATAGCCCATAGGTTTTTACAATTTATAATTTGTATGCCACTAGTTGATTTTGTTGTATTTATATAATTTTTTTATTGTATAATATGAATATGTGCAGCTCAAGCCTAAAATCTCCATGAGTTAATAAAAAGACTACTTGCTCGAGCCATCCCAAGTGTCACAGTCAAAGACTAAAACAACTTTATTAATATTGAAATTTGAATCATTTGTACGTATTATGTATTTAGTGATTTGTAATGTTGATACAATGTCCCTTGGACACTTTTATGTTTATAATTTTGTAATTGTTTAGCCTAAAATTTTGTAATAGCTTAGTTATTATTATTAGTTTATTAGGTAGTAGACTAGTAGTCTGTAGTAGTACTTCATTAGTTCATTTGCTCTAAATTAGTAAATTTGTATCATGTATATATTATTTTTATTCATGTAAATTTTTTTATTTGGTTTTTTAACTTTTTTTTTTTAATTTCTAATTTTATGGTCCCAAAATGGCTCAGAAGCTGTTTCTGGGCCATTTTAGGCCCATTTCAGTGGTTCTTGGGCCAAAGGCCTAGTAGGGGGTGGGGTGGCGAACGGATTGACCCCCCCACCCGCACCTTGTTACCCAGGACGGGGTACCTCGCACTCGCACTCCGAGAGCGAGGGATGGGGAAAAAATCATCACCCTCATCCATGCAGGGGTGGAGGGCGGGTAGCACCCCTATGTTGCAGACTCTAGTAATGGAATCGTTAACCTCTTTTAACCCTTCAACAACAAGAGGTTGATGATATAAGCACAACTTTGAACATGAATAAACTTGTGATAATAAATGAGATCATCTTTCGCCGTTGTATTCCTCTTGAACCATTCAATTGCAGTGTCATTGGTATTGACATTGTCAACTGTAATACATAGAACTTTTTGAATTCCCCAATCCTTTCAACAATCAATCATCGCCACCACCAATAGGTGCACGTTTATGATCAACAATTTCTTTGAACCCAATAATCCATTTTTTTCAAATTTTATTCACTGTCGATGTAGTGTGGTATGATACACATGTAGGAAATATTCTATATGTACGCCCATGTGTCAGTCATAAATGACACTCTTTAGACAGTGGTAATAAACATCTTCTTCATCTCCACCTTTTCTTTTGCATGCATCTTCATACAATCTTGCATCATTGTATACTGTATTGCAATGGAAATCGTGGCTCAATAGTCTGGACAAATTTTCAAAAGCCTCTTTTATCGACTGTGGTAAAGGGCACGTCATCAGTAATTATCATCTCTGCAAGCATATCTCAGTGCCTGTAGAAGTTTCGTAACTGAGCTTGGTCTGATTAGTGGCTGCCAATCCCTTGTGTATCTTATACCGTTGGCAACGATTAAGAAGTGCTATCAATACATCGGTGCCTTACTTCTTAGAATGACATCCACAAAGTTACCCACAGTGGTGGCATCTCGCCTGCGGGCTCTCACTATCACTAGAAATTTTTGTGAAATGTTCCCATGTCCACGACCTTTTTTTAGTAGTTCGTGGTAATGGTGGGCTTGTAGATGGAGGTGGTAGACCCGGATCTTCCCCAATACGCATCTCCTCCTCATTAAATACATCCTCATCTTCCATGTCTACTGGGAGTGGGAATCGACCAGTTGTGCAAGAAGTAGCTACTGTAGAAGTGGGTCTAGATCTCGGTGTAGGAATTATGGCATCTGGATTCCCTTGTTGAGTCCCACTCCCGCTTGGTGAAGCATCCATATCTATCAACATCTTTGTGCTGAAAAATGAAATAGAAGCAAAGATGTTAGACTCATGATGTTGATATTAATATAAGGATAAAAAGATACAAAAAGAAGCTAAGTTGTCACTGCGTATATTTAATAATTTAAAGATCATGTTTAAGGATTGGTTTAAACATTGCGCAGAGCTTAGGGTGGTTTTAGGAGCTGCCAACATTAAAGTGTAGTTCTTATATGGGTAAAATGGCAAAATGCAGTGTGCTCAGAAAATGGCAAAATGCATTAGTTGCAGTAGGAACAACTCAGAAAACTTTGCTTAAAGAGACCATTATTTGTGATAAAGTTAAAGTGCTCATACACAAAGGTCTAAAGTGTTGAAGTTAAAGTTCCTCAAAAAGACTAGTGTGGAAAAACCACACATATCGAGTCCTCCATCCCCAGGCTGCCCCCAACACCCTCTGCTGCTCTCAAATCTTTCATATATTAGATGCCATACAATTAAACCAATAGAGGGAAGGATGTGGTCTCATGATCATGAAGAAGGATTAGTGAAAAGTACTTACATATGATGGACAGAAACAAAAGCTAAAAAATTAATGTTAGGGGGACGAAGGAATCTTGATGATAACCTGTTTGGTGTTGACAAATATATATTACCCACTTGGGTTGGTGGGTGCCTACTGACCCTAATAACATACATGGAAGTTTGATATTTTGGGGACATTATTGTCTGATATGATTTTTATGGATGTAGGATATATATATATATATATATAGATATATATATTTCAAGCTGAAACATTTATTTATTTAATAATTAGGGATTCTAACTATGGAACCCAATATGGAAGCCTCACAAGTGATGGTGAGGGGAGCATTTGAAGTACCAAAACTTGTTGAAGACATCAAGAAGTGACTAGGGAAGCATGTAGAGATAGTGAAGCAAGGAGTACTAGATCAACAAGAGCAAGCCGAGGGCAGTAACCAAGAGGGTATAGAAGAAGGGGAATATATTTTCCAATATCCTTCCCAATGCTCAATGTAGTGTGCTCTTCTGAGTCAAATGTTTAATGATGAAAATATTTTTTCATGTTCGATAATGTAAGATCGATGTGGATATATAGAGTACAGGTTTGAGTCAATCGAAAAAAATGATCAACTTACTATTAGTTTACAACAAGTTTCTTTTCATAAAATAAAAGAGCATAATGGACTCTAGATCATTACCAACTGGGGGTGATTTGATTTAATTTGGATGGTAAAAGCCAAAGGACACTGCATCCTATTTTGTTATACCTATCATTTTCCATTACTACAAGAGAATTGGTTTTTTGAGACAAAAAATTGTCTCAAAAAATTCAAATTTCGTCCCTAGAAGTTTTTGGAAATGAAAATTTTTTGTCTCTATTTTGTCTCAGAAACTTTTTAGAGACAAAATTTGATTTTCGTCTCCAAAAAGTACTTTTAGGGATGAAATTGGGCTGAACTAGTAGAAATTGTTCGAAATGAAAGTATTTTTTTAGACAAAAAAATGTCGTCTCATAATCAAGTTCGAATGAATAAATTTCTGTTCGAACTTAAAATTTTGTTCGAACAAAATGAAATGTTAATTCAAACCAATAGCCATATCTGACCAAAGTTGTTCAAATCAACATATTTTTAAGTGACTTTTGTTCGAAGAAAAATATTAAATGTTCAAACAGATAATCTATTTTAAAAAATCTTCTGTTCAAACGGAGTTTTGAAAAATAACATTATTCGAATAAATATTTAATTGTTCAAATGAATGCACAGATTGTATTTTTTGATACGTTCAAATGGGTTTTTTTTGTTCGAATGGATCTATTTTTGTTCAAATGTATGCATAAATGAGAATTTACCATTTGAACGGGTTATCTAAAGCTCGAATGGTATTGATCAAACAAAATGAAATTTAATTAAAAAGAACATACTAATACAAATTGTAATCTATATACATCAATTGTTCAAATGTTTACAAACATCATAAATAAAGGCAATTAAAAAAATTAAATGAATTATGATTGTGGTGGCATAGAGTTTTGGGACATCATTGACTAGAATTGTTCAAACATTTTTTGGTTATTTAATTGTAGCCTCTTTTCTAATCTTGCCTCTAAATCTGCTGCTTAATCTTATCGGGTCAACAACTCTTTTTCCTTCGACCTCAATCGTTCTATCTCAAGTGCAACTTTCTCTAATTTCTTAGTCTTGTCGTCATTCAATCTGGTTTTAGAAGAGGATGACGATGTTGAGGATGGCTTCACGCAACGTCCTAAGCCCCTCAAATATCCAGAACGTGATCTAAGAACTTGAGAAAAGATTTGAGCATTGTTGATAGATGATTCATCAGATGGATCCGCAGCAGTTTCTTTAATAGATATCATCTTGTCCTACAAAAAGAAAAACATTAAAATTAGTATAGGTAACAAAAATATCTTTAGACAATGAAATTAAATAAACTTAAACTTATATAATTTGCCTCAGCCTCATGATTGCTCCAAACACCATCACGATTTTTATATACTTTAGCATACAATTGTGTTAGATCATGGTTAGCAAAACTTTCTTCTTGCTACAAAATGAAAATCAATATCAGAATTTAAACCAGAAAAGTGTATATATTAATATTTAATGGGGACTAAAATAACTATCTATTTTTTTGACAAGCGATGAAAAGATCGAAAACCCACATGATAGTGTATCGTTATATTTGATCTATTTGCTTTGTTCACCGTATTCCGTTGCTAAAAAAAGGTATTACAATTTTATGTTTAATACATCTATCATATATTATTAAAAAAAAGATAGCAACGAAATTACTTGATAGGCAGAATCTTCAAGCAGATCACAAACTTTCTCCCATTCGTTTGGTGGCATTGCTTGGAATGGATTTTGACGCGCCTCTGTCGTAGTACTGAAATTCTAATAGTGTGCATGGCATCGACCTTTATACCTCTGGAATGCATTCGACATCAGTTCCTCAATCGTTAGTCGATCCTCTTGCCGGCCAAAATTTAGTTCAAACTCGTCCTTCAAAAAATTATAAATAATTAGTATAATTTCAAAAGTTATTTAAATAAAAATGTTATACAAAGTAACTTATTACCAGATAACGATTTTTGATGTGGTCTTTCACATCTTGGGGAACTTTAGCTCAGGAGGATGTAGCCATCGGTGCATACGTGCGAGTAAGTGTACCAACGTAAAAAGCAAGCCAAGCTGCTGAATCCCTAGAGTCACCTGTGTGATTATCATGTATATCAACTTTAATTTTACTCACTTTCCTTACTTTCTCTATGCAGACACCCTTCGTAATCCCTCTAACTCGGCGCTGATTTACAACAGTTATATATACAAAAATTAAAGCATATATTTTAATTAAATTATTTTATTTGAAAGATATACAGTAATAAAATACCTTGTTCTGGTTCTGGTGATGTTGGCCCACCATTGTTGGCAGCTGAATCACACAGGGAGTTAGTAAGTGGTGGGGATGACTCACGTGTTTTTTGTGTTTAGGAGGCATGTGACGCCCCCAAGAGTCTCACACCAGGGAAGGAATCCTTCGGCAGCAGAATAAACAGCTGAAAACTCTACTGGATTCTTCATTCCGTTTGCCAGTTCCCATGAATAGGGATGATATGATATTGTATGAAGAGAATGAGCGTCTCCAACATGAGGCTAAGAACCTCAAGTTTATGTAGAAGCATTTTTAAAATAATATCTCTCTATATTTATGAACTCTGGTTTATCCTTTAAGAGATATTCGTAACATGCTTCATACCTATTTCTCTTCTAATCATACATAATCTATCTTCTGGTAAAGGTTTTGTGAATATATCTGCTAACTGATCATGTGTTTGTGAACTCTAATACTATATCGCTTTTCTGCACATGATCTCGAAGAAATTCAAGCCTAATGAATACTAAAATCTCAAGCCTAGTATTTGGTGCATTTCCTAAGGACATGTGGATTTATAACCCAGAGACGTATTGCTCTGATACCACCTGTGACGCCCCCAAATTCCGCTTGGGATTGAACGGACATTTGAAGCGTCGAGACATGCAACACAAGGTTACCTGCCCCCGTTCATGACATATAAGATGCAATGTTCCTAACATGCATCTAGCATTATGCAATATTCGCAGCGGATATTTTTTTTTTTTCTTTAGCAATACTATGCACCAAACTAAAAATATCCCAAATACTTGAAACATATTTCATACATAAAAACATACTAAAAAGCCGTGATCACTACACTAGTCCAAAATGGTTGTGATCAAAAGAATACTTGAGATACAACTCCAAAAGTACAAGCATTAACCTAAGTTAAATACTATACCATCATCAACATCGCACCGTAGCCTAGATGACCGTATTCAGATGGTCAGATTCCAATTCTTCTTTGGGTCCTGTAACAAGATCTACCATTCGGGGGGAATGGTAGTTGGGACTACCACAGTGAGATTTGATTACAAATCTCAGTAAGTTAACATAAAACTCACACACAGGTTAAAGATGCATGCATGGCAGTAAAAGCATAAATGCATAAGTAAAGTCGTACATAAGCATAGCATAACTTGACATATAACATGACATAACCAGAACTTAAACGTGAACTGAACTTGACTTAACATGACATGAACTTGAGTTTAAAACATAACATGGACTTGAAATGTAGCATGAACGTAAACATGCATAACATAAATATGAACTTGAAAATAACATAAACTTGAACATATCATGACATAAACGTGAACTTGAGACATACTGTAAACGTGAACTTAACATGATGTGAACATGAACTTGGAACATAACTTGATCATGAACATAACATGTACGTGTACATAACAAAACATGAACTTGATCTGAAACTTGACTTATCATGCACTTGATCTGAAACTTGACTTAATACGTACTCCACAGTTGTTGTGGCCCCACGTATTCTACGTGTCACAATTGCTGTGTCTCACGTAGTGTATGCTCCACAGTTGTTGTGGCCCCATACTTCATGCTCCACAGTTGTTGTGGCCCCATGAATACACGTAACATAAAATATAATACGTACTCCACAGTTGTTGTGGCCCCACGTATACACGTAACATAAAATATAATACGTACTCCACAGTTGTTGTGGCCCCACGTATACACGTAACATAAAATATAATACGTACTCCACAGTTGTTGTGGCCCCACGTATACACGTAACATAAAATATAATACGTACTCCACAGTTGTTGTGGCCCCACGTATACACGTAACATAAAATATAATACGTACTCCACAGTTGTTGTGGCCCCACGTATACACGTAACATAAAATATAATACGTACTCCACAGTTGTTGTGGCCCCACGTATACACGTAACATAAAATATAATACGTACTCCACAGTTGTTGTGGCCCCACGTATACACGTAACATAAAATATAATACGTACTCCACAGTTGTTGTGGCCCCACGTATACACGTAACATAAAATATAATACGTACTCCACAGTTGTTGTGGCCCCACGTATACACGTAACATAAAAAATAATACGTACTCCACAGTTGTTGTGGCCCCACGTATACACGTAACATAAAAATATAATACGTACTCCACAGTTGTTGTGGCCCCACGTATATACGTAACATTAAATATAATACGTACTCCACAGTTGTTGTGGCCCCACGTATTCACGTAACATAAAATATAATACGTACTCCACAGTTGTTGTGGCCCCACGTATTATACGTAACATAACATGTCTTATCTTTCTTAATGCATGAGATATTAATTAATATCATATACTTTTCTAACATGGCGTATACTTGTAAATGGCACAATATGATTTAATCATAACATTTCATGGCATACTTAACATGGCATACTTATAACATACATCATTGTATGACAGAAAAGATTATGTAACAGATAATTATTCATGAGAGATTAAATCATACGTAGCAGATAAACATGTAATGACATAGCATGACATGGCATATACGATAACATACATACATAAATTGTAGTTCTCTTACCCATCACACATACACAATAAACTGATAGTAAGTTAGAGGCTAACTTACCTCGATCGTCGCGTTCTATGAGAATAGAGCGCGAGACACGAGGAACTGCACAACAGCTGGAAGAGGAACACTCAAGTCCTTAAGATTTTCACTTCTGAACTCAATTGCCATATTGTAAGCACTTGCAACACCACGGCCAACTTGAGGTTTCACTATACTCGGAAGAGATAAATTGACTTCAGAAAGCCTTTGCACTAAAACAAGTTCATTAAAATTATCAATAACAACCAAACAAACAACTCATTTCTCAATCCATATACTCTTAGCCATAGTCAACCACAAGATGACACCAGTCATCCCGGACTATAATCCATATCATCACTGCTTCGGGACACTGTCATACAGTTTCCCAACATTACACCATACGCTCCACACTTCTCTGCTACGCCATCCAACCCTTCGTGACACGCCATCCGGTGTATCACGACTTAGTACAGAGTACACTCACGTGAACTCTCTTCCATTCACACTACAAAACCCATCACTGCGATACACGTCTCACGGTGCATCGCTACGCGACACGGAGTACGCGCTACGCGTACTTCCTTCGCTACAACACTCATCAACACGATGCACATCACACGATGCATCGCCATACCACACGGAGTACACTACATGCGTACTCCCTTCCTTCTACGACCCACATCACTACAGCGCACGTCGCGCGGCGCGTCGCTGCATTACACAGAATACGCTACACGCGTATTCTCTTCACACAACCCGCCGTATCACATCTACGGCATCCATCTCACGCCTATACTTCACAGCACAGTCCACAAAACTACAAAATCAAGCCTAACACTTCACAACCACACTTCGTTTCACAACTACGCAGCGAACTCCACAAACACTAACTACACAGTCTACAGCCAACCAAATCAACTATGTTAAACATAAATAACTAAAGATAGAGGGTTATACCATCGACGGGATAACCCGTGCGTCGCTCGCTGCTCGTCACGAACATGCGTCGGAGGAGCATACGTGGCGGTACGGTGTCTGTCCACCACATAAAGTGGTAGTTTGGGCTTGAGAAAGGCTAGGCGTGGTCTTGGAAGACTCACGGTCGCCTTGTGATGGTCAAAGGTGGCGGAGCACGGCGGCATCACGCCGTGAACAGTAACTCCGAACGGTGAGCGGAGGAGACGCGAGGTAGCGAAAAGCCATAGAACTTCATGGAAAGCTAGGGAAAGGTAGAGGAACATGTGGTGGAGCTGTGGTGGCGAGGTGGTGGTCGGACGGTGGCTAACGGCGGCAGATCGGCCGTTTGAAACCATTTTTGGCCTTGGAGAGTGCGGGAGAGTGTGAGCTCTACGAAGCTCCGTTGGCCATGAAATTTCTTGGAGAGGTTCATGAGGATGAGAGGAACAAGATGGTGGTGGTGAAACACCACGGGTGGCCGTGTACGGCGGCGCACGGTGGTGCAACCGAACGGGTGTTTTGAGAAACCCATATGAGAAAAAGTGAGAGTTTGGGAAAAAGAAAGACATGGGGAGGAAGCCCTTGATGTGGTGAATCCAATGGTGGTGCTTGGTGGCTGATTTGGCCGTGTATGGTGGTCCAAAATGGTGAAAAGCCTTAAAAACCCATTTGTTTGGAGGCGAGAGTGGCGGCTAACCGTGGCTCGGATGGAGGTGAAACTTGGAGGGGATGTTCACCGGTGAGAGGGGAAGAAATCTGGGTGGGTGGTGTAGTCCACGCCGCCGGCGAGCGGCGGTTCTGGGCGGAGAAAGAAATCGGCAACAGGGGAGAAAACAGGGCAGGGGCAGCAACTTCCGGGGGCTCTCGGCGACTAACGGCTGGTCCGATGGCTCTGAAAATTGGTGTGTATGAACTATGGTGAAAGGGGAAGAGAATGGCGGGGGTGGTGTACGACACCTCCACCGGACGGCGGAGAAACGGGCGGTCAAAGGGGCGGCGACGGTAATGAGACAAGAAGGAAGAGCACGGGAAGAGAGAGAGAATTGGTGGCCGGCGTTGCACACCTCCGGTGCAGATGTGTTCGCCGGTGAGGGAGGGACATGCCGGAGGTGGAGGTGAGGCACGGCGGCCGGAGGTGGCGCCGGTAGGAAGCTAGAACCGATCAGCTATGGTGGAAGGGTGTAAGTCGACCATGGAGAGAAGGAGAGGAAAGAGAAGAAAAAAAAAGAAAAAAGGAAAAATGAAGGAAAAAGGGTAGGAGCCTAGGTAATAAACTTCAATCCTACGTTTTGGGATCCTCAAATAATTCAACGGTGAATTAAAACACTGATTAAAAACGCGTAAATGTTTTATTTTAAATAAAACACTTTAAATAAAACACTACGATGAATTAAGGTAGAATATTATTTTATAAACTAAAATTTATAAAATAATATTTCTTCATCATTATATAAAATGATAAAGTACCGTTAATTAATCGAAGAGGATAAAATCATTTAAATTAATAAAACACTTAATTACTACACTGAGAAGAATTAAGATAGAATATTATTTTATAAACTAAGGTTTATAAAATAATATTTTCTTCATCATTATATAAAATGATAAAGTATCATTAATTAATCAAAGTGCATAAAACACTTAAATTTAAATAAGAATTTTCAACGTAAAATTAAACATCTTAATATCTTAAAACAACTAAAATATTTAATCTAAATAATTATCCACAATTATAATATTTTCAGAGCTCATTAAATTATTATAATTGTGCTACTTTAAAAACAAACTTATCTAATACTTTGAAATTCGATGGATAAGATCCGGGAAAACGCCATCAAGGTACAACGCTTAGGATAAAACTGTTCATGATTTTACAACTGTCGGTGAAGAACAAATTACGTGATTTACGGAAAAGATAATCTATACGCGTGATTCCAGATGAGGGTAAAGACGAGAGAGATGTGATTGCTGTCGGGAAATAATCCAAAACTGATAATTTTAGCGGGCTGTTACAAGGCATATTGGTTTGAAATTATAATAAATTATTATTTGAACAAGATACATTTCATATTTTTATAAGAATTATACCTACACAAATATTTGTTTGAAAATCATTCAGTATCAGTTTTGTTGGACCAATCACTCTCATCCTCAGTAGACACTTCAGTTGATTCATGTTTTTCCGACATTCACCTTCAATTACTTCGGGTTGAACATCTTCTCTGTGCAATGGGACCATGTCATATCGGTTTAGATCAACAAATAGATTGATGCCTGATTCATTTTCTTGATATGCTTCTTCATGGTCTGGACTATCAACTTCTTCATGTGGTTTGTCTACCTCTGTAATATAATCATATATATTTCTTGGTGCAAACTTCTCGACTACCCGCCATGGATTTCCGAACTTCGGATCATCTAAATAAAAAACTTGATTTGCTTGGCATGCGAGAACGAAAGGATCGTCCTAATACCATTTGCGAGATGTATTGACACTTATAAAATATTTATCCTTACGCACTCCCAACCTAGGATTTGAGAAATCCCACCAATTACATTTAAATAATCAGACCATATATCCTTCCACATACTTTAACGCTATGATATCTTCCATAATTCCGTAAAAATAGATATTATTATCCCCATGGCTTCCTTCGATTACAACCCTACAATTTTGAGTTTTCCTATATCGTTCTCTGTCTGCTATGTGAAATCTATATTCACGCACCAAACATCCTGAATATTGGATAGCCCGCTTAGATGGACCACATGCCAAAGCATATATTTCTGGTGAGATTTCACCTGAATGTTCATTATATTTCGATGCAACCTACATCAATAAATATTATTATACTTATATCAATATCATATATAAATATGGTGACACTTACAAAATGTATAAAGTGTCACCTGAATGTTCAAAATAACTGTGCATGTGTTTTTCAGTAATACCGTATGTTCAAACCACGAGGCAAATTCTTCTTCGTGTGTCTTTTCTACATTAGTCACACCATTTGTGCAAAGTAGTTGTATATGTTCGCTGTGTATGTTAATGTGAACTATTAATTTGTATCAATATATATTATATTATTATAAATGCACTTAAAAATACTATTAAATTAGATGATCATCACTAACCTCAAATAGTGTTCAATCTCTTCACAGTTATTCAAGACATACCATTGAGCTCTTTCAAACTCTCGCCCATATAGGTCATAGCCCCATTGTGCACCTATGAGACTTACTTTATGGGAAAACACGGTAAATACTGACGAAACTCCCATTTGTCAATCTTCATAATTTTGATCTGGTCTCGTAAATCTAGTATCAACCCCACGAAAATACAGTGAACAAAATGTATGACACTCATTATGAATGTATGACTCTGCGATCGATCCTTCCGGACGAGCCTTATTCCCCACAGATTGCTTAAGTTTTTCCAAAAACCGTTCAATAGGATACATCCATCTATACTGAACGGGGCCAGCAACTAAGGCCTCACGAGGTAGATGTACAGCCAAATGAACCATTACATCAAAGATTGAAGGCGGGTACAAACTCTCCAACTTGCACAATATCAATGCAATGTCAGCTTCCATTTTTAATAAGGCATTGACTTTCAACGTTCTACTGCAAATACTCTTGAAAAATCGCCCTAATTCTGTGAGAGCTATACAAACATCTCAAGTAAGCTTTCCGCGCACACCAACTCGCAACAATCGCTGCAGAAATATATGACAGTCATGACTTTTGAGACCAGTTATCTTTCAATCATGAGCTTAGACAAATCTTGACATGTTCGAAGCATAACCATCGGGTAATTTGATTGTCATGAACCAGTCATAGAATTTCTTTCTCTCATCACTTGAAAGTGTATAACATCCAAGGGGCATATAAGCTGACGACCTAGTATCTTGCAAATGCAATTCCGATCTTATTCCCAACTCTTTCAAATCTTTATGAGAGTTGATTGTATCTTTTTTCTTCCCTTGTATTGACATCAGGGTATCCAAAATATTCACACATATATTTTTTTCAATGTGCATAACGTCTAGATTGTGATGTAGTGTCAAGGTCGACCAGTATGGCAACTAAAAAAAAAAAATACTTTTTTTGTCCAATTCAATTCCACTGCTTGTCTTTTCCTCTTTCGACATCTTGCATCCTTCCCAAATTTGTTGTCTAGAACATCTTCCAATTGCGTGAGAATATCACCACCAGAATACTCTGGTGGTGATGACCTGCGCTCAACCCTTCCATCAAACATTACTCTATTTGAACGCCATCTATGATCATGAGGTAGATAGCGACGGTGTCCCATGAAACATAATTTCCGGCTATTCATTAACCACTGAGACTGTGTATCTTTGTTACAAACAGGACAAGCCATTTTTCCTTTTGTGCTCCACCCAGACAAGTTCCCGTATGCTGGGAAATCATTTATTGTCCAAAATACTGTAACATGCATCTTGAATTCAAGCGACAAGGCCGCATCATATGTATTGATACCCTGTTCCCACAACTCTTTCAACTCTACCATTATTGCTTGCAAATATACGTCTATTTCAATTCCTGGTGACTTTGGCCCTGGGATCAATAGAGTTATCGTAAAATAAGAATCCTTCATACACTTCCATGGTGGCAAATTATAAGTTATTAATATGACAGGCCAGGTACTATGAGAAGTGCTCATGTTGCCAAATGGATTAAAGCCATCAGTTGCTAAACTAAGACGTACATTGCGAGGTTCTTTGGCAAACCATGGATACTCGTCATTAAATTTCTTCCATTGTAAGGAATCTGCAGGATACGTGAGGAATTGATCATTTTGAACTCTTTCTGTGTGATGCCAAGTCATATCTGTTGCAGTCATCCGGGAAGAAAACAATCTCTGAATTCGAGGAACTAACGGAAAATGTCTTAGCACTTTATGGGGTTTATTTTGCTTATCTAATGTCCATCTTGACTCATGACACATTGGACATGAATCAAATTATGTATATTGCTTCCAGATGAGAACACAATCATTCTTACATGCGTAGATGATATTATAATCAAATCCTAACCCTCGCTTCAATTTCATCACTTCATAAAAATTCTCGAGGTACTACATTATCCTGTGGGAGAGCTTCTTTAAATAATTCAAGCAGCATATCAATGGCCTTTGCAGAAATATGACAAATAGACTTAATATGGAGCAGTCTGACAGTAAATGACAACTTGCTATGACGGGTGCACCCTTCGTACAATTCTCGTTGTGCATCCTCCCACAGTGATCCAAAGTCTTCATTTCCCTCAAATGATTGTTTAGATGTTCCTTCTCCATCCCTGGCACCGAATACCTGCTCCAAGATCCCCTAACATTTCAATCATATCTTCTTCATTATCATAACTATCATCAGAAACATCAACATTTATGTCCTCCGTGTCGATTTCGTTACATTCATCCATCTGATTAAGATAACTGCCAAATCTAACTCCTTTAGGAAATGGTTCGCCATGTAAAACCCAATGTGAATATTTAGGATCAATTTCATTTACGAATAAATGATCCTCCACTACGATCATATTATATGAACTAAGATTTTTGCACTTCTTGCATGGGCATCTTATAAATCCTTGACTGTTAACACTCCCACAAGCAAATTCTAAGAAAGACATCACCCCTTGTGCATATTGCTTATAGTCTTGACCAAGTCTATCTGCCAACAACATCCAACTCTTATCCATCTATAAAAAACTTAATTCATGGGAAAAACACTATCAATAAACTATTACAATACACGTGTTTAATTACCATCTATTTTAAAGGTAGTTGATCATATCCCATTCGAGAGACTATCATCTATATCGCATATATACTCAATCCAAAACTCGTATGTTAGTAAAAATTTCGACATCATTTCCCTACAATTCTCCAAGTATGCTAGTCACGATAAGTCGTCGACCTTATTCAAGGGCCGAGAAACTTACGAACTATATACTCGAAGAATGTAAGACAATGCTAAACCAAAATTTTAATTGACTAACACAGGAGTTTTAACTGAATATATATGCCATATAAATGATAGAATTCCAAACTATCCACTTTGGACAATTCAAGAATTGTACCCAAACATTCTTTAAGAGAATATTTGGACACAACTTTCGAACGGGTCTAAAGTTTAACTGCATGTAAAATAACTAGAAAATCCAACAGCTCAATAGTAAACATAACAATTGTTATAATCACATTCCAAATCACAAATACATTGCAAAATTACATTACAAGTATACATGATGGGCCCTTCTAATTCTTTAATTAAATATTTTATAAGTATATTTTAAGTGTTAATCATTTTAATTAGAATACTTAAATATTTTCAAATATTTAATTATAATTTTTTAATTAAATATTTTTTAATTATATTCTAAGTATTAATCTATTTAATTAGAGTACTTAAATATTTTCAATTATACATTATAAATATCTATTTAATTGATACTGTTTGAACAAGCACTCCAAATGTTCGAACGAGATTCAGAGTGTTCGAATGGGATCAAGCCAGAAACCAGTTACAAAACAGAGCAAAAAACTGAACCACAAAACACAATTTTCACATACATGATGGCATATTTCAATACAATACATTGAAAACTATATGATTATCCCTAAATATGATTATTAAATAACTTAGAAAACTATAAAAACTTACCTCTAATTTTTGTAATCCAATAAAAATATCAATCCACAATATCTATATATGCATAAAACACATTAAACCTCTTTTCTATCTTAGGAATAAATGCAACAAATATCAAGATAAGTGTAAACGAAAATCGGAATGAAAAATAACAAAAAAAAAACATATTACCTCTTGTGCTTGTCTTTTCTCTGTCAAGAATATCTTCTCTCTCACTTCTTTCAAGCTCTCTCTCTCTCCACAACACTCTTTCAATGCCTTCTGCCACGCTCTCTCTTTCTCTCAAACTTCAATCCGATTGAAAATGAAGTGAAAGGACCGAGTTAATAATATGTGAATTTCCGTTCGAACGGATTTTTTAGAAGTTCGAACGTGAAAATAAAAAAACCGAGAATTTTTTCCATAATATTTTCCCGTTTGAACTAATAATATTAGAGTTCGAACAAAAAAAAAGGAATATTCTCCAGCATATACCGATAATTTGGCGCGAATATTCCCTCTAAACAAAAAAAATTCATTCGAATAGACTTCATCTCTATTCGAATTATTTTTATATTCATTCGAACAGATAATTATAGCAATATATAAATATACACATAATACACCCAATATTATTATTAGTATATGTTAAAACTATATACACTATATAATATTAAGTGTCACTAATAGTATAATACTAAGTTTATTATCAATCTATAATATTAAGTATTACTAATAGTATAATATTTTATTTAGTATCACTAATAGTGTTATAATTATAATTAGTATCACTAGAAGTATAATACTAAGTATCACTAATAGTATAATACTAAGTGATATTATAGTACAGATAGCATGAATACATGAAAACTAATAGTACTATAATACCTTATAATATATTCTAAGTGCTTAGTATATTACTAATATACAAACTAAATATATTAAATATATGTATTTTATACTTATATTTAATGCAATGCTTTACACAATACTATTTTACACTCATCTAATGCATACTATATATAGTATTATATATATATACTAGTTACTTATAATATATATAGGTTTTTAATTAAATACTCTATACTATATAATATAGTTATCTAATATATATTATATATATGCTATATTATATATACTAGTCCAGAAATTTTTTATTAGTACTAATATTAGTATTATATACTAGTATTAGTAATATAAAACGTATTATTTTACCTCTTGTACTTATATATATTTTTTCTCATTATTATATAATTCATTTGAACTTATACCCTTTCTATTCGAATTTACACCCTTTCTGTTCGAACGAAATTACGTTATATAAGTCGCGATACAGTTTTTTCTCCGTTCATCTCGTGCATCCTCTCATTTGAACCGTTGGATTGAATCCTAATATATATTATATATATGCTATATTATATATACTAGTCCAGAAATTTTTTATTAGTACTAATATTAGTATTATATACTAGTATTACTAATATAAAACGTATTATTTTACCTCTTGTACTTATATATATTTTTTCTTATTATTATATAATTCATTTGAATTTATACCCTTTCTATTCGAATTTACACCCTTTCTGTTCAGACGAAATTACGTTATATAAGTCGCGATACAGTTTTTTCTCCGTTCATTTCGTGCATCCTCTCATTTGAACAGTTGGATCGAATCCTCCACCGTTCGTAGCCACAACGCCGCCACCAACTCCGACCAAGTCCTCAAATCTCCTAGAACAAGAGGTATGTGTTAAATGGTTGTTGTTTTTAATGGTTGTTTCATTGGTTTGGGGGGGGTCGGATTTTGAATCAATCCGAACCCATTTTGTTGTTTTAGGGCCAAATGACACAAAAGTAATCGGTAGAAATGATGGGGCTTTACTCCTAAATCATTTCTACCGATTAAAATCTTGGATTATAATGAAAAACTAGTTTGAAGATTCGGGATTGAGTCGACTCAGCCATGTCTGTTTAGCTCAGTTCTGTTCGAATGGAATTTAGATTCAAGGCCATTCGAATGGAATTTATTGTCATTCGAATGGAATATAATTTCATTCGAATGGAATTTAGGCTCATTCGAATGGAGACTTATGAGGTCATTCGAATGGATTTTAAGGTCATTCGAATGACTTTAAATTCCATTCGAATGGACTTTAACATCATTCAAATGGAATTTTAGGCCATTCAAATTAAATTTTAATCATTCGAACTAAAGATGATATTTGGAAGTCCTTATTCGAACGGATTGGAATCTATTTGAATAAGCAGTTGCCAAACACTGCAGCACAACATCATCATTCCTCTAATTCACTTTAATTAGATTACATAATGATTTTGTAGATCAATAGTATACTAATGGAAAGTAGTAGCGGAAGAAAACATTCCCGACCCCAGACAAGCCAAAGTAGCGAAGCAGCTCATTCTCAGTCGACCGTGAGGCCTATACTCGTTAAGCGTGAATCATTCTGGATAACATCTGTGATCTCACTTGGGAGGGACGGAGCATACATGACATCATCACCGATCGTGGATGAACCCCGATCTGTCGGTAGAGGGGTACCACATATTCTGAGATGGTCGGTGAGTTTTACCATGCCATAGGAGAGCAGTCTGGTGATGCTCTATTCTACAACTTAGTAGTCTGGGGAGTGAGTATTATATTCTCTCCACGCGTTATTGCTGAGTTTCTTGATCTGCGGTGGGAGCCCGGTGCATATTCTGCAGCAGTAGCGAGAGCAGCGACTACACCATCTGGAGAGGACACACCAGTCATATCCTCATCGCCAGCACCAGATGTAGAGCCACAGAGCTGGATGCTGGCTCGAATGATAGTGAGAGAGGCGATGAGGTACCTGATGATGGTCTCACAGACGATCAAGTTTGTGACCTAGTGCGAGACCCTTCGGCTCCTCCATATGATGGCAGTAAAGTGATCCGATAGGCCGACTGTATAGCATTTTTCAGAATGCTTAATCTGATTGTCGGGTATAACATTGATCCAAAAAAACACAAGATTGATTTCAGGATCGAGCAGACCAAATTTTGGTTACAGTTAGCACAGGGGGAGCCAATTGATCTGGCATTATATTTCTTCCTCCGCATTTGAATAGAGTCACGCTATTCGGGTGGAGGTAGTCTACCATTTGCACCGTTGATATCTAACCTCCTACTCCAATCGGGGGTTACAGTGACTTCGACTGAGTGGAGGTCGCCACAGATGGGGCCTGTTAATAAGATCACATTCAGCAAGAGTAAGGGTCACTTGCCGAAGACTCATGCAGTACAGGATCAGCCTCCGCCTACTGATCCAGCTTCTACTGTTGCTGCCCTTGTTGAGAGACAGCCTGCTGGGGCTACTCCGATGAGCTACGAGCTATATTGGCGGAGCACCGTCAAATTATATTGAGGGACTTAATTCAGCCCATCATGGAGAAGTTTAAGGACTTGGAAGGACGCTTACATACCTTACAGGAGGATTTTGATTTACTTAACAAATAGACACTGTTAGTTATTATTTTACTTTTTTTATGTTGTATAGAACGTCTAACTCTTTTGGGGATGTAATTAATGTATGGTTTTAATTTTTAGAGTTTGCGAGCCTCTTTATTGTTAATTATATTTTCTTCTCATTATACTTAATGTTCACGATAATAGATTAATTATCGAATCAAATAATACCGTTCGAACAAGATAATACTCATTCGAATCAATTAAATAATACCGTTCAAACAAGGTAATACTCATTCAAATCAATTATATTGCATTCGAATAGATTAATTATCTATTTGAATTAAATTTATTAGTTCGAATGGTTTAGACTTTTGGAGACGATCTAATTTGTCTCAGAATCTCCGGGAACTAATATGTATTAGTTCAAACGGATTTATAAGGTTCTCTATGTTTTGAGATGAAATTATTTTTAAAAAGTATTTTTAGGGACGAAATTTATTTCATCCCTAACAAATTTCGTCCCTAAAAATTAAATTTCTTGTAGTGCATGTGCCATTGCCAACAATTTTAGCAACAAGGAATTTTATGCTATGGCATATAGAAATTAGGTCTGGTACCTCAACTACATATTTAGAAAACAAGTTGCTTAGTTTGTACAAATGGTTAGTTGAATAATGAAACTGGCTATCGTGATTTTCATCAGACAAGAAAATAAGAAAATAAAGAAAAATCTACGTTGGCATCCAAAAAAATCCAAAGTTCCAAGACAAAGATGAGGCACTAGATGGCAAAATTGGCCACAATTAGCATACGAGAAGTATTTAGTGTCACTATAATCAATCAAACACAAGGCAAAGTGAGCGCTTCTATCATCAACCCAGCCTCTGCGACATGAATCTAATGAAAAGGCTAAAACCAACTGTAGTAGTTTTTCACTGCACTGTAGTATAGTATAAGTTTTTCACTGCATTACTTATATAAAAAAGTAGTTTTTCACTACCCTACATAAGCAAACGCTAATAAAGCTCACATCTATAAATTAACCCCACCACAAAAGGTCTCATCACCCTACACCTTATTAAACTTAGCAAATTAAGTTTCATATATTCTTATAAGCCTCATAAATAATCCATTTTCAAAAAAAAAAAAAAAAAAAAAANNNNAAAAAAAAAAAAAAAAAAAAAAAGAAAAGAAGAAGAAGAAGAAGAAGAAAAACCTTATCACACTTTGATCTGCCTATGTTTTCTATACAATCAAAAGAAGGTAAACATGAAAAAACAATTATGATTTAGGGCTCATGTGTCTCAGACTACACTTATGATTTATGGTGTTGCAAAGGCTAAACAGCTATGGCAAGACGACGGCAAACATGAATGGAGCAATGCTGCGACAGAGAATTAGAGAGGGAAAGAGATGATTTAGAAGAAAGGGAAAGGGAGTGCGTGAGGGGAAGAAGGAGGAACTAGAGGGGGTCTTGTGTTTTGGACCCCATGTGAAGAAACGACATCATTCCACATTAAGTGGAACAACGTCGTTTAGTTATTTTTTTTAATCTAGATATAAAACGACATCGTTTTACATCTAGATTAAAAAAAAAAGTCAGAGCACCTCCGAAAGCCTTGACTCCGTCGGAGGCAGAGCAGAGGTTGGTCAAGATTGGAGGCTTCAAAATTTTGCACAGTTGTAAGCCAGAAAGAGTCATTCTCGACCCAAGATGACGGTTTGGGTCTGGGTCGTTTGGAGCCCACGACAGTGGTCCGAAGCAGCAATACGGTGTCCGTACGTACATCCATTATAGTAAATAGAAAATAAATACAGTAAATATAAATGGAGAATTAGATACACAGATTTATATAGTTCAACATAGGTCTTACATCCATGGATTTTTTGGAGGGAAAATCCACTACAAATGGTGTATTTTACATTCTCTCAGGGTCTCTTATAGCTCCCGGTACAAATGGGTTGGTGACCCTTGCTATCTGGAGAAAATAGTTAAAACTGAAGCTTTCATCTGGAAATTGAAGAAGCTTTCGCTTCCGGTTGCCCAAGAGACCCCCTTATATATGATCTCAGATCCTTTTTATTAAAACCACTATCAGTGGTTGGTGAGAAAGTAAGCTTCATGTCTCTTTCTCTTTTCCTCCCATCGCTTCCTTTCTTTTCTTCTGACATCTCTTTGTTTTCTCAACTTTTGTCCCATCATCTATTTTTTCCCACATGCTTCCTGATGCCTCTGGTGGTGGATTGGGCCCGGGCAATTTCATCCCTTCCACATATATTGACTTCAAGAATGATAGAATTAACACAAGTTAAAACCATTTTCAAGGCCCTAAATTTCAAAAATCCATACCAAGCAGAAATCAACAAAGCTTTGTTCTTTATCAATAGTTTAAGTCAAAGGGTGCGCGTGCATGTGTGTGTGAGAGAGAGCACAATGAGTTGAAAGAATTGCATGTTTGAGATGCCAACATAACATTCAATCCCAAAAATGTAGTCTTTCTTATTCATAATGACTCGGTGTGAGCATCATCAAAGTTAAAGTGTGCATGGTGCTTGCGAGAGAGAGAGAGGGAACGTGGAGAGAAGAGAGACAATCTCGTTTCAATGAGCAGAGAGGGTTTCTTGCATCCTCTATCTCATTTTGATTATGAAAAACATGCAGAGCCAACAACAAAAAATACACAGAAGCAAAAGAAGAAAAATTGAATCGAAAACAGAGAGAGAGAGAGAGAGAGAGAGAGAGAGAGAGAGAGAGAGAGAGAGAGAGAGAGGTTGAAGATGAACGAGCAGTGGTATATATAGCAAAGAGAGATGGAAAAAGCCGAGAGGGAATGAGAATCGAGAAGGGAATGGAGTCAAAAGGCAAAGAGAAACGACCATTGCTACTTTGCACGCAATTGCGAGAAATGTAAATTGCACATTGCGGGCAGTGTGTGTGGTTGATATTCATATTTGAAGAAAGAGCCCAGAGGCAACTGCCATAACAGAGATTGAATAAAATGATGAATTTCCTCCAAATCAATAAACATATCAGTAATGCCTGAGCATTTTTTCCTAAAACATGAACAACTAAATTCGTATTCCTCTTGATGTGTTTCACAAACGATTGATCAAATTTGGTGAGCATCAGTCTTATACTTGAGAGGAGCATTCCTATGCTGTTTTAGTAGGCTTCAGAACCTTGGATGGCCTTGACAACTTTGAGAACTTCTCCCTCTAGAACAACATTCCTCAACCCCAAATTAGTGCCAAAAATAGTGGCTTGTAGAGCTACTTAAGTCTTGCTAAGAAAGGGTTTGGGAACAAGTTTATTTTGATTCTTAGTGTGGCCATAACAATACCCTCTCAATCACACACTATGACCCCAACCCCTACCTTGTAGTGAACTTTGTCAATCGTAGCATCCCAATTGATTTTATAGGAGTATCCCAGCAATCATTTTGTTCTATGGATGTTCTAGCCTTGTTTGTAACCTTTTGATCTAGCTCTTTGAGATCTTGCAAGAGCTAGGTCTGATTCATTATCCTGCTCTTCTAAAACTTTCTTAAACATTGCCCCCAAATGTCTTTAGTTGAAATACATTCCCATAAAGCATGCTTAGCTGATTCTGGCTCATGTAAGCAAAAATGGCAATTTGGATTATCAACTACCTTCTTCTTGAACAAATTTAACTCGATGGAAAGGGCATTAAATTTAACTTGGTGGAAAGTGTATTAAGGCAATCTCTTCATAAGAAAATCTTTCTTGCATTTTGAACTACCAGCTTCCATGTCTTAGTTCAGCTTTCTTTTTTTGTGTTGCTGCTGGATTGTTGTCCTTGTAGTCTTTCTTTTAATTATCCTTAAAGGTGGTATGCACTCCTTACTAAATATAATCTATTAACAGTGTATCTCCATATTTGTTTGTCATGTCTATTACAGTAACCTATGGGAATTTTTCTAATAATTTCAGCTTCAACTCTCGAGAACACTTCCTTAAGTAGGCTAAGATTCCATTGTTTTGTGTCTATATCAATGAGGGCATCTATTTTAGCATCTTTATCTAGTATCCTAGCTGCACTTTGATGTCCGAAAGATGTTGATTGAGGGATCCACTTGTGTATCCAATGCCCTCCTAAAGACGGGATGTTCGTTTCTGTCAATAAACTCTCCCAAACATAAAATGGGTGCCTGCTTAATTTTGCTTGAAAAAAGCCAACCTCTGGTAAGTATTTAAGCTTAAGCACTCGTTAATGCTAGTGAGTTTAGGATCTGCAACAGTCTCCAACATTGCTTTGCCAACGTTATAATGTTAAAATTTTCAAGATTTCTAAATCCTAGACCTCCTATTGATTTTGCCTTTCCCAATTGATCCCATTTGACCCAATGAATCTTTCTTTAATTTTCTTTATAGCCCCACTAGTAACCTTGGAAGAGTTTGTATAATTGATTTAAGCAAACTTCCTTTCCAGCTTGTGAAAAGAACTTCATCTTAATCTTATTTCTCACCTTATCTAGAATGCCCCCATCAGACTTTGAGTGAGATATTCCTACATGTGCTAGCTACTAGGCCTACGCAAAACTTCCTTTCCAGCTTGTGAAAAGAACTTCAACTTCCAATTACTAATCTTGTTCCCCACCTTTTCTAGAATGCCCCCGAAAGACTTTGAGCGAAATCTTCCAACAAGTGCTAGTTGGCCTAGATACTTTTCATGACAAGATTAGTAATCTTATAATTCACGTAATCTAATTCTTTTTCTTTCTGGATTATATAATTTTTGTAAGAATCATGATCCAAACTTATACCAAAAATGTAATTTTTTTCAAAAAAATTTCTCTCATTTATTATTTTCCTTTTTACCTTTGATCAACCGATACTAAAACAAAAGTGGGGGGTGGGGGAGACGTACTCGGATATACGTGCGTCCTCGTAGGTCTGGGCATTGGCCATCCAACTTTGGGTTTCAAAATCTGGCCGTGCATAAATCTCAAAAATCAAAGCGAATTCTATCGAATGAAAATTAGGTAGATATTATCCTCTAATGAACATGATATATATTTTGTAATATACTCCTTAAGATTTTTGAAAAAATTATGGCCGCCAATTTTCAAAACTTGATACTATCAAATGAAAAATAAGTAACATGACAATAATTTTATGATCACATGATCTTAGCAAATTAAAAAATGATGTCTAAGTTATCGACAGACGCTAGCTAGCTGCAGCTTGCTTTAGACGATTCTTTGGCCCTTTTCTTTTGGCATTCATTAACAAATATATGCACAATACTTAACATTAATTATAGATAGAAAAAAATTATTTATTATTATTTTTTATCATAATGTAACGTTAAATAATAAATTTATAAGTAAAACATAATAAATTTATAAGTAAAACATAATAAATAATCTCTAATTATTTAACGTTACATCATAAAATAATAAAAAAAACTGATAATAAATACTGATAAGTAGCGTTAGTCAGATAGATATACATCATTCGTGCAAAATTAAAAAGAAATAATATAATTAAAGGAGATATTAACCGATAAGGCGACAAGGACTTCTGAATCTCAATAATTGATTTGGGTCAAATATGCTGCCTGTGTTCGGCTTGGACCGGAAAGAATAAGCATCGATCTTATCCTGCCACCTCTTCTCTTTACTTGCGCCTTTAACCTAACAAATCTTCCGGTAGATGACTAGAATATATATAAAGAATTGCTTCTTAATTAAGCTCATGATCATCATCAACGTCATGATCATACGTCAGAAATATATAGATATTTATATATATTCTAAAATGTCCTACGAGAGAATCTAGCTAATACATCCACAGGCCACCCAAGAAATAAAAACCAGATAATTCATTTGAACGGAATATATATTAATATAAATATTTATATATATATATATATATATATTTATATATATCATATGGAGGCCTCCTAATTTAAAGATTTTTATTTTTAGTTATTAAACAGTACACACACATATATATTATAATTTCGTTTTAAACTATATATATTGAATTTGAACGTTCCGATATGTATATCATGTTTTAAATAATTTTTTTAAAAATATAAAACATTGATTTATAGATTATTATTTGATCAATCATGAGAAATAATATTTGCAGTCGTGGAATATGCAAGCTGTTATACTTTTTTTTTAAAAAGTAATAAATACAAGTTAAGATTTATATGAAAAAAAATTAATTTTTTAATAATATACCGTATTCTTTTTTAGAAGGATTGAGTGCACTTCACGATTATACTATATGTAAGATTCCTCTTAAATATTTATTATCAAATATTGCAACGGTTCTTGACACTTAGGACATATTTACTTAATTTGGGAAAAATATTTTCTTTATAAGGTGTAAGGGTACGTTTAGGTTGTAGAAATATAAGTCCTTAAATTAAAATAGCTTAATTGTTTGGTTAATTTGATTTTATGATAATAAATAGTACTTGTTCCTCTAAAAAAAATGAGAAGAATAGCTATTAATTCTTTGAATTAATATTTGAATGTAAAACTCTAAAAGAATCCATTGTTTTTTCAAAATATTTTAAAAAAGAAAAAAAAGTAAAATGCCTTAATTGACGCGGTGACCGTTCTTTCAAGGATGCATGCATGGTCCCACAAAAAAAAAAAAAAAAAACCCAAAAGGATGCATGCATGGCATGACAGCCCCATGGCCATGCATGGGGAAAGTTATTCAATCCACTCCGTGGCCATAATCAGGAGATTCAGGACTTTATTAGGAGTCATGTGAGCAACCCAGTACCCCTTAATTAATGACATTAATGGCAGTGGAGGTAATATCAGCCCTCGAATGAACATTATTCTAAAGGCTGATCATGAATTAGAAAATCCACAGGAATAAAGAAAAGAAAAAAAAAATCTAGAAAGAATCACCGGCCAAATTTTCTTTTATAATTCTCTTTTCTGTGTAATAGCTATATTTGAAAATAACGATCTGTGGGCCAATGATCAGAGAAGAAACTAGCTAGATAAGAGGCCGCAATATTGATTAATGCATGCAATATTGTCCCGATCGATCGAGTATAAATTGGCCCGTAACCCTATACACAAGACAACTGAGAGAGAAATTAAGCGACTAGTACTTGATCTGTACATTTGTACCACTGCAAGCAAAGTTGATCAGGCATATATATATATATATATATATATATATATGGCATCTCAGCCTCAGGCAGATAAGCTTGTCAAGGTTGGGTTGGAAGGCTTTGCTATAATAGACAAAGTCTACGGCGCCCGACCCAGAAGGTATGGTTACTGGCTTCCACCCCCACCTCCTCCGACGCATGCATATCATCATGGTAAGAATATTAATATTCATCTTCAGGAGATCATGAGCGAGGTTCCTGCTCAGATGAAAGAAGCTCATCATGTTACCAAAAACAACATGCAGAGTGGCAACAATATTATTAGGGGCCAAAATTCCCCCGTGATGATCATCTATAGCGAAGCTAAGTACTTCTAATGAAGATCAGACTGTACGTTATCTGTCAGGTTATATACAGCTTATAACTAGCGAGGCTGCTTCTTCATGTATTTTCTTTGGGTTTCCCTTTTTCCTTCACTACTTATAGGAGAAAAAGGAATGCTACTCCTGCCGTATTGATGACATGATGTAACATGGGTCAGATGGCATGGGAGCGAGGTGTCCTACATATATAAAGTAATAAGCTTCCCCCGTTTTTCTTGTAGTGCTTGTGGAATGGATATTAGGATACTTTGTATTTGATCTCTAGCGCCTCTCCTTTAATTACTACTAGTTATGTGCATATGATTAATTAATGATTGTAGAAGTTAAACCACATAGGAGCATGGGCCAAAATGAGTCATGTACAATATTGGGGCAGATATAAACATAAGTAATATATATATATATATATTTATATGTGCGCGCGCGCCAAGAATGGTTAATTAGGGCATGGTTTTGAGTAGATTTGGGACTTCTCTTTTAAGGCACATAATTTTCCATCACAATTTCCATAGTTGTTGTG
Organism: Carya cathayensis; assembly: GCA_011037825.1. NCBI lineage: Eukaryota > Viridiplantae > Streptophyta > Magnoliopsida > Fagales > Juglandaceae > Carya > Carya cathayensis. The sequence goes on from QGSO01000189.1 coordinate 1,516,273, forward strand.
GTGACAATATCTCTGATCTTTAACTCGGCGAAAACTTATTACAATATAAGCGTGCTAGAGTCTCGAAACAATTCTTAATTCACAATAACAGTCTAGTGATCACTCAAATTAATGACATTCTAGAATGAAAATTTCTATTAATCATTTCCATACACTACACTTTTTTTTTCTTTTTCCAAATCATGTGTGTTATATGAATAATGAGTAAAAGAATTCAATTAGTTTAAGAAGAATAAAAAAAAAACTAAAAAAAAAGCTGCGCTAAGTTTAAAAAAATTATGGTGTACTGTGATGTGTGAGGATGATGAATATATTTTTTTCTTCAAATGCGGCCACTTGTCGGATCATAATCAAATCATTTCAATCCATCTATAATTAATTAGTGTTGGGAAAGACACTTTCAAGTACTTTTTTATGGCATTTGATGTCGAACTGATCCGCATGCTTATTATAGAAACAGGACAATAGTACCATATATTGCAAATATTATTGATTATTTCCATTCAAATTAATGCAAAATAAGTATATATGCATGCTACTGTTAATCATTCCTAATCATCACTTACATTAGGATAATTCTATTCTGTTTTATTCTAGCATAAAAAATTAGAGAAGATATTTGTAACCATGAATTATACAACTGTTGCGTAATCGTTTTGAAAAAAGTAAATAAAATATAGGACCCATATGAAAAAAAAATTAATTTTTTAATAGTGGATTTAACTCTTTTTCAAAATTATTACGTAGCGTTTACGCACTTCATGATTATATATAGATCGAGAATTACTCAAAAAATTATAATTCAAAGAGGGTAAAGATCGAGACCCTTTTTTTTTTTTTTTTATAATTAAGATCTGGAGTTTGAATGAAAAAGGATGGAGAATCAGATTCATCTACATAAAAAATTTACGAAATAATTTTCTGGATACCGGAACTCGGAAGGAATAACTTATGATATATATATATATCTCAGGCCGTTTTAATTTCCGCACCGCTAGAAATGAGGAAGAATAGGAAAAATAAAAAGAAGGCCGTTCTAATTTTAAGGCATTGCAATATCCCACCGGCCATACATGACCTAATACCATCTGCATGCAAGTTGTTTAATTTCCATAGATCAAAAAGACTGGTAGAATGAAAAGTATAAATATCTGTGAAAAACTTAATCAATTCCTATCTGCTACGACCAAATTCATCCACTATATATCCTACCCTGCCTTTAATTTTCCCTTCGTATTATCTATTAAAAATTGTGTCTTTAGGTGTCTAGTAGTCGTAAGAACATCTGCTTGCTTGAATTTGAATATTTGATATAATCCTAATCAAGGTCAATGAATTTATTTTTATAATTATCAAACTGAGAGATTTGATTTTCATAATGATCAATCATCAGATCATTATTTACCTTATCTCATCCCCATTTAATTTCTCTATGAATATAGAGACCTGCGCTTTGTATTCAAATATAATTGAGAATATATAGTAAAGATGTAGCTATTAAACAACTTCCTCATTATCTCTTCTCCATCTCAGGTTCTATTATATTTCTATCAAATATAAAATATAATCCACTATCTGATCAACTCTCGGATATATTCTGCATCACAGTCCACTTCCAAAGGAAGAGTCCAAAATATCACCATATATGCATCTTCGAATAGAATCACCGAATGGCGTGGAGGTCCCGAGGACCCCCCTGTTCTTTGATTTATCCAAATTCGATCTATCCTACATTCTGATCTGTTGAAAGCGCTTTTGAGGTGGCAAGCTAATCAAGTAGCTGATCACTTGCAGTGAGTTCTATATAAGAAGGTATGGCCTTTAACCTTCAATACCAGAAAACCTAGAAGGTTAACTGATTTGCACATATACATTATACAGGTCGTATTAACCTATTTTCTTAATTTAGCATATATGGCAGCTCGGGCAGATCATCGTCGCCTTTTGAAGATTGGGGTGGAAGCCTTCGATATGATAGACGACTTCCATGGCCGGCCTAGGATCAGGCCAGCCGGCGGCAATCAACAAGTTCTTCCTAAGGTGAATTATCTGGTACCAAAGCCAGATCAGCCTGTCATCATCAACAGCGACGAGGCAGCCAAGCTCTACGGCGGGATAATCGTTAGGGAACAGTACATCGGAAAAGAAAACCGCGGCTTCTTCAGCTGGGCTTAAGTACTAGTGGCTGATCTTTCTTAGTTGTATATATAGTTTGTGTGTAACTTGTACTAATTAAGCATGCATGCATGTCCTCCTTCTATGTTGTACTACTGATCATCGTACGTATCTAGCTTTTCAGTGATAATATAAATGCTTATGTTGTGTCAACAATTTCTCCAAACTAGTAGTTTTCACATTAAATCTATAAAAAGAAAAAAAACAAAAAAACTAAAAATAGACTAAAGTTTTCAATCGGTCTATCAGTCTCTGTTCCCAAAGCCTAATTTAGTGAAGAGTCGCAATATTAATTTGGTGTTTGCATGATCAGTAGACCCAAAATTGGGTTACTTGAAGAAGCCACAATGATTGATCGATGTGCTTTATTTTATATTAGGGCTGCAACCCGAGCAATCCGTGTTGTGTCTGGGACCGACCTGACCTAATTCGATGGAATGACGGTTTAGTCCGATCTGACCCGACACGCACGAGTTTGGAAGCAACACGCAGGCAAAACTTTGTCAATGGCGGATCAGACCTTAACGATTTTAGCTAAGGTGAGGAAATGGAAGATGGCTACGGAATCTTATGGGCCTGCCTGCTTCTCATTGTGCCGGCGTATCTCACGCCCTCCATGTTGATCATCTCTATCGTCCTCGTGTGCGGATTCGCCTTGCTTGCATTCTTCTCCATCTACATCCATCAGACCGGATGGGTCTTCCACTCTCGACAGACCCAAACACCACGGTCTCGACCATATGGTGGTTGAGATCTTTTTGATACTCGTGTGCTCCACGATCAAGGGTCTCAAAATCGGCAGAGGAGCGATGGAGATCATGAAACACTCCATTTGTTACCCAACAGCAACCACGCTTTCCACCAACCACACCTTCCACCCTTATTGGTAGCCGGTTTTAGCGGGTTTGACCTGCAACTTCTTTCAAACCTCTTTTTTGGATGGGTTGGTTCGGGTCTCACGGATGGGCCGAATCATAGCATTTTCTGCACAAGCCTACTTTATATATCCTAGCATGTTACCATATTTATTAACAAATATTCATAATTATTTCTCTAGCCTTGCTCCCCTGTAAATAGATATGTTAAATAATCAGAAACACAATTCATATAGCAAAGAACTTTGAAATAGGTAACATAGTATGTAATATATATATATATATATATATATATATCATAAACAGCGGAATCAAGTGAAGATAAGAGAAAACAGAGACAAGGAAAAGATAGATATTCTGACCCGGCATAAGATCAAGAAAGATAAAGACAATAGGAGGCATCGCCTTCCATGATAAAGATAGAGATGAAATTAAAAGACGGGAAATTAAACGTGAGCAGAATATGTGGAGGCTCGGCCTACCAATGCATGAATGTTCAAATGTAAAACAAAGTTTAATGAAGCAAAACTTTCTTTTTATATAAACTGAAAGTTAGCGTCAAATAAATACAAGTCTTAACAAAGATAGACTTACAAGCTTAAGAAATTAAGTTTGTAAGATGGATACAAGGTTTTCAGGGAGTTGGGATTCTCTCTGGGATATTGGTCAATTTGTTCTTAGAGTTGAGAGCTAAATTGGCCGTGTTTACAAAATGAAATGAGGAGTCCTTTTATAGAGTAAGGAAGCTCCTGTACAAGATAGATTCGTCCCGTAAATCACGGGGTGAATAGTGAGTGAATAGTGACTTTTTGTCACTATTTGGCTATGCTGGCATTCTGACGCCGAAAGAGGTTTTGTCGTCTTCTGCCAAAAGTAATCATCTTTTTGCACCGAAAGCATTTCTGTCTTCTGTCGTGCAAAGTGGTCAAAAGTTGCAATCACCTTTCCCCCCTCCTCCGAAAATGAAGGCGGTTGAGTGACAGCTGGATAGTGCGCTGAGGCGCTGTCAGGGTCATGTCTCAGTCATCTCCCAGGTTTGGCGGGTAGTCTTCTGAGTCATGGCCGAATACATTGCTGTAGGGGTCTGAGTCATCATCTGATGATGCTTGTGATCCTGCAGCTGATTCTTCACTGGTGCTGGCTTTTGCTTCTTCTTCAAGCTTAGTCTGCAACAGTTTGAAAATTTCTGTGCTCGAAAGTTCATTAGTTGTCTTTCCTTTCGAGGATACTGATTTAGGGGAATTCTTCTTCTTTGCTGAAGATGTTTTCTTCGGCTTGGATGAAGAACTCGGACATTGTTCTGAAGCCTTTTCGCTATCTGTTAAAGTAGGATAGGGTACTATGGCTTGAATAGGAGAAGGAGAGGGAAATTCCTCCTTATTTTTCAGATTTGGCACAGTGGGTGGAAAATCTGCAGATATTTTTGAGATAATTTCGTCAGAACGATCGAATTTATCCCACCATTTGGCGAAATACTGCCTGCGCAATAAATCGCTATGTTTTTCATACGTCCATTTACAAATCCATGGTGGTTTGTATTTGGCGCAGAAGTGGATAAGGGAAGGTAATCTGGCATCTCGCCCTTTTACCTTGTTGACAATAGAAAAGTGTTTGATGACCTTCTGAAGATCATCGGGGAAAATTTCAATGTTGGGGCCAAAACAGCCCCACCATCTTTGAAACCACAGAGGGAAGACATTTTTGCTTCTTCCGTTAAAGGAGAAGAACCAGGAATGTGATAAATCTGGGGTTTGATATAAAGGAAATTTGAACCAGGCTTGAATATAATCGTAATAATTATAGCCAATACCTGTTTCCGGAACAAGGGTTTTGGAAGTAGAAGGGTGAGTGACCCATTCTTCTTCAGTCATGACATGGATAATTTGACAGTTATGAAAAACAATTTTTGATTTGTCAAATTTATCAAAAATTGGTTTAATGGATACGGAATTGGTTTTCACCATGATTCCGAGATAAAATTTCAGGTCCTTTGCTGGATTGTCAGGAATCCAGTGAAAGTCCCGAGGGAAATAATCAACTGCAAGTTGGAAAGGATCTGTCTTTACCGATTTCTCGATGTAGAACAGGTTGTCAAACCAATCCTTCTTGTGATAGGGTGCCTTGTTGGCACGGATAAAGTTGCCTGCCGGTCGCTGTCCTGTTACTGCCAATGGGTTGGCAAAGGGGTCACAGGGTGTGGCTAAGGTTGAGGCAAAGGATGCAGGGGTTACCAATCTGGGAACTTGTCCTAGACTGGTAAATCTATTGGCTATCTCCAGTGGGGAGGAAGCCGTAGTTAAAGAAGTTGTCGGTACCGGAGGTACGAACAACTTAGATATTGAAGAGGTAGAGGAGGAGCTGGGAAGCCCTCCTGGCTTCTTTTTCTTACTCATGGTTTTTCTGCAAGGAATTCACGGGTAAGAAAGTCAGGGATGAAATTATCCGATCCTTTAATATATTCAATATCAAAATCGAAAACACTTAAAACAGCTTGCCAGCGTGCAAAAATCTGTTTTGATGCAATGTTTTCAACATCCTTTTTTAAAATTTCCTTTGCTGATTTACAGTCAACCCGCAAAAGGAATTTTTGATTTAATAAATCAGACTGAAATTTAGAAATACATAATACAACAGAAAGTATTTCTTTTTTAACAGTGCTGTAGTTATGCTGTGCATGATTCCAAGTGCCAGAGTGGAAACGAACAATTTGCTCTGGAGAACCTGGAGAGATAACTTGTTTCAAGATGCCGCCATAGCCTGTGTCACTGGCGTCAGTTTGGACAATCTTGAAGCTATTTAAAACAGGAATTCCAAGACACGGAAGAGTTTTGACATGTGTCTTGATTTTCTGGATAAGCTTGGTGTGAACGTCAGTCCACGGAGCAGGATTAGTTTTCAGTCTCGCGAATAGAGGGCGACACTGTTTTCTCATATCCTGATAGAAGTCAGAGATGTAATTCAAAGAACCAAGGAATCTCTGTAATTGATTCTTATCTAGAATAACATCTGGAAATTTGTCAGCAAACTCAATAGCTCGCTGGATAGGTTTGATTTTACCTTCGAAGATGTCGAAACCAAGGAATCTGATCTTGGTTTGGAATAATTTCATTTTCGAAGCAGATAAAACAAGTCCATTTCTTTTGATGACCGCAAGAAACGTTTCAAGATGTTTCCAGTGTTCATCAATAGATTTGGAGAAAACAAGTACGTCATCGATGTAAACGATGGTGAATAAGGTGAATGACGAAAAGATGTCATTCATGATATTTTGGAATTCACTAGGAGCGTTCTTCAGCCCAAATGGCATAACATTCCACTCGTAGTGACCCAGAGGGGTGGTGAAACCAGTCTTGTATCGGTCTGACTTCCTAATTTGGATTTGCCAAAATCCAGACTTAAGGTCAAACTTAGAAAACACGACTGCACCTTCTAATCATTGAATTAAGTCTTGTTTATTGGGAATAGGATACCTAATCCATTCTAAGACCTCATTCAATGGTTTATAGTTTATGACCAGACGGGGTGTCCCTCGCTCAATCTCAGCTTTTTTCTGGACATAAAACGCAGCACACGACCAAGGTGACTTGCTATGCCTAATGATATTTTTAGCAAGAAGATCCTCAATCTCATTTTTACAAAACTCAAGGGTTTCCCTATTCATTTGAATGGGTCGCGCCTTGGTGGGTATTTTGGTTTCAGAAAAACCTTTAATGTAAGGCAAAGAAACTTCATGTTTCTTCCTATGCCAGAATGCAGTAGGAAGGTTTGAACAAACAGAAGAAATCAAAACCTTTTGAAAATCCGCAATCTTTGCTTGAAGCAAAGGATCTTTAAGATTTTCAGATATGCGTTTAAAACGAATTTCTTGTTTTAGAAAATCAAGATGTTTTCTTTTATGAGAAATCAACGTTAAAGATTTTCTATGACAATCACGTTCAAACTTAGATGCAAATTTAAATTTAACTTTCTGTCCAAAGGGGTCAGTGGTGATCCCGTCATGTTCAGACAGAAATGGATAAATCATGTTTAAGAAAGGCATCCCTAAAATTACATCATAGGAAATGTCTTTGACTAAAACAGATGGAATTTTAAAACAGATATTGTCCTGGCAAACATGAGCATCATTTAGCTCATAACGAATCTTCATCTTAGATCCGTTTGCCGAGAATAAATTCTCTCCGGACTTTTCAAAGTACTGGGTAGGAACTAATCCTTCGCGGATACAGTTCAAGTCAGCACCTGAATCAATTAAGGCAATAGCAGAGAATTTGAAACTACGAGCAACAATAATCTCTACCAAACAAAACCATTTCTGTGGGACAGAATGGCGAAGCACACAGACATCCTTATCAGATGGTTCAGAATGATCTGAGTCGTTTGATTCATTGCCTGAAGGATTTTGATCAAATTGTTTATCAATTTGTATTTTCAATAAATCTTGTTTAAAAGAAGCATTTTCAGATTTAAGGGTTTTAACCTCTTCTCTGAGTTCAGAAATCTCTTTTTTAACAAGATTAACTTCATTTTGTAAATCCTTTATAGAAATTTCTTTGGGTTTTTGTTTCTGAAAACGTCCCAAAGTATCTTCAAAAGAAATCTTCCCTGAAGATGTAGACTCTTTGCGAGTCATATTCTTCTTAAGCTGTATGAGATATTTCTCTTTCAGCTCAGGGTCCTCAATTTGTGCAATAAGAGATAAGAGCATGTTTTCATGTTCTTCCTCTTTAGTTAAAATTCTTTTCCCATTGGGATCTTGACCTAAAACATGAATTGTTTTTCGTTCAAGATTACAACAAGAATCTTTACAACCAAACTTAATATTTGGTGAGTTGGGATGATCAGAGTCTGAGTGATAACTTGTATCATCAGAACTTAGTTCATCCTTATCCGAAGACATAGGAGATCTATTTTCGAGGAGTCGAAACAGATCTTCTTGGTCAGCGGCATTAATATGCAACTCATTAAGTTTTTTCTTAATCTTGGGCTTCTTGGGGCACTTATCTGCAAAGTGTCCTTTCTGGCCACAAGTAAAACATGTTCCCTTTGTAGGGGTTTTAGAAAACCATTTTTGAAAAGGTTTCTTTTTTCTGGAAACCGATTTTGAAACTGGTTTTTGGTAAAATTCATCACGGGGTGTTCTCCTGTGACTCCCGCGAGGTTTGGAAAACTTTTTAATAGTTTTCTTTTGTTGCCGAGATGGCGCAATAGGAGGAAGGCCAAATTGTTCACAAAAGTTTCCCATTTCATATTTGGCTTTCTTTCTATCGTTCATCTGTTGGGCAATCATCCTTTGATCATTACACATACTAATACCAAGTTTCTGAATAAGACTAATGATATCACCATAAGTATAATCATTGTAATTCAGTAAACCCGATGCATCAGTAAGTGAATCCTTAACCTTAATGGCAAACAAACGAGGCAATCCATCCACGAATTTTTCTTTCCAATAAGGCATATTAGAGTCATCCCGAAGCATAACTCTGGACATAAAGACATCTTTATACCAGCGGTAATCAGACATCTTATTACATCTCAAATTATTCAGATAATCAGAGATCCGATTAGTTATGTTGGAAGGTGTTCCAACAAAGTGTTTAATGAGGGTATAAATCAGGGTGTTGACTCCATCGGGCGTTCCTTGCCCTGGGATTTCGTCAAACACAGGCAAACCCTCTTCAGTCTTTTGGACTGCAGAGCGGATTTCACCTCTTGCCGCGTCGGTAAGATGTTTATCCCACCAAGAACGAAGCATGCCTGAGAATCCAGTAGTCAGGATATCAACAATATTAGGCTGGCTAAGATTGTTGTTGATATAAGCATTAGCAACCATAGACATACGTTGGACAGTATTGAGGATTTCCTGCTCAGATAATCCATCAATATTCCATTCATACATTTGGTCAGCAGATACTGAGAATTGAGATTGGAAACCTCTTTCCTCAAACTGCAAGTCAGGGGGTGTTGGTCTAGAATACCAATTTTTTGTAAGACCAATGGGAGTATGTATATATATAATCCCCCATTTTGTAAGACCAATTATATATATATATATATATATATATATATATATATATATAATTCATATATATATCTAGTACCTTTACTGGTATTCACTTTTAATGATATGCTGTTTTTAACTCCTTTGGCAGCGATTACGTATTCACCAGGAAATAGTGTATCTATGCCGGTGATTTTAGTTTTCCGCCGTAGTATATTGGAAATGGCTTAATAGTACCGGCGATCAACCAGCGAGTTGAAAATCGCCAGGAAATAGATATGGCGGGGATTTTTGGGCTTTTGCCGGTGATTTTTAATCGCTGGGAAAAGTCCAATCTGTTGTAGTGTGAGCTGTTTGGGTATTAATTGTGCAGTGTTTTTTTCTTCCTTTTCTTGGGGGTCTCCCTTAGAATAAGCTAGTAGCTTGTTAGTCTTCTCAGATTCTTTAAAAATGTTGGTTCTAACATGTGGATTTATGATCGATCTTCACTGCTTTTGGTTTTGTGTTCAGTAGTTGCAATAGTGCTAATCTTGGGCTCCTAGAGATCGATTAAGATACAAACTAGCTAGCAAGATTTAATTACCAGGTAAAAACTACAAAAGTGATGAGATCCTTGCAATTAAGCAGGGGTGGGAGAGCAAAAAGTACTAGGGTTAATTTGTATGGTCGAAGTTGGGCGGGAGGCGTAAGGAAAAAGTATATAACTTACAAAGCAAAAAAGCAGACTTTTTATTCTGAGGTGTGTGATGAATGAACATGGACATATGTATCTCCAACAGAGTTATAAATTAAGGCTATCTTGGGTCGTTAAAAAAATCTCAATTCATTTTGAATTAATTATTGATTAGACTTATTATTTTTTTAATTTGTCATAAAAAATAAAAAATTTAAATTCATTTCAATCTACTTCATACATTCAAACATACTTAAATGAGATTCACAAAATCCTATTTTTCATAAATCAATTCAGATAATTTGAAATCACCTTAACTTCCAACTACAGCGTACATAGCACCTATTGCATTTTGTTTCCCTTAATCTTGTAAAAATAAACATATTTTATGACAAGATTAACATTAATTAGCGCAATCCTAGACAACTTTTTTGCAGTCCATTGTGAGACTCTTGGAAGCATATATTGCGCTGCACCATGATAGCTAGGGAACATGATAAAACTTATTCGTTTCCACAAATTAACTTTATCCATGTTACTTACCCACCCAAATAATATATATATATATATATATATTTATATGTTCCGAATATCCAAATGATTGGGCGAAAATCCTAAGAGAATTAATGCTTCCACTTTTTCCTTACAATAATGCAATAATCAAGCATTTTATCTTGCCACCTTAAAAAACTTCCTCACTATGTATCTATGATGAACAATATTTTGTTCGTCATCATGAACTTCTGATCATTTTTTTTTTTTCAAGAAAAAAAAAATGTACACATGATTATCTACATAATTCCCTGAATATGAATGATGTTTTTCATTAAAATTTATTCAAAGCCTCTTTGGCCCTTTCGTATTTGCTGCCTCACTACAATATAATTTGTCTTTTGTGATAGAGAAAACGGTCACAAAAAATGACCAAAACCATGACCATCACCTAATGTGAGTCACAGAAAACAATTGGTGATAGTTTACTATTCAATCGTCACAAAAAATATTTTTGTGACGATTGGAGGTATTCTGTTTGGTGTAATGTTCGAGCATGCCATATTTTTGTTACAGCTGAAATCTATCACAGAAACTAACGTTCAAAAGTCCAACTAAACGTTCAAATGTCAACCCGACCAATTGACATTGGAACAATAAAAATTGACGTTCGTTGGTTACGGTTCGAACATATCATATTTACGTTTGAACGTTTATACGTCCGAATGTTAACTACATTATACACTCGAATGTCTATTCAAATGTTAACGGAAAAATATTTGAACGTAACAGGTATAACGTTTGGACATTTGTTTGAATGTCAACGGACAAGCATTTGAGCGCAATTGGTATGTGTGGAGTTTTGTTCGAACATTAATTGTTTAAACATTCGAATGTTCTATTCGTTTGAGGGTGAGTATGTTCAAACCTTAGATTGTTCATTCGAACATTATTTTATAATTTTGTGTAATTACGTTCGAACGTTTCTTTTTTACATTTGAATGTATAGATCAAAAATACTAATTTCATGAAATTAAGAAAAATATAAATTGTATCATATTATACCATCAATTTAACAACTAACAATGTCTTATAGAGTTGTAAAATTAAATATTAAAAGTTATATACAATGATAAATTGATAAAATTAATTTCTTATTCTTCCCTCGCCCACCGCATTTCCGCTGAAATGACATAACATGCTCCATCTGCACCATCATCTACTGTTGCACTTGTTCTTGGACTTCATTGAACATTCTTTCCTCTTGGTCTCTCTATTACTCCTGCAAACGCATTTCTAAATTAGACTGTCGCTCCAAGGGATACTCCAACTCTTCCTGTCTCTACCTCATATACTCATTTTCTCATCGTACTGCTTCTAAATTTTTGGCAAATTTATTAACTTGTGAAGTTGATGAGGCTGTGGAGGATGAACCGAGATGCTTGAAAGAACATCCAAAACCTCTTCCCATATTAGATTTGGTCCCAAGCACTTGCGTGAATATGTCTATAACTAGAAGAGGATTCCCCAGAAGCAAACTACATCTCCATCATTTTTTCTTGTAATTAGAAAGAAAACACACAATAAGTAACATATTAAATAAAAAATAAATTATTTACATGTTGCATAATTTATTTAACAAAATTAACACTAATTACATAATTATCTACAGAGGTAGGATCCATCCACTCACTACGCTCATTAGTATGAGTAGCAGCATAGACATTAATGAGGAAAAAATTTTCAGGATCATCACATTTCTAACAAAGCCACATTAGCAATTTTAAAAGATAATGTTAGTACTTAAATAAAATAATATTAGAAAAAAATGAATTTCTATAAGTTATTAATTCATTTTCTCAACAAGACGATGGAATGACCTTAAACTGGCCCGATGGTGGACAGTCAGAGTGGAACTATTCTATACATCTGTAGAACTTAAGTGTTACAAAATTTATTAAGAATGTTAATTATAATATATATACATATAATATATAGAACAAATATAAATGTAAATAATTAAAGGATATAAAAATAGAATACCTGATAATTTGGACTTGCAAAAAGATTACAATACTTCTTTCGATCCAATCGTCTAACTTCATCTTTTGGTAAGGGGATTACGTAGCCTCTTCCAACGTCTCAAACTTCTTGAAGTGGTCATGATATCGTCCCTTATGACGTCGAAATAGTGTAGTCATTAACTCATTCATAGTTCTCAAATCCTCACTGTAGTTATAATCGAGATCGAATTCATCCTAACAAGTGAATTATGTCAAAAAGATTATATACTAATTTAGGTGAAAAAATGTACTCTCAAAGTAATCTCACCAGCACACGACTCTGAAGGTGCTCTTTAATCTCATTCGGAACATCTCGCCATGATTGCACATCAAACGGAGCATAAGCTCAGATTACTGTGCTAATATAGGAGGAAAGCGATGCTGCACTATCATCCACTCCCCTAGTAGAGTTATCAGGAATGGTGACCTTGGATTTTTTCTTGCCTTCTAGTTTTCTCAAGAGAGATGTCACGTTTATAGCCACGACCGCGACAAGCAAATGCATCAATTAATAGATAATAGTATAATTATAATTATATAGTTATTGAGAGTATTAAAATACAATTAATTTTTAACGACATTTCCTTACTAGTAGGTGTTGACTGACTGGCTGTCTGTTTCTTACTTGTTAATTTTTTCATAAGTGAATTCCTCAGGTGGGAGTCCTCAACAGGTTGGGGACTTGGCGGAGGTACATTTCTTTGTTGTCATTTTGACAGCATCCTTGAAAATGATTAATATGATAAAGAAAATTAATTATAAGAAATTATAAAAAGTATAATATTGTATACTCACCTATATAAATAAAATATTTAGTACTTTTATTCTTTATCTTCAGATGTATTTTCCATGCTTGTTTCAGAATTTTCTTCAATAACATCTTCGTCATCATCATCAACATTTTCTTTGTCCTTGTCCACATCCTCCTTGAATTCTTCTTCTTTTTCTTCCTCACTTACTTCAGTTGGATGATCATTTATTACAGATGGGTTGAGATAGACAGGTGGGACATCATCTCTACATAAAGGGAGTAACTCGAGTGCACCGAGATTAACAAACAAGTTAATACCCTCTCTATCTTCTTGGTAGGCCTCTACAATAGGAGTATCATTTTCACCTCCACTATTCTCGTGATCCGTACTCATTCCTGTTTCATATATATTTCGAGGATCAAATTTTTGTACGACTTGCTAAGTTATCTCTCAACTATCTTCAGCAACGCCTTTCATCGGATTAATCAAGTAATAAACTTAGGTAGCTTGACAAGCCAATACGAATGGATCATTTTCATACAATTTAGATTAGTATTGACACTCATAAAATGATTATCCCTATGTATCGAAACTTGACCACTGTCTAGATCCAATTAATCACATTTAAAGACATATGTTATAGACCCACCTAGATATTGCAATTCGATAATATCACATATGATACCATAATAGTCAATATCATCTATTCCATGACTCCCCTTGACCAACTCACCACAATTTTGCATCTTTCTATTACGTTCATGGTCCAGAGTATAGAATCTACCATGCATGTAGTGTATCGAAGTGCTCTGTTTGAGGGATCAAGGGCCAATGCATGCAATTTAGGAGAAATTGATCTAGGATCACGAGCATGTTGTTCCAAAATCTAATAATTGAAATAGTATATACATATTAAAAGTTACCAAGAATTAAAAGTTCTAAGATCAAACATATATGTAATTTTAGTTCATACACGCTGTTCAAACCATCCGAAAAATTCTTCATTGTATCTTGCCTCTATATTCTCTACGCCTTCTATCTTAAGTTTGTCCATGTGCTCATTGTATATAAATGCAAAAGAATATTATTTTGAGCACAAAAGTTATAGTTTAATTTTTTATTCTAGATTTATTTAAAGCATGCAATGATATACTTGATAAATTTCTTTTAGCAACAGTGAAACTGAGATTCAATAGATTCAAAGCTAATAACTTTCTTTTATAGAAAAAATTGTGCAAAAACCATCCTCTCTAAGAAAAAGCCAGAGTCGTCCTGATAGGCAAGGCGGCTCCCTCCTCCCTTCCCCTTCCCCTTCCCCCTCTCCGTTTCCTCGTCTAGTTTTTCTGCTTTGTCTGGTTTTGGGAATAATGTTTGCTCGGTGGTAGGCTGTGGTCTTGGCGTGGTGCAGCGGCTCTTGCGCATAGCCCAAGCTCCCGGTGGCTCGTCTCTCTCTCTCTTCCTCTATCCGGTTGAAAACAGAGTTGCTATTACAGCCTTGGCCACGCTTGAAGTGGTCGGAGAAATGGATGGAGGAAAATGGGAGGATCCTCCAGGTCGGTCTGGTTTCTGTATTTGCTCTGGTTTCAAATCTTAAAATAGAGGTTTATGCCCTCTTGCAGCGTGGGTCTTCGGCCGGGGGTGGGGGGGACTTGTGCGCGGGACAGGTGCGGAAATGGTTGACTCGTGGATGTGCAGAAGCCGGTGCTCTTGCCGGTGTGCAGCTCCAGCAATCTGATGCGGAAGCGGGTGCCAATGCGTCAGTGGTCTTGTTGAGGAAGGGAGGCGGCGGCAGCTTTTTGTTTATGATGAAACCCTAATCCCACTTGTGTTCCGTTCGTTTTCTTGGGCTGTATTGTTTATAGGCCCATGTGTTTTGGCTGGGCCCTTATGCCTTGTGTGGGTTGGGCCCTTTGGTTTTGTTTTGGTCCTGTTTTGGTTTGGTCTAGTCCTTGTTTTTTAGTTTCTTTGTTACCTTTTAAATAAATAGTTTTAGGCTTTGGACTTGAGGTCCTTAGCGGTAGTCCCACTCCTCTTTTGGAGGAAGGTGGATGGTTGTCTCACTCCTTCGTTGGAGGAAGGTGAGTGTTTGTTCTCCTCCTCTTTGGGAGGGTGGAGAGTGGTGGGTCCTCTTTTTTTCGAAAGAGATGACGTTTTAGTTCTGTTGAGCGCTTTCTCTCTAACTCTTGTCAGGAGAGAGTATATAGAAGTTAAGACAATGTCCGCCATAAAGAAATTTATTGGTGGGGAAGCCCCTCACAGTTGTGTAGTTTGGTTAGTAATTTGGGTCTTTTCCTGTATTGTTAGCCATAGTTGTAACTTCGGTTTATTTGGATGGAATGAAGTCTTTTTCAAAAAAAAAAAATGATATACTTGAGATAATCATCAACCTCTCGGTAATTATTCATCACGTACCACCGAACATTACCCAATTTTCCATCAATTAAATCGTAACCCGTTTGTGCACCTAAGGATCTTACATATTAGGAAAACACTGATAGCTCACGAGGAGGCGGAGCAGCAAGATCAGCATTTCACTCTTGACGATTAAATTATGTCTCAACACTACAAAGATATAGAGATAAAAATGTCTACCATTCATCGGGTATATAGGCCTCTACTATTGAACTCTGAGGTCTGACTTTATTCCCAATAGTGCATTTCAGTCGACCCAAATATTTTTCAACTGGATACATCCAATGGATGTGCACCGATCCACCTAACAATACCTCCTAGGATAAATGTATTGCTAAATGGGCCATTAAATCAAAAAATGATGATGGAAAGATTTGCTTGAATTTACATAAGATAGTAGCAATGTCGTTTTCCATCTTCCGCAACATATCTCGATTTACTACCTGAATGCACAAATCTCTGAAAAACATAGAGTTCAGAAATGGCGACACGTATATTAGATGTCAGCTTGAAGCTTCCCACAAATTCCAACCAGTAATAACTTCTACAAAAATACATGACAGTAATGACTTTTCAATCCACGAATTTTCCAAGATATCAGGGCTCACGCATCTATCTATATTTGAAGCATAACCGTCTGGAAATTTCACACCATGCAACTATTTGTAAAAGTCCTTTCTCTCATCCCTTGTCATCGTAAAATATGTATGCAGCATGACCACCCTGTTGCCTTCTACCCGCAAATGTAGATTATGTTTAATTCTCATTTTTTCAAGATATTTCCTTGTCTTGATTTTGTCCTTCGTCTTTTCGTTAATGTCCATCAATGTACCCAATATATTATCACAGATATTATTCTCTATGTGCATTACATTCAAACTATATCGCAACATGCAGGACAACCAATATGGTAAGTAAAAACAAATACTATGCTTTGTCCTGGGTATATGTGCCTCAGGCACGTAACATCTTCTACTAGTATATATATAATATATGTAATATAATATATAATAAAGTCAATATAGTATTTAATATAATATTAAATAATAGTACTGATATATGCAAAACATTCAAACGTCAATTAAGTAACATTCGAACGTTATGTGTATAAAAGGCAATGACAGAATTAGCACAAACCCATTTTCTATTTTCGAAAGCCATCACCTCTGCCATCCAATTTTTTCATTGCCGCCGTCAAAGATCATCACGACCATCACAAAAGAGGTAGGGCTCCCTCTTTAACTCTTTTGAAGCATAAAATGTCAAATTTTAGGGGGGAAACCAACCGGAACTTCAACTTGATTTTCTGGCCATCATGGGTTGCCAATGGCCAAATGACCATTGTAGAAACCTTCCTTGAAGTCTATACTTCATTTCTATGGTGGCTTTTGGCCAAATATTGTGTCTTTTGGCATTTCTAGAATGGCTGTTCAGCCATTCCTAGAGGTGTAACCGGTCCAATATGATTTTAGACAAAATTTAGGATCGAACCCATATGCATCGATTTTGCATTTTCTAAAATCGATTATACACCGGTTATCCTCCTAAACCTATACACTGATTTTACCCGTTTCCGGTCTAGTTTTAATGGAATATATATTATAATATATATAATATAGTATACAATACAACAGTGGTAATGTATTATAATATATTATTTTAAAATTTAATATTGTATTATATTAATTAGTAATTTATCATATGATACAAAACCATTTTATATATAATTATATATTATATATAAAAATTATATTCAATAACAAAAATTAAAAAATATATATGAAAGGATCTAGTCCAGTTTTGGAAAAAAAAAATCAGAATCGGACCAATTTTAATCGACTTTAATTAAAATAAACCCAGTACCAAATTGAATTAAACTCAGCACTAGACTAAACCCACCGATATTCAGTCCAGTTTGGTTCGGTTTACTAGTTTTTTTAACCCCTAGCCATTCTTGTGTCGTAATGTTTAAACGTTACTGCGTAATGTTCGAATGTTAACGATCATTGAGTTTCAAAACGTCATTGACGTTCGAACATAATATTTATAAGCGTTCAAACATTTGGGACATACACTTGAAAGCTAATTAGTGTTTCAAACGTATGTGAGTTACATTCGAACGTAACACCTTTCACATTCCGAAGCATAACTTACGTTCGAACGTTTCCGTACCACGTTCAAACATTTGAATGTTAACCCTTGAGCTTCGAATGATGCACTTACATTTGAACGTTTAAACAATACACATTCAAACGTTTGAGTGTTTGATAGTTCCGTTCGAATGTGTAGGCTTCCATATTCAAACTTTTCTGCTAACATTTGAACGTTGGACGTCTAAACGTTCAAACGTTAGTAGTAATAGTTTAAATTTTATTACAAAATATTTATAACTATGGTTCTAATGTTTTGTTCTTATTAATCTAAGATATGGCTCATCTTTTGATAATAAGGAAATGGGGGAGGGAGGGAGCCAACCCAGACACTACATGGCTTGGGCCCGAACAGTCATGGCAGAATGAGAAGTATTAATCAACGAGTTCGTTGAGTTGACTTGGGAGTAGAAGATGCTAAAAGACGTCTTCATGGATAAAGGATGGGCCTAGTATGCTCTTTGAGGGGGAAGGTTTACCCCTCAATTGTCTGGGAGTTTTACATGGAGATGTGATTCATGTCTCAAGATGCATTCTCCCACACGATGACTGTACGAGGTGTACAATTTGAGATCTCGGCAGATGTTATCTCTGAGCTGCTCGAGATCCGTCGGGTAGATAAGATGGGTGAGATTACACCAGCTACTCAAGCTAGATGCATTCAGCACGGGGACACAGGAGCTGGATTAGCTGCGGCACACCGAATCCAAATGTAGGCATGTTAGCATCATCTACTAGCCTAGTTCAGGCTGAGGATACTGAGCACGAGCTTGAGGATGATGATCGAGATGAGGACTTATACATCCTCATTGGCAGAGATTGGGAGCAATTGGAGAAGAAGAACTCCTTCAACCAAAATCAGGTGATGTATTTCTTTCGCATGTAACAACTTATTATTGCAACAAATCTAGATCCTATGGCCCATAAGACCACGGTCAGTAGGGCTCGCACACAGCTCCTGATACGCATGGCACATGGAGAGCCAATTGACTTGCCACGGAGGATTTTTTAGAGGATCCGTTACGAGACAAGTATCGTCTCGACGGACAACCTCCCATACGGAGTCATCCTAAGTTGGCTATTATTGGCTCGAAGAGTGCCACTCCTTGCAGAAGAGTGGGTGGTAGACTAGATGAGCCTCCTTGACTTGACCACACATTGTCGGAGCATTGGACAGGGGAGGGGGTATGCTCGACGTTAGCCTATCCCTGTACCCGATCTTGTTCCGTCGACCCAGTTTGGGCCCTCTATTGCTCCCCAGACTGGGAGTACTAATCAACAGCCGATGGGTGCATCTGCGGGGGATGTCTGGCTAGCTTGGATTGATGTAGTGATCTTAGAGATGGAGATGCATATGGACCGACTAATCGATAGGCAGATTGTGCATGTGGAGCGAACTGTGACACGGATTGCCCATCGTGTCGATGTCCTAAATTGATAGAGAAGTTTTATAAATGTGAACAACACGTTCTAAGTGTTGTTTACAAAATGTTATTATATTTTGTATTTTGTTTTAAAATATGTATTTTTAATATTATTTAATATATCCACTATTTTGAATTTCAATTCTTAGTTTTCTTCCATGTTAGCTTATCCAACTTTAATATTGAATCACTGCACTTCAAATTTTAATTTATTTAAATTTGAAATATCCAAATTTAAATGTTCGAACGTATAGGTTAATCATTGTTTGAATGTAAAATAAAATGTTCGAATAGAAATTTATTGCAGAAATATCTGGTAGAAATGCTTATACATTACTTTCAAATAATGACATAATTTTTACAACTTTTGATGGCAACACAATACCTTAATTATGGAGAAATATTTAATTTATATAAAAAATCAAGAGTTAAAAAATATATATGTATATATATAATAGAAATCAATAATTAATTTGGAAAAGAAAAAATCGATTCATAATTAAATTAATTTTACAGAATACAACAATTATTGTCTATATAAAAAGCAAAAAAATACAAATAAAAGATATAGACTACTACGAACCAACTCTAACCACATCCTCAACTTTAGCTAGGTGTGTCTCTAGCTGTGTTAGCCGAGTACTGATCCTCTCCTAAGTTACAGAGATGGTAGCAATTTCTATATGTAAGTTAGAGATGCTAGCATTAATCTTTGTACGTAAGTCAGATATGGCACTTCGAATCTCTGTACGCATTGCATTAATCACCTTTGATGTCTGTGCTTGGATCTTTGCATGCACTATATATGCAATCTTCGCACGAATAGTAGTGTGCGATGCCTCCTGTGTGGATGTCTCACCGGTCGATACTCCATGATCTCTCATGTGTGCATTTCCCTGAGTCTCGGCAAACTTTGTAATAAAAGCATGAAGATTAAGTCTCAAGTGTCCTGTGCTTCATGACAAGTTTGAGGAGTTTATTAGTCCAATCAGCTCTTGAACAAGCTCATCAATATATGCCAGGACCCCACAGCTAGCAAAAATCATGTGATTAGGATTCCAAATGGATCCCAAATAGCAATATATATGTCGTAATGTAATGGGCCGCTGATCGAATCCAGTGAATATATAACTGATTAGGTTGATAGGCACCCCACGAGTGACCTTAGTCTTGTGTTGCCGATGATCAATGTTGTTGGCGATGATTAAATTTATAATTTTGAAGAAAGCAGATAAATCGGTATGTTTGATGTTCTTTGTCCCATCATACGGAGGAGCATTTGGACCAACAACCAAGTCCATCCACATCAGAGCCTTTGTCCTCAGTCATCTCCCCATCACCTGTAGTTGTAAACTCCTTGGGCAGCACATTCAAATATGCATTGAACAATCGACATATACCAATAAAATTGGCGAGTGTGTCCACTAAAAATGTAACTGACGCTTCCCAGACCGAGATTGTGTATGCCTCGTCATTTAGGTTGGCACCACCGAACTCTCTATAAAACTCAGATACGATGTCAGTATATGAAATAATATCCCTCCCTTCATCATTCTGGTCTATGATTGGTGTCCAACCATGCTCGACGAAGATGCCTAGAAAGGAACAACCCTTCCAGAGAAGATCCTGAAAGTCAGAGGTCTTCACCTGAAGCTCTAATAAAACAGTCTCTCGAACTGCTTCGATGGAGGGTTGTATGTTCGGTAATGAGGATTTAATTACCAAACGGGTATGCCTTGAATCTAACAAGGTGTGTGTGAATAAATGGTTAAAAAATTACTATATTACATAGTCATTATTGTCATGTATTTTTACAATGTATCTTACTTGTTGATATCTATGGGTACTTAACGAGAGATGTGAGCACGAGTTTGACAAAGTTGGGTCAATGTTTTAAAAATTTATGTCCTAGAATGTTGAATGTAGGAGTATTGGATAGTATGATAGAGAAATTGCTATAATATTGTGTAAACTGGAGAGTATTTACCCAGCGTCATTCTTCGATGTCATGGCTTACTTAGCTATTCATTGGCCACGTGATAGTCAACTTTCAAGGCTAGTCCAGTATAAATGGATGAATCATATTGAATGGATTCTTGGGAAGTTGAAATATACAGTAGGCAACAAGGCCAGCCTGAAAGGGTCAACTAGAGAATCATATAATGACAATGAGTGATATACATTCTATTTCAAATACTTCTATGGAGTCGATATGAGGTTTGATTGGTAGGAAAGAAACTTTGATGTTGAACAAGCAAGACAAAAAAATGGGTTTTCTGTATTTTTCCAACATGTACATCCACTTGGTGCAGCGCATGGTTATAATTTGTGTGGAAAAGAGCTCGAGAAAATTCAGTGGTACATGTAAGAGCCTGCTAAAAATTAAATAGTGAAATTTTTATAGGTTTTATGAATTTCGTGAAAACTAAATAGGTTTTCATGAATCAACCAATCACATAGGTTTTAGTCTGTCAACATAGTGAGTGTTGTGGTGCCAAAAATGTAATTTTAATTCTTTGAGATAGTTAGAAGTTTCAGAATATATTATGGCCAGTTCTATTAGACTCAGTTGATTAATTAGGATTTTATGACACAATAAAACCATTTTCATTTTTATGATGAAACGCATGTTCAAAATTGCATTTTATTTCTAGGGGCACTTCGGGGTTGAATTTCAGTAAACAAATTTTTCTGTAGATTTATATGAATATTTATGATTTTTCAGTACAAAATTTATTGTTCACTTAAACAGAGTGAATAGTAACCTTTATAAGCACACCAAGTGCAATGTTTTCAAAATCACAGTGTCAAGTGTCCAAACTAGGTTAGAGAAGTTTTACTTAGACACTTGGTAAGATCTTAACCACACATAGTGAATAGTATTAGACACTTAGTACCATGATGAACATTTGATGGATTTTCAAGGATTCGAGGTGTGAGATCATGCCATCTAAGCAAAACTATATTCCATCAGACCAATCAAATTGTGCCAAACTAAAGAGAATTTTCACCATAGTAAAACCTTATATGCTTGGAATCCAAATGAAAACTCAAAATTATGGTTGAAACTGATATCCTAAACGGTTTTATCCAAACTCTAAAGTTGACCTACAAACCCTAACTGAATCAGTTTCTAGTATTGTGTTAAATCACTTAATTAAATCACTTTGACATACTATCAATCCTTTAAATTTATGTTATGACAACATTATCCAACCTTTTTAACTTTGGATATTTGATTGGATCAAGAAAAATTAGATTTGGACTTTATATCAACCCAAACTCTCTTCTCGAAATTAAGGCCCATTAATACCCACGAATTTGGCCACCTTAGCATTGCTTCTTGGCAAAGTAATTGCACCCCCACATGACTGAACATATTTTCTCAAGAGGGCCTAGAGGGTACTTGAAGCGTCAGGCTACAAGGCCAACTCATTCTTCCACTTCTTCAAGGCACCTAAGAGGAAATATTTTGGACTAATTTTTGTATATTAAATTGGGTAGGAAAGACCAATAATCAAACTTCATTTCAGTCTTATCATATTCTATAACTTGTGCAAGAAGCCCTCCAGCCCACTTCCCATACAAACTATCTATTCTTTTCACTTTTCTTTGAAAGAACACAAAAGACACTCTCGGACAATTTTTCTGAATTCTTTTGCAAGCTTAACTTGAAGTTTTTGTAAGTATTTTCTCACAAAGTTTCCTTCATGAATGCCAGTCTGTTATGGAGGGAGAATGCCCACCTGTGTGGCAGGATGGACATGGCTAAGGCACTTTGGTCAAGCAAGCTTAGGCCGAGCAGGCTTAGGTAGCAGAGAGTGTTTGAGCAAGTTCTTACCCACCTGTGTGAGGGTGGCGAGGAGTTTCTTTCACACTTAGAGTGAGTTCCCAAGGCAGGGAATGGGGTCGTGAATATCCCGTTGACGAGTGGTCACCCTACCAATCTATAGACTTCGATGGGAGAGGCTCTAGCGGGTGCACATATATGTGGACCTGTTGCACTCCTCGTGTATGACGTTTACGTTGCCTACGTCGGGGTCCCCTCAACGGCGACAGAGGTTTAGTATTGGAGTCCTCGGTCTAGACCCAAAACACCAAGTCCTCCACGCCAGTGGTGGCCTTATGATGACCGAACCTTGGTTCCTCTCTTGCTTGGCTCACGTGCAAAGGTGGTCAATATGACCACTTGGGGATGGTGAGGTTAAGTGTTTAGGCTAAGATGGGTGTATGGAGTGATGGAAGATGAAGGGTTGTGTGGTACAAGGGTGATGGGCGCACGGCACTAGTGAGTGCTATGGTGTAGGCACCACTTGGAAGATAGGCTTAGGGTTTGGATGACGTGTTTAGGGTTTGGAAAAGGTAAGATGGGTGGCTAGGATTGAAGATGAGTAATGTGGAGGGAATGGCTAAGGCTGGCCGAAATTTGATGGAGGAGAGATTTTAGGAAGTTTCCTAAAATCTTGGAAGATGATTTCCCTCAAATCTTGGAGATGACTCTCCTAAAATCTTGGGATATGGTAGATGATGTGTATGGCCGGCTATGGTCTATGGAATGGGTCAATTAGGGTTCCTAAATTATAGGAACCTTGATTGGCAATTGGGGTGGGCGGCTAAGGCATGAAAGATGGAGCAAACAACTATGGAAAGTTGACAAACACTATGGTGGGCGATTTTGAGGGGTTGGACGGATTGGATGAGCAAATTATGATATGAACACCTCAAGAACAATGATGAACACGCATGAACACAATGAAGAACATGCATGAACAATGAAGAACACTCAAGTGCAAAATGAAAAACACTCAAGAACAACGAAGAACACTCAAGAACAATAGCAAAATACTAATGAACTTGAATGAACAAACACATAAAAAGGATAATCAATACTTGATTCACGGATTGCACAAGTAATGAATAAACCTCATAGATTGATAAACACAACTTGGATTCACGAATTGCACCAAGTTACAAGAACAAGATAGATTGAATCACACTTATTCAAAGAATTGCAAAGTGTGATTCTCTATTTGGGATTCACGAATTGCACCCAAAAAGCCTAAGTGCAAATGCACCAGTTTATGATCTCTCAAACAATAGTCTTCCCTCTAGGAGTTTGCCAAAAGATACTAAAGCAAATGAAGGAGGCCCTATTTATAAGAAAAAAACAAATTGGAAACCCCCAATAGGTCCCTAGAAAATAAATAAATAAAGTAAATTAAATAAATAAAATAAATAATAAGATAATGGCCATGGATCAAGGCTAGCCGTGGCATGCATAGCCCATGGTGGGCTAGGTGGTGCACGGTGGTTAGGTTGGTCCATGGTCAGGTGGTGCGGTCATGGATTGCTGGGTGGTGAGCCATGGTGGTGCGTGGCATGGCTGGCTGATGGTGCGCCAGGGTGGTGCTGCATGGCTCGCTGGTGGTGAGCCATGGTGGTGCACGGCATGATGGGCATGGCTTGCTGAAGGTGAGCCATGATGGTGCACGGCATGGTGGGCATGGCTTGCTGACAGTAAATCATGATAGTGCACGGCATGGCCCAGGCTGGTGGCCTGGGCGCTGAGTCTGCAAGGCATGGGCTGGAGCCATGCGCTGGATGGCACGCCGTGAGGCATGCCACTAACCTGCTCTGCAAGGCACGGGCTGGAGCCGTGCGCTGGATGGCGTGCCTGTGGGGGCACGCCACTGGCCTTGCTAGGTGGTGTGGGGGCACGGATGCATGCGCGCAGATGCACACTCAAGGGCACGCGCAAGCCTGCACGCATGGTCTGCGCGCGGTCAGTAGCCTCCACGGTCGCCCGCTGCGTGTCATGGTTTGAACTAAGGCATGCAAACAGACTAGCCATGTGACTGTCCTGACCCTTTATGGGTCGTGTCGAGGTGTGGTCCCGGGCAAATCTCCTGGGGGTTGTGACATGTCAATGGTGGACGTGATGACTACCAGTATCCTTGTCGGGCTCATGGCCGACCGCCATGAGGCATCTGGATGTACATTGCATATGCAGCCTTTGTCGAGGTCCACCATGGTACAGGGAGAAGACTCTGGGAGGTCCACGTGGTGGCTATCAACACCCTTGTTGATCCCACGGTTGGTGGGCAAGAAGCTTTCCACTGCATGCATGTGCAAGTGGTTGTTGTGGCAGACACCACCCTGAAGGTTAGGGACCACTTTGATGGAAATAGAAGAAGTCGACAGTCGATGTGGTGGTCGCCAACGCCTATACCTAGCCCATAATGGGTAGGCGTTGTCTTCCGAGGTGCACAATGATCCATGTTGCACCATGCATGGCATGCACCACCAAGCATGGCATTGTGCATGCCATGCATGGTCTGGACCTCCTCACATGCACTATGCTCTTTAGGTGAGTGCACAGTGCATTTTCGGCCTCTACCCACGTACTGTACACTATGCACTTAGTGCATAGTGCATTTCTGGGCTTTGGGTTTGCTCCCCTTGGTTTTCCAGTAGCATGTAGTATTTGGAAAGTAATAGATCTAAAGTTGATAAAACTTATCTGAGAGGAATTTATCTACTTGTTCGGGCTGATTTCGCATGCTAAAAAATCATCATTCTCCCACTCAGACGTAGAAAAAAACCAATCCCACAAATGACCCCAACTGCTAAGGCCTATTATGTAAGGACAAACTGGAATGGGTGAAAGAGTCATTTCGGCCCACGATGACAGTTTGGGTCTTGGTCGATGTCATTTGGAGCCCACGACAGTGGTCCAAAGTGGCAGTACGGTGTCTTTACGTATGTTCATTTTAGTAAATAGAAAATAAAGACAACAAATATAAATGGAAAATGAGACACAGGTTTACATGGTTCGTCATAAGGCTTACGTCTATGGGTTTTTTGGAGGAAAAATTCACTACAAATGATGTATTTTGACATTCTCTCATGGTTTCTCGTAGTTCCAGGTACAAATGGGTTGGTCACCTTTGCTATCTGGAGAAAATAGTTAAAGCTGAAACTTTCATTTGGAGATTGAAGAAGCTTTCGCTTCCAGTTACCCAATAGACCCCCTCATATATGATCTCAGATCCTTCTTATTAAAAATTGGTGAGAAAGTAGGCTTCATGTCTCTTCCTCTTTTCCTTCTGTTCCTTCCTTTCTTTTCTTCTGACATCTCTTTCTTTACTCAGCTTTTGTCCCCTCATATCCTTTTTCCCACCTGCTTCTTGATACCTTTTGTGGTGGATTGGGCCTAGGCAATTTCATCTCTTCCACATATCTTGACTTCAAGAATGATAGAATTAACACAAGTTAAAACCATTTTCAAGGTCCTAAATTCCAAAAATCCATATAAAGTAGAAATTAGCAAAGCCATATTCTTTATCAATAGTTTAAGTCAAAGGGTGCGCGTGCATGCGTGTGAGAGAGCGCAAAATGAGTTCAAAGAATTGCTTGTTTGAGATGCCAACATAACATTCAATACTAAAAATGTAATCTTTCTTAATCGTAATGCCTTGATGTGAGCATTATCGAAGTTAAAGTGTGCATGGTTGCATGAGAGAGAGAGAGAGAGAGAGAGAGAGAGAGAGAGAGAGAGAGAGAGAAGAAGAAGAAGAAGAAGAAGAAGAAGAAGAAGAAGAAGAAGTGAGACAAGCTCGTTTCAATGAGTAGAGAGGGTTTCTTGGATCCTCTATCTCATTTTGATTATGAAAAACATGCAGAACCAACAACAAAAAATACACAATAGCGGAAGAAGAACACTCAAATAAAAAACATAGAGAGAGAGTGGTTAAAGATGAATGGGCAGTGGTATATATAGGAAAGAGAGATGGAAAAATCCTAGAGGGAATGGAGTCAAAAGGTACAAAGAAACAACCATTGCTACTCTGCACACGATCGTAAGAAATGTGAATTGCACCTTGCCGGCAGTGTGTGATTGAGATTTGTATCTGAAGAAAGAGCCCAGAGACGACCACCATAACAGAGATCAGATACAATGATGGTCCTCCTAATCAATAAGCATATCAGTAATGCCTGAGTATTTTTTCCTAAAACTTGAGCAACTACATTTGTATTCCTCTTAATGTGTTTCACAAACGATTGATCAAATCTGTTGAGCATCATTCTTATACCTGAGAGGATCATTCCTATGTTGTTTCAATAGGTTTCAAAACCTTAGATGGCCTTGACAACTTTGAGAGCTTCTCCCTCTAGAACAACATTCCTTACCCCAAATTAGTGCAAAAAATAATGGCTTGCAGAGCTGCACAAGTCTTTGCTAAGAAAGGGTCTGAGAACAAGTCTATTTTCATTCTCAATGTAACCATAACATTACCCTTCCAATCATGCACTATGACCCCAACCCCTACATTGCAGTGAACTCTGTCAATCACAGCATCCCAATTGATTTTAAAGACATCTTTTGCCGGAGTATCCCAACAATCATTTTGTTCTATGGATGTTGCAGCCTTGTTTGTAACCTTTTGATCCACCTCTTTGACATCTTGCAAGAGCTAGGTCTGATTCATCATCATGCTTTTCTGAAACTTTCTTGAACATTGCCCCCAAATGTCTCTAGTTAAAATACATTCCCATAAAGCATGCTCAGCTGATTTTGGTTCATATAAGCAAAAAGGGCAATTTGGATTATCAACTACCTTCTTCTTGAACAAATTTAACTTGGTGGGAAGTGCATTAATGCAAGCTCTTCATAAGAAAATCTTTCTTGCATTTGGAACTGTTAGCTTCCATGCATTCATTCAGCTTTCTAATTTCTTTGTGTTGCTGCTGGATTATTGTCCTTTTAGTCTTTCTTGTAATTATCCTTGAAGATGGTATGCACTACTTATTGAAAATATCCTATTAACAGTGCATCTCCATATTTATTTGTCAGGTCTATTACAGTAACCTATGGGAATTTTACTAATAATCTCAACTTCATTTCTCGAGAACACTTCCTTAAGCAGGCTAAGATTCCATTGTTTTCATGTGTTTATATCAATATAATGAGGGCATCTACTTTAGCATCTTTATCTAATTTTTGTAAGAATCATGATCCAAACTTATACCAAAATATTAATTTGTTTTTCAAAATAATTTCTCTTTTTTAACTGTTTTCCTTTTTACCTTTCAACCGATACAAAAACAAAAGAGGGGGTGGGGGAGACTGACATACTTGCGTCCTCGTAGGTCTGGGCATTGGCCATCCAAATTTGAGTCTCAAAATCTTGCCCTGCAGAAAACTCAAAATCAAAGCGATTCCTATCGAATGAAAATTGGGTAGATATTATCCTCTAATTAACATGATATATATTTAATTTGTAATATACTCCATAAAATTTTTGAGAAAATTATGGCCAATTATCAAAACTTGATACTATCAAATGAAAAATAGGTAACATGACACATTTTATGATTACACGATCTTAACAGATTAAATGATGTATAAGTTATCGACAGAAGCTAGCTAGCTGCAGCTTATTTTAGGCTGTTCTCTGCTCCTTTTCTTTTGGTATTCATTAGGAAATATATGCACAAAACTTAACATTAATTAAAATAATCTATTTATTATCATTTTTTCTCATTATCCTCTCATTATCTTATGATATAGCATTAAATGATAAGTTTATAAATAAATATAATAATTAAATAATTTTAAAATATTTAATATCACGTACATCATAAAATGATGAAATAATAAAAAAATAATAATAAATAACATTACTCAGATAGATATAACGTTTGTACAGAAATATATACAACATTCATGCAAATATAAAAAGAAATATAATGAAAGCTAGGAGATATTAACCGATAAGGCGATCAGGAGTTTTGAATCTCAATAATTGATTTGGGTCAAATTATGCTGCCTGAGTTTGGCTTTGACCCGAAAGAATAAGCATCGATCTTATCCTGCCACCTCTTCTCCTTGCTTGCGCCTTTAAAAAGGAAAAAAAGAAACTTTGCCGAATAAAGTACTGTTGCTTCTTAATTAAGCTCATGATCATCAACCGCGTCGTGATCATACGTAATAGATATATACGTCAGAATATATATATATATATATATATATATA